>SRSE01001095.1:172500-220000 GCA_005024645.1 Planiliza haematocheilus | reverse complement strand
GGTACAGACAGAGAAGGAGAACAGCAAGATAAACATACATCTGTCATAGATACACACATCTGACTAAAGCATACATGGATGCTATGATTCAAACTAATGATGTTAATGACGGTTAGAAAATGTAAGAGGAATCATAGGCAGGTTGGAGAATTGTTCATTCAGGTAGGAGTGGATAACAGCAGGATTCATGGAGACTGGGCAGAATGATGAGACCACGACAACAGATGTAGTATGGAGCTCCACAGGAAACACTCAACTCCAGGCCAGAGATACTCGGAAGAAGGGAGAGCAGCAGTAAACATTCTACATAGTAATAGCACAGAATGTCATGACTAGTAGCAGATAGGAATTTAGAGGACAGGAGCTCTGTGCCAGAGAAAAAGAAAGTGGAGGACACGAGAGAGGAGAGAGAAGAAAGAAGGAGAACATGTGTTTGGTGCATTGTCCCCCAGCAGCCTAGGCCTATAGCAGCATAACTAAGGGATGGTTTAGTCCAGCCCTAACTATAAGCTTGATCAAAAAGGAAAGTCTTAAGCCTGACTTTAAAAATAGAGAGAGTGTCTGCTTCCCGAACCCAAACTGGGAGCTGGTTCCACAGGAGAGGAGCCTGATGGCTGAAAGCTCTACCTCCCATTCTACTTTTTGAAATTCTAGGAACCACAAGTAGGCCTGCACTTTCAGACCGAAGTGATCTGTTGGGATAATATGGTACAATGAGGTCTTTAAGATATGATGGCGCTAGGCCTTTGAGGGCCTTGTATGTAAGGAGGAGGATTTTAAATTCTATTCTAGACTTTAAGGGGAGCCAGTGAAGAGAAGCTAAAACTGGAGTAATATGATCTCTCTGGTTAATTCCTGTCAATGCTCTGGATGCAGCATTTTGAATCAGTTGGAGGCTTTTTAAAGAGTTATTTGGATCCAGACAGTAATGAATTACAATAATCCAGTCTGGAAGACACAAATGCATGAACTAGTTTCTCAGCGTCACTCTGAGACAGGATGTTCCTAATGTTGATGATATTACGTAGATGAAAGAAGGCAGTCCTGGTTACTTGCTTAATGTGACATTTAAAGGACATGTCCTCATCAAATATAACACCAAGGTTTTTCACAGTAGTACTGGAGGCCAAGGTAATGCCATCCAAAGAAACCATGTGATTAGATAATGAATCTCTGAGATGCTTAGGACCAAATACAATAACTTCTGTTTTGTCTGAGTTTAAGAGTAAGAAATTACAGGTCATCCAAGCCTTTATGTCTTTAAGGCACGTTTGGAGTTTAACCAGCTGATTAGTTTCATCTGGTTTCATGGATAAATATAGCTGGGTGTCATCTGCGTAACAATGGAAGTTTATGCCATGTTTTCTAATAATCTTCTACTATTACTACTATTACTATTACTACTATTACTACTATATTACTTTGGTACACAACAGCCTTCAGTGTGTAATCTGACCTGGACATACCATCTCATCTTGAGAGACAGGTTGGTTCTGGACTCGTTCTAGAATGGTTCTGGGTTGATTCAGGGTTGGTTCTGGGCTGGTTCTGGTTTGGTTCTTCCCTGGTTCTGGTTTGGTTCTGGCATAGTTCTGGCCTGGTTCTAGTTTGGTTCTGGCCTGGTTCTGGCCTGGTTCTGGTCTGGTTCTGGCCTGGTTCTGGCCTGGTTCTGGTTTGGTTCAGGCCTGGTTCTGGCCTGGTTCTAGTTTGGTTCTGGCCTGGTTCTGGTTTGGTTCAGGCCTGGTTCTGGCCTGGTTCTAGTTTGGTTCTGGCCTGGTTCTGGCCTGGTTCTGGGTACGGTCGGGTCGCCCTCACCCGTCCTGTGTGCCAGGGCCGCAGCGCTCTGTTTCACTAATGAAGGCGTTTTAATGAGAAAGGCAGACGGCCAAAGTCCAGACCAGCGACCCAAAACATGATCACGTCCAAACGTAGGTCTGAGAGTAGTGACGGGTTCTGATGGGTCAAAGGACAAATCCAGTGGTACCTCATGGTTCTGAGCTGCATTAAACTCTGGACCTGAGTCTACTGTGAATCATTTCCCAGCTGCAGCGCCACGGTCCAGACGCTGTCAACGTTTCCTCCATCACTAAATAAATCTGGACCAGCAGCTGGACTTTCAGTCTTGTGTGTTTTTATAGTTTTTGTTATTTGTGCTCTGATTTCCAGAATAAATCAACTCTGCTGTGACATCTGTAACGGTCACATGAATGAACTGTTCTCTGAGACGTCTCAGTAATCTGTGGTTTGATGTATTTCTGTGTTTCTCTGGTAAACTCAGAAACACTCAGTATTAACTTTAATGAATTAGAAACATTAAACCAGTCCTGCTCTAACTGTATTCATTCATTTATTATGTAATAGTAGTTTATCTCTCTCCAGTGTTTCATAGTTTTATTTTTCAGGAAACCCTGTAATCATGTTAATACTTTTGTTTGAGGACATCTTTATTACTTTCTGTGTGAATGAAGCGGCGGCGTTGTGACGCGCTGCTGCCCCCTGCTGGAAACAAGGCGCTCTCACACCGGTGGGCGGGGTCACGCTCACTGACCAATAGGAGCGGGTCTGGAACGTTACCAGGGAAACGGCGTACCAGGCTGGGAGACTGTGGGATACAGCAGCAGTTGTGTTAGCATGCTAACAGACGAGCAGGCTAACAGCGGGAGCTCCAGCGGCTGTTACATGTTTAAAACGAGCCTCCACGGTTACAGTTAAACCCGAGGAGCGACGCTAGATCCTCGGTCACCGCTCCAGCGTCCGTCGGTCTCAGTGAGCTAGCGTGGCGGCAGCAGTGTCGGCTAGCTGCGGCTCGTTAGCAGATTAGCACGCTAACCGGCCCCCGGACTACAGAGCTAATCTAAATATTATCCCCATCACTCCTTCTAGAACACCGCGGCTCAGAGAGCCCCTGTGCCCGGAGAGCAGGAGCGCACCCGGGATGGATGTGAGTTAACGGGCGGGACTGGGACGGTGTGGCCCGGGGCTGTTTGTTGAGCCCAGCTGTTCCCCCGGCAGCAGCCCGGTCCCCACGGGCCGGGGCTCGGCAGAGCTCCCCGCCGCTGCTCAGACCCGGGCTCTGGGTGGACATGTCAGCATGAGGAGGACCGGAGGACCGAGTCCCGTTAACCCGAGCTAACCAGGTGAGCTGACGGTTACCTCCGTGTGAGGTGAGGCCATGTCATCTTTAATCGATTAGTCACCTACAGGTGCGATTGTTTCATCACGTATTTATTTTATTTTATTTAATAATCATTAAAACATATTGATCATCATTTAAAGAGTGTCTCAGATCAGCTGAATCCCAGGCGTGTCCAGGTGTGTCCAGGTGTGTCCAGGTGTTTCTGTGAGTGATGGATCCAGCTTGATTGGCTGTCACGTGTGTGTAGGATGGATGTCTGCGGTAGGAACCCGAACCGGACAGCGCCGGTGGGTGACGGTGGTCCACGGAGAGCTGACGTGCCGCTCTGCTCTCGGACCAACGGGTGGAGCTGGCCCCCCCACCCCTTCCAGCTGCTGGCCTGGCTGCTCTACGTCTACTTCGCTGTCACCGGCTTCGGCGTGTTCGTCCCCCTGCTGCCACCGCACTGGATCCCAGCAGGCTACATCGTATCCTACCTGTATGCACACCTGGTGACAGAGCAGGTGGTCAGCTGATAGAGCAGGTAGTCAGCTGATAGAGCAGGTAGTCAGCTGATAGAGCAGGTAGTCAGCTGATAGAGCAGGTGGTCAGCTGATAGAGCAGGTAGTCAGCCAATAGAGCAGCTAGTCAGCTGATAGAGCAGCTGGTCCGCTGATAGAGCAGGTGGTCAGCCGATAGAGCAGGTAGTCAGCCGATAGAGCAGGTAGTCAGCCGATAGAGCAGGTAGTCAGCCGATAGAGCAGGTAGTCAGCCGATAGAGCAGGTGGTCAGCCGATAGAGCAGGTGGTCAGCCGATAGAGCAGGTGGTCAGCCGATAGAGCAGGTGGTCAGCTGTCTGATCTTATCAGGTGATAGGTCAGGTGACCCTCAGGTGTTTCTGGTGTGCTTCCTGACCTGTGTGTCAGTGCACGGGCGTCATGTTCGTGTCTCACCTGTGCGTCCACGTCATGGCCGTGTCCGTGGACCCAGCTGACTGTAACGTCAGGACAAAGAGCGTCAGAGGACCTGTCCCCGTGTTCGACCGCTCCAAACACGCACACGTCATCGAGAACTGCCACTGCTACCTCTGCCAGGTGGATGTGTGAGTGACACACCTGCACCTTCACAGGCCCCACACTCCTATAGACATCAGCCACAACATTATGACCATTATGACAATGCCACTCCTTGATGGCAGCAGAGTCTGGGCCACACATGAGTCTCTGTGTCTTCACACAGACTAAAATATCAACAGAGTTTCACGTCCTGATCAGAACCTAGAGACAGATTCTTCCTGATCCTTCAGTCTGATGCTGATTCATAGAAACTAGATTCAGCTGCTGTAATGTGAATAATTCATATCATCAGGAAAGAGTCTGCAGCCTGCTGTGAATAATGGAGGAGGTCTGATGGAGTCCCACAGACGTCTGAGGAAACTGGGTCACAGAGAAAACTGGGCCAGGGCCCACTGAACACTCAGTACCCACAATCCTCTGCTGCTGGTCCCTGTGAAGCACTGATTTAACAGCTGTGTGAAATGCATTGTGGGAGTTGTGGTTGATGTTCATTCATCACTGTGACTAAACGTTTGTATTTTCTGTCACAGCTTTGATCCGTGTCGTTTCAGGGGCCCCAAGTCAAAGCACTGCAGCGCCTGCAACAAGTGTGTGGCCAACTTTGACCATCACTGCCGCTGGCTCAACAACTGTGTGGGCAGCAGAAACTACAAGTGAGTGTTGGATTCGCTCATCAGGACCTCCCTGCAGGCCGGCTGAACGCATTCTGTCAGGTGGCAGGAGTCTGGATGCATCCATCAGACAGAGAAACAGGAAGAGCTGTTAGCTGTTAGCTTAGAGGCTAGGGAGCTAGGAGGCTACAAAGCATCTTCCAGAGCTGTCCTCTCCTCAATCATCTGATCAGTTGGTCTAAATTGTATTTGTTCTTGATCAGGGTCTCAAACTGAGCCGTGAAAGGACCATGTAGCTGCAGGTTTTTGTTCCAGTCAAGCAAGAGGACGTCTGAAATGATGGTGTGAAAGCAGTTCAGTTGATTGATTGAGCTAAGTCAGGTGTGCTGCTGCATGGTCCTTTCACGGCTCAGTTTGAGACCCTGACATAGAACAAATAAAAGTTAGACCAACTGATCAGATGTTTGAGGAGAGGACAGCTCTGTGGTCAGATCATCATCATGTTGTGGAGATATTTGTGGTTCTTTGAGCTGATCATCACCAGAGACACAGCTGACCGTTGGTTAAACTGTGTCATGGCCTCTAAACCAATTAGAAAGCTGTGGAGCTGCAGCAGGATGAGGTTCCTCTGCTGGGGTTCCTCTGCTGGGGTTCCTCTGGGGTTCTTAGAGGTTCTGAGCAGTCGTGGATCTCTTTGCGTCCTGCAGGCTGTTCCTCCACAGCGTGGTCTCGGCTCTCCTGGGCGTCTGTCTGGTTCTGGTCGTCGCCTCCTACGTCTTCATCGAGTTCTTTCTGGATCCGTCCAAACTGCGCACAGACAAACACTTCCTGGGTAAGATGGTTCCTCTGTTCTGTTTGACCCTGAGCTCAGAGACACAGTCTGACCGTCCCGTGTCCTGCAGTGAGGAACGAGACGGCCGTGTGGTTCGTCTTCCTGCCCGTGGCTCCTCTCCGCTCAGCAGCAGCGGTGATTCCTGGTCTGGCTGCCATCACCATTGCTCTGGCCCTGCTCTCCTCGGTGCTGCTCTGCCACCTGCTCTGCTTCCACATCTACCTGAGTAAGAGAACTCACCTGTCTGAATGCTGATTGGTTGGAGAGAGCTTTAAAGGTCAGCTACGTTCTCCCAGAGAATGAAATGTTACCATGCTTTATGGTGACAACAGCTACTGTTAGCTAGGAGGCTAGGCAGAGCTACTGTTAGCTAGGAGGCTAGGAGGAGCTACTGTTAGCTAGGAGGCTAGGCAGAGCTACTGTTAGCTAGGAGGCTAGGAGGAGCTACTGTTAGCTAGGAGGCTAGGCAGAGCTACTGTTAGCTAGGAGGCTAGGCAGAGTTACTGTTAGCTAGGAGGCTAAGCAGAGCTACTGTTAGCTAGGAGGCTAGGCAGAGCTACTGTTAGCTAGGAGGCTAAGCAGAGCTACTCTTAGCTAGGAGGCTAGGCAGAGTTACTGTTAGCTAGGAGGCTAAGCAGAGCTACTGTTAGCTAGGAGGCTAGGCAGAGCTACTGTTAGCTAGGCAGAGCTACTGTTAGCTAGGAGGCTAGGCAGAGCTACTGTTAGCTAGGCAGAGCTACTGTTAGCTAGGAGGCTAGGCAGAGTTACTGTTAGCTAGGAGGCTAGGCAGAGCTACTGTTAGCTAGGAGGCTAGGAGGAGCTACTGTTAGCTAGGAGGCTAGACAGAGCTACTGTTAGCTAGGCAGAGCTACTGTTAGCTAGGAGGCTAGGCAGAGCTACTGTTAGCTAGACAGAGCTACTGTTAGCTAGGAGGCTAGGCAGAGCTACTGTTAGCTAGGAGGCTAGGCAGAGCTACTGTTAGCTAGGAGGCTAGGCAGAGCTACTGTTAGCTAGGAGGCTAGACAGAGCTACTGTTAGCTAGGAGGCTAGACAGAGCTACTGTTAGCTAGGAGGCTAGACAGAGCTACTGTTAGCTAGGAGGCTAGACAGAGCTACTGTTAGCGAGGAGGCTAGACAGAGCTACTGTTAGCTAGGAGGCTAGGCAGAGCTACTGTTAGCTAGGAGGCTAGACAGAGCTACTGTTAGCTAGGAGGCTAGACAGAGCTACTGTTAGCTAGGAGGCTAGACAGAGCTACTGTTAGCTAGGAGGCTAGGCAGAGCTACTGTTAGCTAGGAGGCATCTTCCAGAGCGGTCCTCTGGTGAATCAGCTGATCAGTTGTTCTGTGCTGTATTTATTCTTGAGATATTTGTGGTTCTGCTTCCAGACGTTCCGTCCATGTGATTGATGTCTTCGTGTTTTCGTCCTCATTAATCTACTGTCCTCTCTGTGTCCTCTCTTCTCCTCCTTCTGGTTAAAGATTCTTCTTCTGCAGAATCAAAGCTGAACCGTCTGAACCGTTCTCTTTAAGAGTTTAGACTTTTATTCTTCATCTTGTCTCATTAACACGTCCTGTCTGTGTTCAGTGTGGAACAGACTCAGTACCTATGAGTACATCGTGCGGCAGCGCCACCGTCTGGACAGCAGAGACTCCAGGAAACCAGGACCCGTGAAGGAGGCAGCAGCTCCTTCAGTCGTCAAGGTAACGGCCTGGCAGCCATGTTGGCTCTGATGCTGGGGTGGGGACTACTTCCTGGTACTGAGTGTTTGTCCTCTGCTGTTCCCCCGTCAGGATATGAACTACCCTGGGACCCTGGGCTACACCAACCCCCAGCTGGTGGAGGAACCTACCACTGCTGCTGTGCAGGGGGAGGCCGAGTAAGTCCTGGCTGTGATTGGCTGTGATTGGCTGAGCTCACTGACCGGGTCCTGACACGCCTGGGTAAACAGGGCTGAAGTCATTTCATAACACACCAGGCCGGATCGCGTTTCCATGGAGACGGTTTACTTTACTGTAAACAAAGTGTGGGAACTGACATTCTTTGGCTGTGACATCCAGGAAACACTCAGAGAGTACACCCTGAACCTCGTCTGTCAGGATAACATAGAGTACACCCTGAACCTCGTCTGTCAGGAGAACATAGAATACACCCTGAACCTCGTCAGTCAGGAGAAACTAGAGTACACCCTGAACCTCGCCTGTCAGGAGAACATAGAGTACACCCTGAACCTCGTCTGTCAGGAGAACATAGAATACACCCTGAACCTCGTCAGTCAGGAGAACATAGAGTACACCCTGAACCTCGTCTGTCAGGAGAACATAGAGTACACCCTGAACCTCGTCTGTCAGGAGAACATAGAATACACCCTGAACCTCGCCTGTCAGGAGAAACTAGAGTACACCCTGAACCTCGTCTGTCAGGAGAACATAGAGTACACCCTGAACCTCGTCTGTCAGGAGAACATAGAGTACACCCTGAACCTCGCCTGTCAGGAGAACATAGAGTACACCCTGAACCTCGTCTGTCAGGAGAACATAGAATAAACCCTGAACCTCGTCTGTCAGTAGAACATAGAGTAACACCCTGAACCTCGCCTGTCAGGAGAACATAGAGTACACCCTGAACCTCGTCTGTCAGGAGAACATAGAATACACCCTGAACCTCGTCTGTCAGGAGAACATAGAATACACCCTGAACCTCGCCTGTCAGGAGAAACTAGAGTACACCCTGAACCTCGTCTGTCAGGAGAACATAGAGTACACCCTGAACCTCGTCTGTCAGGAGAACATAGAATAAACCCTGAACCTCGTCTGTCAGTAGAACATAGAGTAACACCCTGAACCTCGCCTGTCAGGAGAACATAGAGTACACCCTGAACCTCGCCTGTCAGGAGAACATAGAGTACACCCTGAACCTCGTCTGTCAGGAGAACATAGAATAAACCCTGAACCTCGTCTGTCAGTAGAACATAGAGTAACACCCTGAACCTCGCCTGTCAGGAGAACATAGAATAACACCCTGAACCTCGTCTGTCAGGAGAACATAGAATACACCCTGAACCTCGTCTGTCAGGAGAACATAGAGTACACCCTGAACCTCGTCTGTCAGGAGAACATAGAATAAACCCTGAACCTCGTCTGTCAGTAGAACATAGAGTAACACCCTGAACCTCGCCTGTCAGGAGAACATAGAGTACACCCTGAACCTCGCCTGTCAGGAGAACATAGAGTACACCCTGAACCTCGTCTGTCAGGAGAACATAGAATAAACCCTGAACCTCGTCTGTCAGTAGAACATAGAGTAACACCCTGAACCTCGCCTGTCAGGAGAACATAGAATAACACCCTGAACCTCGCCTGTCAGGAGAACATAGAATAACACCCTGAACCTCGTCTGTCAGGAGAACATAAAGTAACACCCTGAACCTCGTCTGTTCACAGTAGGAACTAGATCTATATTTATTGAACTGAGGAGTGAAACGTTAATGCATTCAGTCCCTCATTAGTGTTTACCTGTGTGTGTGTGTGTGTGTGTGTGTGTGTGTGTGTGTGTGTGTGTGTGTGTGTGTGTTCCAGGTTCGTGGCTAATGGCAGAGTGAGGGGTGTGGCCAGTCCTGTCATGGAGGAAGAAGCTCCGCCCACCGTCTCCACAGAGCTGAAAGCAGCAGCAGCACACACACATCGACACACACAGGTAGCTCTAGATTATAGATCAGTGAGGCGTTCAGGAACACATATGTGAATCACTGTATCTGTAGTTTCCTTCATCCAGGCTACAAATAAATATTTAGTGTCAGAGACAGGTCGTAGGCCATCAGTCAGTCTGAATCATTTCTGTTTTGTCACAGAGGAAGAAGAGGAGGAAGGTCCGTAAAGTCCCAGACGAGGCGTCCAGAGAGCGCTGCCCAACGACGGCCCCGCCCCCCGGTACACACTCACTTTATCTGCACCTGTGTGGTGCGTTCAGGTGTCAGGGTGAAGGACAGGTGTTCCCTGGACTCGTCCAAACACGTGTCCTTGGTTTCTGTCGCTCCAGAGACGCTGGAACGTCTGAACACTTTAGATCTAGTTCAGGACAATAAAGTGAAGTCAGAGCAGCAGGACCCTGAACGCACCACGTGTTAACATAAATACTAATGTGTTTAGAGATGAGGACGTTTTAAAGCAGACTGAAGGAGCTGATCAGTAACGGTCACATGACCTCAGGTCCTCCAGGGTGACTCTTTGTCCTGTCCTCATGCTGTTGGTGTCTGTCCTCCAGCAGAGCTCAGCACTGTGTCCTCGGGGTCCCTGGGTCAGCGCCTTCCTTTCCCAGCCTTCCCTCTGAGGTCCTCCTTGCCCCCCTGGCCTCGTCCTCGGGTCCCGTCCAGGCCGCCGCCCCTCCAGCTGAGTACCACTCTGACTCGGCGGAGTCTCTGGAGGAGATCCCGGTGGCGCTGGCCAAGCTGGGCTCGTCGTCGTCCGCCGCTGACGCGTCCTCGTCCTCCCACAGGGCCGCCGCGGCGCTCCCCCTGCCCTCCCCCCAGCCCAGGACTAAGAGGAAGACCTCGTCCTCCCGACCCAACAGGGGCGTGTCCGAGCTGAGGTTTGAAATGGCCTCCACTCACCCACCCTCTGTGTTCGTCAGCCGGGCCAGCAGAGAGACGGCCCAGCCCCAGGAGGAAGGCCTCGGTCTGGGCAAACGGCCCAGTAGCTCCAGACCTGGGCTGGGCTCCAGACCTGGGTCCCGGATGTCTCTGGGTCCTGGTGCAGCCTCCTGGATGGAGCGGTAACCTGAGACACTCACCTGTACACCCCCACTGACTCTCTGTGACTGCTTTTATTTTGAAAGCCAAAGGAGACTTCCTGTCTGTGGACGTCCTGATCCTGTGAACCGTTGTTTGTGATGTTTGTCTCTGTTTCTGTGGAGACGTCTGTTGTTTTTATAGTTCCCTCGTCTCCAGGTCTCCATGGTAACCAAGGCCAGAGGGACCATGTGGTTTGAAGCAGTGCTAATGCTAATGCTAATGCTATCATTAATCGTGAGCAGTTCACTGATTCTGATTGTGTTCGTCAGAGTTTCATCGTCACAGATCTGAGGGGGAGCAGCAGGTGGAGGGGGAGCTGCAGGTGGAGGTGGAGCTGCAGGTGGAGCTGCAGGTGGAGCTGCAGGTGGAGCTGCAGGTGGAGGGGGAGGGGGAGCTGCAGGTGGAGCTGCTCACCTGTGGACATGACGCTCTCTGAACTAAAAGCTGAGCTGGTCCTTTTAACGTTTTCTGATTTGTCTTTTTCACCTGTTACTTGATTTATTTATTAATAAATGATTTCAAACTTGTCTCAGTGGGTCCTGATTCTGTCCTCCAGGGACCAGAGGTCCTGATGAGTCCAGGTGTCCTTTGTCCTCGTCGTTGGTTAAATATGATGAAGCTGCATCAGCCTCATTCTGTGTGAGATGAACAGAACGGTTTATAGATCTAGACTACGTCTGTTAGTCTCCTGTCCATCACCACGTTAAGCTCCGCCCACACTGCAGACCTGTGTAGGAGACGTCCCAAGACGTCTGATGGTGATGAATCTACGCGATGTTCAGGACGCTGAGCAGGAACAGGAACGCTGACCTGTGTGAGGTCTGGAGGTGAAGCTAACGGGTCGGTCTGTCCAGCGTGTTTGGTCCAATCAAAGGAGGACTGTCTCATGTCTCACGTCTCACGTCTTCTCGACCAAATGATCAGTGAACTACCAGAGAGAATAATGTGTAGATGAATCAGTTGTGAACATAATCCACTGTTTGTTTGCAGCTTTACTTTAACTCAGGCTTTTATTTTGACAGGCTGATAACATCTGCGTTGCCCCAGTAACGAGCCACGACAACATCATAACAGTGTCAATCAAGAAGGAGCGGCCCTGGGAAGCATGTAACACACACACACACACTCGTCCCGGGAGTTCCCACGGTCAGTGAACACATCGTCTGAGGAATCTGACTGATTCTACAGGTTTTATTTGTAGGGACACGAGCGGGACGTCCTGTCACCAGGTAACCCCCCCCCCCATCAGACTGATGCTCCAGAGCTTCTCACTGAGGCTCCTCCACACTCACCTGACTCACCTGGTCACGACTGACACCTCCGTTATCTCGTTACCTTGACGACGGCAAAACACTGTTCATAATGTCCTGGGTGCGACTTTTATGAGTTTCCTCAGAGATCAGCTGTGACCTGAACGTCTCAGGGACCTGAACGTCTCAGGGACCAGAACGTCTCACGGACTTGAACGTCTCAGGGACCTGAACGTCTCACAGACCTGAACGTCTCAGGGACCAGGTCACCTGAACGTCTCACAGACATGAACATCTCAGGGACCTGAACATCTCAGGGACCTGAACGTCTCACGGACCTGAACGTCTGACAGACCTGAACGTCTCAGGGACCTGAACGTCTCACGGACCTGAACGTCTCACAGACCTGAACGTCTCACGGACCTGAACGTCTCAGGGACCTGAACGTCTCACGGACCTGAACGTCTCACGGACCTGAACGTCTCACGGACCTGAACGTCTCAGGGACCTGAACGTCTCACAGACCTGAACGTCTCACGGACCTGAACGTCTCAGGGACCTGAACGTCTCACGGACCTGAACGTCTCACAGACATGAACGTCTCACAGACCTGAACGTCTCAGGGACCTGAACGTCTCAGGGACCTGAACGTCTCACGGACCTGAACGTCTCACAGACCTGAACGTCTCACAGACCAGGTGACCTGGTTAAATGATCAGATTAATAATAAAATGATTCCATCCGTTCCATCTTCCATGTCTACCTTACTTTAGGCTCCACCTGCTGAACCTGTCCTTCACCTCAACGCTATGAACTCTGGGTAAACTCCCCTCAGCCTCACAGAGAGTCTGATCCTTGACGGGACGTCTCAGAGAAACCCTCAGCGTGAACAACAGCTGCTTCCTGCCGACACACCGGCCGACGTCGGGTCACTTCCTGTCGCTGACGGTGTGTTGTTCTCACACACACACACACACACCCACACACACACACACACACACACACACACACACACACACACACACACACACACACTGAGCCATTGTTCTGTGTTTACTGTAAAGGCTCATAGTTGTACTTTTATATCTCATTTTCCCACAGACGTGAATAAATCTTATCTTTATCTTATTTGTCAGATGAACTAATCTCATTGGATGTCCCTCAGGACGCCTGGACAGCGCCTCCTCCTCTGTGTCTCCAGCCTCATGTTGTCAGGTCAGGAAGCAGTCCGTCTCTTGACGAGTGTCTCTGATGTCTCTGGACGTCTGACTGCGTCCTCCTGATAAACATCAGATCACTGTTGCCATGGCAGCAGAAACACAAACAGTGAGACAGGAAGTGCTGTCAGCGAGGCTTCACGTTCTATATTTATATTCCAGAGGATCAGTGAGTAAATGTTTGACCTCTGACCTGCGTCCATGTCTTCATCTGGACACGTTTCATCCAAAATTACAGTCAGTGTCGAAACATTAGGTACAGTTAGGAAACAAGCAACCAGGGCTCTGAAGCCTCCACCGTTAAAGTGACACTGAGTCACCGTGATTTATGTTTATACGACTCATATTTATACGAGCCTTCACTCTGAGCCTCATAGAAACATCGTGATCAGACGGCAGCACTAACACCAGCACGCTGCTCAGTGTTTGGATTTAATGAGGCTCTAAAGGAAACCTCCAGCAGCTCTGAATCAGCGCTCATCTCTAACAGCAGCAGAGTGTCTTCACTGAGGAGACGACAGGAGACAGACGAAAGGAGACAGACGAAAGGAGACATAGAAAAGGAAAAGAAAAGAATACGCTTTGATTGGTCTGTCTCTCTATAGGTGTCTCTATAGTTGTCTCTCTGTACGTGTCTCTGTGTAGGTGTCTCTATAGTTGTCTCTCTGTACATGTCTCTGTGTAGGTGTCTCTATAGTTGTCTCTCTGTACGTGTCTCTGTGTAGGTGTCTCTATAGTTGTCTCTCTGTACGTGTCTCTCTATAGTTGTCTCTCTGTACGTGTCTCTGTGTAGGTGTCTCTATAGTTGTCTCTCTGTACGTGTCTCTGTGTAGGTGTCTCTATAGTTGTCTCTCTGTACGTGTCTCTGTGTAGGTGTCTCTATAGTTGTCTCTCTGTACGTGTCTCTGTGTAGGTGTCTCTATAGTTGTCTCTCTGTACGTGTCTCTGTGTAGGTGTCTCTATAGTTGTCTCTCTGTACGTGTCTCTGTGTAGGTGTCTCTATAGTTGTCTCTCTGTACGTGTCTCTGTGTAGGTGTCTTCACTGGATCATGTTCAATCAAGCTTTAAATGTTGGACCGGTCCGTCCTCCGTCTCTGGGAGCTGGCAGGACTCTGACTGGACGTCCTGCAGGAGGACTCACCCTCTGCTCTGTCTGTCTCTGTTTTATTGCCCTCCCCTGATGTTGCACAGGACGTGGTCATGGTAACGGGGTAAACAGACGACAACAAGCCTCAGCTCTTCATTTGAAAGCTGCGACCGCCGCCGAGGGCCAGAAGAGGGAGAGCAGAGACAGACGGAGGACGGAGCGGAGACAGGTAACACACTTTGATTTGATTTAACAGAGAGACATGTAAACAGTCAGGAAACCAGATGAGAATGTGGATCAGAGCTGGTGCAGGTTTATGGGATGTTTGAACGTTGTTATTTAATCAGCTGCTGGATCAGTGTCAGCGTCTGATCGTCATGTTTGATCTACAGAGGCAGCGTGTTGGATGTAGGAGACACACACACACACACACACACACACACACACACACACACACACACACACACACACACACACACACACACACACACACACACACACACACACACACACACACACTTCATGTCTATGGGTCATTGATCACATGTCCAGGTGAAGCATAGCCGTCACTGTGTCAGACTCTTTGCCCTGCGTTCTGTCTCTCAGGCTTTCAGACTCTTTGCCCTGCGTTCTGCCTCTCAGGCTTTCAGGCAGGAACAAACACTCTATTTCTCATTTTCATATCTTCACTGATAGTTTCACTAATTCACTATAAAGGATTATCACAGGACGTTCACTAAGTAGCAGAAAGACCGTGAGTCAGACTGGTACTGACTGCAGGGAGATCCAGTTCAGCTCAGTCTGTTTCATCTGGTCCAGTTTAAGACCGGTTCTGGATCATCTTAGAGAACCTGCCTCAGCTCTTCATGTGGTCTGATGATGCTCAGATCTTCTTGTTCTTGTAGCTGATGTTCGTTCTTCAGGACTCTGACTCGTTGTCCAGATAATGTAGAGCTCTAACATACTCAGATGACCTACTCTCCGTACTGCACCTGAACACATCTTTAAACGTGTCTGATCACATCCACACACGTTGTGTCATCAGATGAAAATGTCCAGACCTCCTGATTCCCAGACTTTAACACGTGGACTTTGCAGGGACATGTACTGAGACTCTTTACGTGGACCCCACGGTTCTCACGTCTTCAGTCTGGATCGAGGTAGAAACCTGCAGGACGCCATGATCACAGAAACCAGGCTCTCTGAAGTAAACCTGTCTTCACTGTCTGGAATCTGACACCTACACACCAGCATTAACACACACAGCACTATGTGTAGTAGCCCCGCCCACCAGGACCTACAGCCACTCTGATTGGACGAGCCCTTCAGAGACTGTCAGTCCCAGCACAGGGCGAGGAAAGAAAGACTCCATCACTCAGAGGGTGGCAGCCCTCTGTTACCTTGACGACCGTTGTTAGGGATTGCATCAGTGGGTGTGTGATCACACCAGCCTGAGAAGCCAGAGTGAAGTCATGTCTCAAACGGTTCTTCAGGAACAGAAGACGACATCAAAACGTTCATCAGAACGAACCAAGAAGTCTCAAACGCAGCGCAGCGTGTTGCTAAGCGTTGGTGGGCGTGGCTATGTCACCATCCAATCAGAAACAAGCGTCACGTAACCGACCGTTACACAACAAGCTGCATTTATAACAAATAAATGACACCGAGGAGATTAAAGATCCAACATGATTATGTGTCCTCACAGTGTCTGAGTCAGTGACTGAGATAAATACAGGTGATGTTACCTGGAGGGAGTGGCCTGAGCAGGAAGAGGCGGTCTTTGACCTCACCTCCTCGAGTCAAAGACAATATCAACCCCTGACTGTTTCAAATAAAAAGTGCTTCAGATAGAAAAGTCATTATGTGTGTGATAGAACAAAACTACAGCCATGCTGTCAACACAAACATACGTAAAGAAGACTAACTAACCCACTGACAGACACAATGAAACCATTTAATGGAACCAGCCTCCACAACACAGACACTCTGTTTAGAAAACTCCTCACAGAACAAAAGCATCAGTGATGTCTGAGGTTATCTAAAGTTAAAACAAGAAGAGTTCAATTTAAAAAGAACTAAAAACAAATAAATAATAAAGAAATAAATGTACCTTTAGTCTATGAAACCAGAGGTTACTGGATTCATACAAAACCAGAAGTTTCTGTGAAGAAGAAGATGAAAAACACAATGATCAATGGAGCAGAGAGACCTGGACCAGTGGTCACCGTGGAGACCTGGACCAGTGGTCACCGTGGAGACCCGGACCAGTGGTCACCGTGGAGACTACTTCCTGGACCAGTGGTCACCGTGGAGACTACTTCCTGGACCAGTGGTCACCGTGGAGACTACTTCCTGGACCAGTGGTCACCATGGAGACCTGGACCAGTGGTCACCATGGAGACCTGGACCAGTGGTCACCATGGAGACTACTTCCTGGACCAGAGGTCACCATGGAGACCTGGACCAGAGGTCACCATGGAGACCTGGACCAGAGGTCACCATGGAGACCTGGACCAGAGGTCACCGTGGAGACTACTTCCTGCACCACCGTCCTTTCTCAGGCTTTTAATGTGGAAGCTTCAGGAAGTGTAGTTGTCTAATTATTATTTGTGTTAAGACGAGTGATTCATGGTGTGACACAGCTGGTTCATCAGAGTTTTTACTGTTCATTCATTATTCATTTTGTCTTTTTGTTCATTTAACCGTCAGATATCACCTGAATATTGGTTCTTAACGTATAAACGTCACCTAGATAGATAGATACTTTATTACACTCACATGTGTCTTCATCTGGTTCATCGTCTGCTCGGTGGACTGATTTCCTCCACACGTCCTCAGCTGTGCTTTCTGCTGCAGATATCTTCCCATCATGGCGGACAGCGCTGACATGGAGGAGCTTCTCACGGCTTTCAGGAAGTTCGCCGTCCACGGAGACACGAAGGCCACGGGGAAGGAGCTGAACGGGAAGAACTGGGCCAAACTGTGCAAAGACTGCAAGATCATCGACGGCAAGAACGTCACCAGCACCGACGTGGACATCGTCTTCTCCAAAGTCAAGTGAGTCCATACGTGTTCCTCCACAGTGCTGATGTCTTCAGTACTGAGTGTGGACGTTGTGTCTCCTACGAGGACATAGCATGGCAGTATGGAAGAGGCTGGTTCAGGTTTAGATCAGGCTTTTGTCAAAGTATGAAACCTCCAATAAAGATGAAACTCAACGATCAAACTGGAACAGATGAGCTCAGAGCTCTGAACCCCTTCATTAAATTACCACCAGTTAAAGTCACTTATAAACATGTCATACTGTATGGACTCTACGTCTTCATTGTTATATGTTACTGGATTACCACGTCCTCAGAGTCTTCAAACATTTCCCCTTTAATGTTTTTGTGTGTGTTGTCTTTGTGAACAGACAGAAGACGTCTCGAGTCATCACCTACGAGGAGTTTCAGAAAGCTCTGGAGGATTTGGCTCCAAAGAGGTTCAGGGGTCAGAGCAAAGAGGAGGCGCTGCAGTCCATCTTCAGACTGGTGGAAGGCCGAGAGCCCACCAACGTGGGAGTGACGGTGAGACCTGAAGACGTGATCTAGTTTGAATGTCATGAGCTCCAGACTCGACTGAAACCTCTCAGGCATCACAGCCACAGATGGAAGAAGAGAATCCTGCAGCTCCAGAGTCCAGAGCAGCTTTCAGCTTCATTCAAACGTGATCAGACCTGCTGCTCATCTATAACATCTCAGTCTTACTGGGCCTCTGGCTTGTGTTCACGCTCAACGCTCAGCTGCAGGAAACAAGTCCAGAGCTGCTCCACAGACAGACATCTCACTCTGCTGCCATGTTTCAGTCCTCAGAGTCTGAGCCCAGAGGGGAGGCAGGTCATTAAACACTCCTCAGTCGTCCAGGGAAAGCTAATGTGACTGAAAGTATACATTTAAATGAAAAGACAACCATTATAGAGATTATAGAGAGTCAGGTTATGTTCCTGAGTCGTGTTTTCTATCAGGAATACTCTGATAACAGCCTTTAACCTGTGACGTTTCTATCTACTCAACATGAAGCTCAATGCACTTTAATCTGTCAGTGAGCAGGTCTCACATTATGTCTGAGGGAACCATCTACAGCTTCATCCCTGGATGGACGTCACTTTTACTTTCATTAACTATTGATGAGTTAGCTCACTCACTCATCTGGAAACTCAAACTTTAATGTGCTCAGTCTGTAGTTATTTATTTTAGTCTAAAATAAACCACAATCAAAGCTGATAAAAATATAAGAACTAAGGTTAGAACCCAGTGTGTAACCATGAAGGAGGACGACACAGGAGACCACCTCTAGGAGAAGACAAGGAAGACAAGGACAGACTTTAGGAAGACACAGGAGACCAACTCTAGGAGAAGACAAGGAAGACAAGGACAGACTTTAGGAAGACACAGGAGACCACCTCTAGGAGAAGACAAGGAAGACAAGGACAGACTTTAGGAAGACACAGGAGACCAACTCTAGGAGAAGACAAGGACAGACTTTAGGAAGACACAGGAGACCACCTCTAGGAGAAGACAAGGACAGACTTTAGGAAGACACAGGAGACCAACTCTAGGAGAAGACAAGGAAGACAAGGACAGACTTTAGGAAGACACAGGAGACCAACTCTAGGAGAAGACAAGGAAGACAAGGACAGACTTTAGGAAGACACAGGAGACCAACTCTAGGAGAAGACAAGGAAGACAAGGACAGACTTTAGGAAGACACAGGAGACCACCTCTAGGACGTTTAGGATCAGATCAGGGGAAAGAGAAACGTGATTGAAACGTCCCTAATAATGATAATAATGATAATAATGATAATAATGATAATAATGATAATAATGATAATAATGATATACGGTTTGTTTATATGATCATCTAAATCTTTCTCCTCCTCTAATTCCAGCCCTCCATCAGCTGTTCCACTGTCCAGCCTGTAGAGGGCGGTCTGGAGCAGACAGGTGTCCTCAGCAGGATTCTGCTGGGACGTTGACCTGAGTAGATTTATTTAAGTCTTCTGTGTCTCTATCAGAAAGTGGCGAAGACGGCGGCGGTGGACCGTCTGACGGACACGTCCCGTTACACAGGATCACACAAGGAGCGGTTTGATGACACCGGTAAGGGCAAAGGTCGAGAAGGCCGGGAGGAGATCGTGGAGAACACGGGCTACGTTGGAGCGTACAAGAACGCCGGGACGTACGACGCCAAGACCAAGACGCCGGAGAAATAAGGAGGGAGGACGAAGGACAGCTCCTCTACAGCACTTAGACTGGACCAGACCCTGAACGCTCTGTGCTGGAACTGGTTTCAGACCAGACCAGATCAGAAGCAGCGCCCCCCTGAGGCTGAAATGTTCATCACACATCTGGACTGAGTCTTCAGTCTCTGTAGTCTCACTCAGACACGACTCTGTGTCCTCAGTCCACAGTGTGTGAGACAGTTTCCAGTCTGAAATGACTTCCTGTTTGTTCTTGATCTCACAGCTCCTCCTGTCATTTAAATCCTGTCCAGAGACGCGTCCTCACATGAGACATTCAGGCCAGAACCAACAGAACTGTTCATGATAAAACGTTCAACGGATCACAGAGACACTGAGACACTGAGACACTGAGACACTGAGACACTGAGACACTGTTCTACAGAGACTCTTCTCTCTAACTGGACTGGATCAGAGGTTTCATCAGGAAGTGGACGTCACAGCAAATCTACAAAACATCTTTAATGTGTCTCTGTCTTTGCCTCCCCTGCACCTCTGTGGCGCCCCCTAGGGGAGGCATTTGTCTTTATCCTGCTGAACGTTGACTACACAACATGTCCTGTCTTCAAATGTCCTGAAGAACCAGGAGCTAAATTAACTCCAGTGATCTTCATTTGTCTGAAAGAGGCTTTAGTCATTCCTTAGTTCAATCCTTCTTGATGTAACTCAGACCTGATTCATATCTTGACAGCATCTAGATTCACTCTCATCTCATTCATGTTTCAACTCTGAAGACGTTTGGGGATTCTCTGATCTGAAAGCTGTAAATTTGAAAATATGTTTTCTGCTAAAGGAACATTTTCAACATGCTTCATCATCTTTGTGTTTGACTTTTTCCACATGGAGTTGATGCAGGTGACTCTACTGAATGAATAAAATCTCTGAAAGAGCTTCATGTTCTCTTGTGTTCTGTTTCCTCTGCAGGAACATGTGGAGGAATTCTCCTTCCTCTCTCCAAATGTTGGCTTTGTTCACATGCAGTTGCCTGTTAAAGATAAATGTGCTGCCAAATATACTCTGCCTGTCCAGTTCGTTAGGTACACTAGTGAATGCATTCTAATATAACCACCCTGCACTGAGTCTTCTCCTCATGAAGGTTCTGGTGTTACAACGACTGAGTGAGCTGTTTATTCAAGCTGTCTTCACTTTGTGGAACATTTCTGCCAAGAACACGTAGAACTAAGTTCCTCAAACCATCTCATGAGGAACCAGGTCCCAGTAGAGGAGGTGTGAGACCTACAGATGTGTGTGGTCACAAATGTTTCAGTGACTGTATTTTATGTGTTTTGTTGTTTTTGTATGAAAAATAAAATGAGACAGATTTAACGTCTCTAACTCCACCACAAGGGGGAGTATCCCCTAGTGAGCACTAATGGAGGTCACGGTGTCAGGTCGATGTTCTTCAGACAGTTAACAACCTGCTGAGGAACGAGACTGGAGACTCGTGTCTCTTCTTTCTCTGTGTAAACAGCAGTGATGGTGAGATGAAGCCTCATGAGGCATCGAACCACTGGAGTCAATAGGTTGGAGAAAGGGTTCATCTGTTGGAGCTTCACGTGCACACGACACCACCACCTACTGGCCAGGTGTATAATCACAGGCAGCTGTAGCTCTTCACCTCATAATGTGTGATGCATTGAATTGTTGTGTCTGTAATGGCTCCTGGGAATGACTATGAATTAAAACACAATGTATGACCAAATCATTTCTCTACTTAAATCATCACATGTGTATGATGTGGTCGTATCATATGATCTGGCAGGTTGTGTAATGTTTTTCTGTCACTTCAGTCAGATGGCATGGGCTTAAGCTGTTTAATAACTGTGACAACCAACAATGTGCTCCTGTTAGCATCGCAGCTAATGAAATACCTGAAGGCTAATTCATTAGCTGGCTAACGAGCTAGCTAACAAGCTGAGCTAATGTGCCTGTTTTGTTAAGATGCAAATGCTAAGTTTCACTCACCAAAAAAAACTGGAGATTTCTTTGAAGGTTAGAACAATTAACCGAACAACAATTATGCAGAATTTTAAATAAAACAATAAACGAACGCGTTAGAAAAAGACTTCACCCCCGTACAGTTGTCATGAATAGTGAAATAAAACATTGAGACTAAACCCATTTTTTGTACCAGGCTGTAAACATGTTTAATATTGCTGTAAAGTTGGGCATTTTAACATGGGGTCTGTGGGGATTTGCTCCCTTTGGAGCCTCTAGCGGTCACTCCATGAACTGCAGTTTATTACACTTCCGCATTGGCTTCAGTTTTCAGACCCGGATGTTTCCACCTGTTCAGAAGACGCTTCAAAGCCTCGACACGTCTCATAACATGAGCAGGAAACAGGTTAGTAAAGTGAGTCAGATGAACACAAATCATGTCTAAGGAATGTTAAAACTCTTTTGGATATAAGAGTGAAGTCTGTTGATGGAGGAACTAGGTTGTAAACTGTGACAGACACAATGGAACAAGTTTCACTTTCTCTCTTAGAGAACAACAGTAGAAAATGTCGATCTGTCCATGTTTGTTATGAGGCTCCTGGGCATTTATTTTCATTTCATTTGATGGGAGAGACAATGATTAAGGATGAAGTATAGCTGGGTGAGATGGCTGAGAGTGAATGTGAATACTCATCCTCATCCAGGTTAATGTTTATATGTGCTTTACATTATTGTTTCTATATGAAAGACGTGTTGAAAAGTTTAAACAGGCAGTAGCATAGTAGAAGCTACACAATAGAAGTTAAAGGTGTTAAAACAGTATTTAGTTGATTAGAAATGTGACTCAAACATGTATTTTCATTATGTTGTGGGAATATATGAACAGTTATCATTTAGTTTGTGGTGAAGCATGAAGCATGTTAAGAGAAAGACAAAAAATAGAGAAACTGATGACATGAAGAAGAATGGTGAGTTCTGTTTAATAAGGACAATTAACAAGCTGCTATGAGGAACACAGCTGATGACTCCTCACTCTCATATATATAACTGTTGTCGTCTTGAAGCCTGTAACATAATCAGACATTCTCTCGACTATGAAAGTTCCTGTAACAGGTGACCATGAACCATCCCTTAGCTGCTATAGGTCCAGGCTGCTGGGAGACTTCCCATGATGCACTGGGCTCCTGTCCTCTACTCTGTCTCATTAAAGTCTAGTTGAAGAGTGTTTGTAGTGCACAGCAGCATCAGTGGAGGATCTAGAATGTGTTCATGTGACTGTGATACTGTCCCAGAGTTTCTAAGGTCAGTTACCTCCATCTAGTGGACGGATGGAGCTCCATGCTGTGATGTCTGTGAAGGTTCTCAGTCATCCAGGTCATGTTGTAGATGTTTAGAGAAGATGTTTCACCACTCATCTGAGTAGCTTCTTCAGTTCGAACTGAAAATCTAAAAGTCCAGTTGCCTTTTTTAAACTTTTTGGATTCCATGTTTTGATGTGGGCTTAAAAAGATGAACATGTTTTACTGTTAGTGGTTCTCAGAGTGAACCAGCTACAGTTGGATTGTCACTGTGTTCACATCGTGTTCATGTGGCGTCACAACTGGTTGGACATGTTGGATCAAACATGATTTATCAGAAACACAATCACCTTCCAGACTAAAGTGAAAGCAGCACAGTGACAGAGTCTCAGCAGGTGATGGATCAGACTGAGGACAGACAGGAGACAGGAGTCCCTCCCTCTAAAACCACTCTGTGTAGAGAACATGAGACCCAGACTAAAGCTGTGAGGTGAGAGGACCATCTCTGACCAACTCTTCTCTATGTCAGAGCTCATTATTCACTGTTTTCTACTCTGAACTCATTTGTTTGTATCAGGATGAAGCAGCAGAGACCAGACTCTCCTGAACACAGCTGTGTCTCCTTCAAGAGTGACCGGTCTATGGATCGCGGTATTGATTTTAAAGATGAACAAGCTGCTGATAGAAGGTAATGTAATGACTTCCATAACACACTATGAAGAAAGTTCAATGATCAAAGAGTTGTAGAGGAATGAAAACACTAGAGCACCTATGTACATGGAGACCACTTTAGTAAAGAAAGAATTCAAAGTATATTTTATTACTTTGTTAGATCAGTTCAGTTTTTATGTTTGTCTGTGTTTAAGTTAGGAAACTCACTACCACTAGGAATTTAAAATAGTTCTGTTGTTAGTTCAGTTCTTTCTTTTGCACTGCTCCTTTGGCCTTTCAACATTCATGTTCAGGAGAAAGAAAAACAAATCAAATATCAATGAATAAACCTGGGTTGTATGTTTGTTCCTCTGAATGTTGAGAAAGGAGATCAGATCTCTGTTCTTATCTGAACAATGTGATGTTGGATTCCATCTCTCAGGAGATCCTCCTCAGCATGAGCTGTGCATCCACCACTGATTTGAAACTAGAGCCACATGGTGACATAGTTACCTGACTCATCACTTTCAATAAGGCATGTACAGAATCATGTTCTATGATGTTTTCTCCACAGGGTTCTGGAGCAGAGCTCAGAGGTTCCTGGTGGTCAGTCTACACAGAAACATCAACCAGACCTGGACTCCATATTTATGGTACAGATGAAAGGCTGAATCATCATTAGATCATGCTCTCTGCCTTCAGACTGACTGATGAATCATGAGTTCCTCCAGGATTAAATGAAATGTTCAGGTTCTCCTTCTGTTCCAGCTGCTGGAGGAGAACATCATGAGTTTTGTGAAGAAGGAGCTGAAGAAGATCCAGAAGGTTCTGAGTCCAGATTACCCAGAGTGCTCAGAGAGTCAGAGGCAGGATGAGGAGGTGTTGGAGGGTGAGGATGAAGAGCAGAGGAGGAGCAGCAGAGATTTATTTCTGAAGATCACAATGAACTTCCTGAGGAGAATGAAGCAGGAGGAGCTGGCTGACTGTCTGCATAGCAGTAAGAGGATTTAACAGCTTTAACTTGATGGAAAGAGGAAATGGAGGAAGGTTATGTTTCCTAACTGTTAATATGATGTAAACATCTGGTCCTCTACTTATCAATGAATCAAACAAAGACACACTGTAATGTTTAGATCCTCAGATTTTCTGTCTCCATATTTTCTTTCTCATTTGTTCATTCAGGACTTGAAGCTCCAGTTTGTGGACGTAAAGTTAAATCTGCTCTGAAGGAGAAGTTCCAGTGTGTGTTTGAGGGGATTGCTAAAGCAGGAAACTCAAGCCTTCTGAATGAGATCTACACAGAGCTCTACATCACAGAGGGAGGGACTGCAGAGGTCAATGATGAACATGAGGTCAGACAGATTGAAACAGCATCCAGGAAACCACACAGAGCAGAAACAAGCATCAGACAAGAAGAGCTCTTTAAAGCCTCACCTGGAAGACATGGACCAATCAGAAGAGTGATGACAAAGGGAGTGGCTGGCATTGGGAAAACAGTCTTAACACAGAAGTTCACTCTGGACTGGGCTGAAGACAAAGCCAACCAGGACATCCTCTTCATATTTCCATTGACTTTCAGAGAGCTGAATGTGTTGAAAGAGAGAAAGTTCAGCTTGGTGGAACTTGTTCATCACTTCTTTCCTGAAACCAAAGAAGCAGGAATCTGCAGCTTTGAAGAGTTCCAGGTTGTGTTCATCTTTGACGGTCTGGATGAGTGTCGACTTCCTCTGGACTTCCACAAGACTGAGATCCTGACTGATGTTACAGAGTCCACCTCAGTGGATGTGCTGCTGACAAACCTCATCAGGGGGAAACTGCTTCCCTCTGCTCGCCTCTGGATAACCACACGACCTGCAGCAGCCAATCAGATCCCTCCTGAGTGTGTTGACATGGTGACAGAGGTCAGAGGGTTCACTGACCCCCAGAAGGAGGAGTACTTCAGGAAGAGATTCAGAGATGAGGAGCAGGCCAACAGGATCATCTCCCACATCAAGACATCACGAAGCCTCCACATCATGTGTCACATCCCAGTCTTCTGCTGGATCACTGCTACAGTTCTGGAGGATGTGTTGGAAACCAGAGAGGGAGGAGAGCTGCCCAAGACCCTGACTGAGATGTACATCCACTTCCTGGTGATTCAGACCAAAGTGAAGAAGGTCAAGTATGATGGAGGAGCTGAGACAGATCCACACTGGAGTCCAGAGAGCAGGAAGATGATTGAGTCTCTGGGAAAACTGGCTTTTGATCAGCTGCTGAAAGGAAACCTGATCTTCTATGAATCAGACCTGACAGAGTGTGGCATCGATATCAGAGCAGCCTCAGTGTACTCAGGAGTGTTGACACAGATCTTTAAAGAGGAGAGAGGACTGTACCAGGACAAGGTGTTCTGCTTCGTCCATCTGAGCGTTCAGGAGTTTCTGGCTGCAGTCTACATGATCCACTGTTACACCAACAGGAAGACAGAGGTGCTGGAGGACTTCCTGGGAGGAAACTACAATAACTCACCTCTGGATGAATTTCTGAACAGAGTCATGATTAAATCCCTCAAGAGTAAAAATGGTCACCTGGACCTGTTAGTTCGCTTCCTTCATGGCCTCTCTCTGGAGTCCAACCAGAGACTCTTAGGAGGTCTGCTGGGTCAGACAGAGAACAGTCCAGCAATCATCCAGAGAACCATCAACAATCTGAAGAAGATGAACACTGATAAAATCTCTCCTGACAGAAGCATCAACATCTTCCACTGTCTGATGGAGATGAACGACCTCTCAGTTCATCAGGAGATCCAAGAGTTCCTGAAGTCAAAGAACAGATCAAAGAAGGAACTCTCTGAGATCCACTGCTCAGCTCTGGCCTACATGCTGCAGATGTCAGAGGAGGTTCTGGAGGAGTTGGACCTGAATCAGTACAGAACATCAAAGGAGGGACGATGGAGACTGATCCCAGCTGTGAGGAACTGCAGAAAGGCTGAGTGAGTCCTGATCATTAACAGAATCAATCAGTGGAGATTAGTAGTTTAGTTCTTCAGACGTTCTCATTCTTCTTCAAACAGTGTTCCACTTGTTGACTGCAAACATCACAGTCAGTTGTATTTAGTCCCAGATGTTCTCCAGCTGTTTAAAGCTGTTCTTCTAGTTATTCTCTCCATCAGTAAGTTAGTTTAGCTGAAGCCTCTGAGGCCTTTTCATTCAAATTACAATTAAAATGAAGAAAACCTTTATGTGTCTCGCTATGGGGAAACTGCAGTTTACAACAGCAAACAAAAGAGCAGCAACAAGAACAAATATATAAATAAATATCAGAAAGTGTAGAGTATAAAAGATAAGATGTTGTTGACTGTCTCTTGTCCCTTGTTGAAATAAGCTGCTCCAATGCGCCCTTTTAAATTGCCCCTTGGGGACAAATAAAGTGTTTTGAATTGAATTGAATTGAATAAATAATAAAATAAAATAGAAAATTCCTGCAGAAAGTTTAACTGCGCCGATGATGCTGCCGTCCAGTTTAAAGTGTGCGTGGTGATGAATGTGACAAGCTCCCGTTATCCTCCCTGCGTCCTATCGGAAAACCAACACATCGTGAGCGTCAGCCGCTTGTCCTCTATGATTTTGTGTATTTACACACACGTACTGTGAAAATCGTGGCCTCAGTCTATTGAGAAATGTGAGATGGGAAATTAATTTTGGACGAAAAACGTGTCTCAAATTTGAAAACTGGTCTGCGCACTCCTCGCTCAGAGGAAGCTGCAGTCTAAACCGTACGTCCCACACAAATCAAACCAACACCATCTGAAAGGAAACAAAAATCCCTACGTTTTTATATATTTTTTATCGGTGTACCTCAAAAACTGTAGCTACCCCGTAAGATTTAAACAAAGGTCTGAGAGAGATGATGAGGATGATTGTTTCCTGTCAAACACAGTCAGAGAAGATGAGCTGAACCACTGATGTGGAGACAACATGTCCAACAGGATGTGTCCAACTGTCCACTCATCAAACACATCACCTTCATAGAAATGTCTTCTTCCATTATAACAGATTTTATTTATTTGTCTCATGACAGACTTGTTCTCTGTGGACTCTCAGAGAGTCACTGTGAAGTCGTGTCCTCAGCTCTGAAGTCCAACCCCTCCCATCTGAAACATCTGGACCTGAGTTACAACAATAACCTGGAGGATTCAGGAGTGAAGCATCTGTCTGCTGGACTGGAGAGTCCAAACTGTAAACTGGAGACTCTGAGGTCAGTTTTCATTTATTTTCTTATCAGGCTTCTGAAGAATGGAGATCCAGTTTAGATGAGTTCTCTTGTCAGGACTGTCAGATAGAAAAGGAGATCAAAGAGTTTAAATGAAGGAGCATCATGTTCCTGAACATCAGCAGGTATCTCCTCAGTCATCGGTGGTGGGTCTGATCACAAACCAGATCAAGTCCAGTGTTCACATGTACATGAACAGAGTTCTTGGTGTCACTAATCATTCTTTCTGTCCATACTGTCTGTGGAGACGTCCCCTTCTAGTCTGACTCCAGTGCAGTGGTGGCTCCAGAGGTTTTATTGTTGCAGCTGCTATTGGGATGCTCAACACTTAAGAGAGGGTGCTTTGAATATTGGTTTGTTTCATCATGGAGGTCTCATTGGGCCACCCCTTGGTATATATACACACACGTACACGCCCACATTAACTATAATCGTTCTGCTAATATATGTAAAAGTATTCAACACAAGGGCTACTGATGCAACATATATAAACCTGCCAATGTAGACCTCTGACAATAATATTTCACACAATTCTGTCACAGTCAAGGTCTGACCACTAGCAAGCAGCACAAACTGCTCTCAGCCTGCAGTGAATCTGCAGCCGATCCACTACTCATGAGTCTCTAACTCTGCTTTCACTCCACATACATTTTAGACCATGAGAAAATAAAATATTCCTTCATGGTAGTGACCCTGACCTCATTCATTGTTTCGTTTGTTTTCACAGTTTAATTCTGAGCTTATGTGATACTTGATATGATCTTCAGTATCTCTGTATCACAGCTGATAAATAACAGACTAATGATCCTTTATCAGGTGTTTACTCTGCTTTATTATGTCTCAGTGATTGAACTGGAAACACTTTCACAATCGGCCCATTTTGGGTCAAGTGACTCAAGTGGTTCGCAAAAACCGACCCATATCAGTGAGTGACTCAGACTGATCCGAATCCCTCAAAAGATCCGCGTTTATGCCACTAGTCTCTACTAGTCTCTACTAGTCTCTACTGGTCTCTGCTGGTCTCTGCTAGTCTCTACTTGTCTCTGCTGGTCTCTGCTGGTCTCTACTAGTCTCTGCTGGTCTCTACTAGTCTCTTCTAGTCTTGTCCAGTGTCGTCCCTTTTTGTGGATAAAACTTGTTCTCCTTTAATTTCTAAATGTTTTTTATGTAACATCATTTTAGATGTTTACAGCATAAAACAATGAACATAATTGTGATTAAAAACTGGGGGAAAAAAGATAAGTACATATATTCCTTTAGCCCAGCGATAAGGTGCTGCAGCGCTGACATTACGTACACAGTCCACTAACACTACATGTAGCTTGTGTGCATGGTGATGTATATAGATGGCTTATGGCACCTCCTTTCTCAATTTGTCCTGCCCACCATTATTACATCCTCACATCACAGATGCTCCATCATAAAACTGACTGACACAGCGATGTATATCAATATTACACTGACTGAGTGTGTGTTTGATGCTGGCTAGCAGAGAGTCTGCATCCAATCCATCTGCAGCAGTGAAATGCATAAACTCCTCATGCACTTCCTGACTCTGGCTGCAGGTACCGCACCATAACAGAAATCTGCTCCTTTTTACTTGGATCTTTACTCTCATCCACCAAAACAGCAAAGCACCCGTCATCACTTATCTTCTTTCTCATCATTTCGATAAAAATATGTCTAAATATATATTTTTAATCATTATTTCATTCACCTTTTTAAACTACATGAAAACGACTATTCAAATACGACATTAAAATATAGATATAAAAACAAATCACACATATTTCTTGGGGATGCTGGGCGGGTGCTAAGGCTATTACATGGGGAGCTACAGCACCACCTAGCTCCTCCCTGGCGCCACCACTGGAGGATGAGTGATTGTAAAGTTGATCTTCAACTCATCTTGTTCTTCAGCACATCCAGTCAGTATCTTTGTGTTTCCACAGTGTTTCCTGCTGAGCTGCAGTGGAGGGACAGGAACTCAAAGAGGAACTTTGATTAGTGTCAGTCAGACTGCTGAAGCTTCATATTAGTGTCAGCTGAACAGTGGAGTTGTGTTAGGAAGAGACCACTTGACAGTCAGTGTGGACAGCAGGAATCTGAAGAACTCTGTAATGTCCATATGACATGTGACTGTTGTTGGAAGACACTTGAACATGTCAACTTGTCCTTTAACATTTGAATGACACAAACCTCCTGAGACACCAAATCCAGGAAAAAGAAGGTCCTGGAATCAAAGAACTAATCAACAGTTTGTAGTCCAACATGTGTGAGGAGGAGATATTGATCCTGTAATGAGGTCAGCAGCATCTTATTGATCTGTGTTGACATGAATAGTTGTCTGAATGTTGTGCTGACGTTTGGATGATGTCTGTAGAAGGCTGACATGATGAAGATCCACAATAACACAAGGACAAAGTCACTCTACTCATTTTAGAGAACAGCTCATTGATCAGGACACATTTCAGACCTCAACACATGTGACTGATCATCAATCATTTCATCTGTTATTCATTATTCAGATTGATTTGCTGCAGTTTGTCAGAGATCAGCTGTGATTCTCTGGTCTCAGCTCTGAAGTCCAACCCCTCCCATCTGAAACATCTGGACCTGAGAGGAAACAACCTGAAGGATTCAAATGTGAAGCAGCTTCTTGCTCTTGTGAAGAGTCCAGACTATAAACTGGAGACTCTGAGGTGAGTAGAGGGTTCCAGTCAGTCCATGCTGCTTTCATCAGTAGTGTCCTAAACACAGTTAGTATCAAAGATCCAGTGTTTCCTGTAAACCTGCAGCTTTTCAGTGAAGCTGTGAGAGGAGAATGGAGACAGGCTTCAGGATTGGACAGAAAGACAGAGAGAGAGACAACAGTCAGCCAATCAGATGAGCCAGAAGCTTGTTGTGATCATGTGTTTGAGTTGATGTGAAGACGACTGTTGTTGTTGTGTTGATGTGTCCAGGAAATAAAGCTGGATTCCAGCTGACAGCCTTCCAAGATGTATAGAGACAGTGGTGGTCATTGATCAAATGTGATGAACAACTGATCACAGCTCTGAGATCAGTCTGACTGAAGCCTGCACATCACAGAAGCAGCATTACATTTAGTAACCATGAGCAGAGTCATCACATGTGTCATTAGTTTGATCAGATCTCTTCAATGACAGCCTCCATGTTTATTAGTCAGCTGATCTTTGTTTAAATGGAGCAGCAGTAAATCCATCACTAAAGTGTTCTGGTCTGTGTGTGTTCACTCCAACACGTTAACATGAAGCTGAAAGGAAGCTGGCTGAGCTCCACAGCTGCTCCACTGCTGCTCTGAACACGACTGAAGTCCCTGATGATGGAGGGAGACTCTGGAAACGCTCCTTCACCTCCTCTCTTCTTTCTCCTCCTCTCTACAGGTGGAAGTGGTTGTGAACATGACGGTGTGTGTTGTGAGAGGATGAGCTGTGTCCTGATGATCCAGAGGTTGAAGCAGACTCTGACTGGACCATGTTACTGGGAGGTGGAGAGGAGAGCTTCATCCACATGGTCCCCATTTAAGACCATCAACAGAGCTGCACTTCAACTCTTCACAGAGCTCCAACAAATCAAGACCAGTCCCTCATGAATGATTCAGACACATGTCAACCTGCCAGCATCAACAGTCCTTCCTGTTGTTGTCTAGATGTTTGTTCCATGTCTTCTCTTGTCTCTGTACAAACAGTAGATTCCAGATATTTCTCCTCCTGTTTCATCCACACATTGATTTTATTTTATTAGAGCAACAGGTAGAAGAGTTTAAAGTGAAGGAACTTAAATTACCACCAAGCTCTAGTACCATGGCAGAGGTGTTTAAGCTCTGTGCACCAGTGTTAAAGTGAATGTGTGCATAGGTTAGTGATGTTTTGTGTTTTTATATGAGATAAATCATGAGTGAGCACAATCAGCAGTTTAAAGTATAAAAGTACATATAAAGTATATACTTCTAGATATATTAGTACTACTGGCTCAACGTGAAGGGGGTAGTATTCTAAGCATAGCAGAATATGAACTTACTGCTAATAAAGAAGTTTAACTGTGAAGTGTTTGTGAATATAGACCTTAAGGAGTAGTAAGAATCTAAAGAAATGAGGAAAGCTGTTCCCACTTCTCCAATCCTGTAAACTTAAAGCTAAGCTCTGGGCTGATCAAAGTGGGTCTAAGGTCTGCATGGGGGGCAGCTGTTTGAGAGGATGGTACATTTCACTGATATGGAAGAAACGAATGCACATTTAAGAAATCACATTCATTCAGTTAGGAACATCGTATTGTGGCAGATATAATGCAGATAACATCATGAAGGTAAATTACCATACAACAATCAGCCACATCATTATGACCTGGTGAAGTTGTTAATACCTTCTGTTTTATTCCGTCTATGTTTGGTTGAACTGTAGATTTCTACAACCTAGTTAAACAGTTTAAACAGCAGCAGATCAGATAGATAGATAGATAGATAGATAGACAACTTTATTGATCCTTTTGGGAGGTTCCCGCAGGGAAATTGACATCTCCATCGCATACAGCACTGTCAGACATACACGTGATCAGCTGACAGAATGACAATAATCCTGAATCATATCAAACTTTTACTGAATGAGTTTTTATTTCTGGATTACAGCTGAGTATCAGTTTAATCCTTCAGGTTCCAGACAAACATTCAATCACTTTTATTTCAAATGAAATCAACCATCAAATAAACAACAGACTCAGCAGGACTTTAAAGGCTCAGCTTCATGTCCATAAATGAAGCAACTGTCTCCTGACATGACACTAGAATGAAGAATAAAGATCAATGAAAGCAGCGGATTCATGTCTTTATGTTTCATCCACAAGCAACTTCCTCAGTGCTACCAACAGGTGGAGCCTTCACCTCCCATCACTGCCATGAACGAGAGCAGAGGAGACAGAGGAGACAGAGGAGACAGAGGAGACTCATCTGAAGTTAACAATAAAAAGCTAAAGACATTAAAATGTTTTCAGCTCAGAGAAAAGAGCGAGAAAGGAATGAAAGACAGAATGTGTCTCTGTCTGCTGACGGCCTTTAATCATCATTTATTAAATCTGCATCCGTCAAAGAGCACCGCCCTCCGTCCTCTGCAGCGTCCACTAATCCTGATTACACAGAGACACAGAGAGGACGGGGTCTCCACCCGACACGTCCCACCCAGAGATGCCTGAACACAACGCTGACTGAGGACCAGAGGGAGGTGAGGAGGAGACAAGAGACGGGAAGATGAAGGTGGAGGACAGCTGAACTTTGCCACCATGGACAGCAAAGGGAGGAGAGGGACTAACGGGTCCTTTAAACGCTCGTCCATCAAACGCAGCGCGTCCTCTGGATCACAGAAGGTAAGACTGACCTCACCTGAGAGGTTCACCTGAACGCCTCAGAGCTGTCTCAGATAAAAGGACAGGGTCAGGGACATCAGGAGCTTCAGTGGCTTCAGAGACTCTGGTCCACAGGGAACAAGGCTGGAAACATCACAAACATTCTTCTTTGTTGGTTTTTGTGCTTGACGTCATGTGTGTCCTGCTGTGTTTGACTAAGTATGAACAGCTGAGGACGGACCTGTAGGGGTTCCTAATATTTTGTCCTCTGAGATCTAACTGAAGCTTCATGTGGTCAGTGAACACATCTGTTCATGTTTCAGGATTCAACATTTCATCCTCATATCAGGGCGTCTGCAGATTCATGATTCCAGCTCAGGGTCTGAATCTGTACAAGCTTTACTGAAACATCACGTGACCCGGACAGACTCCTCCAGATCACGTGACCCGGACAGACTCCTCCAGATCACGTGACCCGGACAGACTCCTCCAGACCACGTGACCCGGACAGACTCCTCCAGACCACGTGACCCGGACAGACTCCTCCAGACCACGTGACCCGGACAGACTCCTCCAGATCACGTGACCCGGACAGACTCCTCCAGACCACGTGACCCGGACAGACTCCTCCAGGTCACGTGACCCGGACAGACTCCTCCAGATCACATGTTCTCCTGACGTTCTTAAATGAGACCAGAACCAGTTTCACCAGCTGAACTGAACTGGTCGTGTCTGATCCACTTCCTGTCTGCGTTCCAGCAGCTCGTTGTGTAAACGAGGAGTTCCTGTGAACGGTGATAATCTGATGTAAAACCCTGATAATCCAGATCTGCTCTCACTCTCACGTGTCTTTAATTAGTCTCTGTTCATTCAGCTGCTCGTTAAAAAACACAAACAGTTCATTGATGAGATGGATCAGGACAGTGAAAGACGGATCCACTGCTTATTTAGATGATGATGAAACATCGTGGTTCTCAGCAGATAAAGATCAGGAGCCGTTAGATGGATAAATCAATCAGTCCCACAATTTAATCTTTAAATGTAAAAGTTATAATCCTGTTAGCTGGAGTTAAATTAGAGTTAAATATATATATTTACCAACTCAACCAAACCAAAATGCAACAACAAAAACCAGGAGTAATGTTTGAAAGGTTCCACGTTGGGTTCTAAACCTCTTTGTTCTATTTAAACGCCGTCTTTCTGATGGACGGCTGCAGATGTTGTTGCAGCTTCTTCATGTTTTTGGGGCTTTTTCTCAAAAGAGCATTTGTTCAACCTGCTGCAGCTGTGAATGAAAATGCTTTTGTGTGGAAGCTGGACGGATCATGAGACCCCAGAAGGATTACCTCGGACCAGAGTCATGAGACTGAGTCCAACAAAGAGGCTGCTGCCTCACATGCTCATCACATGAGCTCAGCTCCTTAATGATCGGCTGAGCAGCAGCCTGGTCCTCAGAGACGCTGGTCCTCACAGAGACGCCTGGTCCTCACAGAGACGTCTGGTCCTCAGAGAGACGTCTGGTCCTCAGAGACGCCTGGTCCTCACAGAGACGCCTGGTCCTCACAGAGACGTCTGGTCCTCAGAGACGTCTGGTCCTCACAGAGACGCCTGGTCCTCAGAGACGCCTGGTCCTCACAGAGACGCCTGGTCCTCAGAGACGCCTGGTCCTCACAGAGACGCCTGGTCCTCACAGAGACGCCTGGTCCTCACAGAGACGCCTGGTCCTCAGAGAGACGTCTGGTCCTCAGAGACGCCTGGTCCTCAGAGACGCCTGGTCCTCACAGAGACGTCTGGTCCTCAGAGAGACGTCTGGTCCTCAGAGACGCCTGGTCCTCACAGAGACGCCTGGTCCTCACAGAGACGTCTGGTCCTCAGAGACGCTGGTCCTCAGAGACGCTGGTCCTCACAGAGACGTCTGGTCCTCAGAGACGTCTGGTCCTCACAGAGACGTCTGGTCCTCAGAGAGACGCCTGGTCCTCACAGAGACGTCTGGTCCTCAGAGAGACGCCTGGTCCTCAGAGAGACGTCTGGTCCTCAGAGAGACGCCTGGTCCTCACAGAGACGTCTGGTCCTCAAAGACGTCTGGTCCTCACAGAGACGTCCAGACCGGGTCCAGTTCAGGCTGAGACGTTTGGATGTCCAGACAGATTTCTGATTCTTCTTCATGCGTCTGTGAAGCGTCTGAGAGGTTTGTTGGTCATAAAGTTCCTTTATTTCAGATCCAGACTGAAGTCAGGATCCTGGACCAGGGACAAAACTCAACCCTTGTTGTTTTAGGTCGTTTTAGGTCTTAAATATCTTAATCTCCTCTGTTTGTACTTTCATGAAGAAAAGCTGGAGGAACAAAGAACGACGAGCAGATTTCAACATGAAAGCTTTTAAAGATGTGGACAGACGTGTCCAGCTGGATAATCTTTATTGTTCTCATGAATCAAACCAACGCTGGACGCTCTCTTTGACGTCTGCAGCTTTTTAATTCTCTCAGAGTCAAACCCTTAAAACCCTTAATGTTCATGTCTGCTGATGAATCACTGATCAGGTTTTAACTGATTCAGCTCCTCAGAGAGCCGACGGCAGGATGTGAGGATGATGATGAAGATGAGGATGAGGAGGAGGATGGAGCTTCGTTGTTCACGTGAAAAAGACAATAAAACAGAGGCGTGTGTCCCTTTCAGATTAATCCTCCATCATCCAGAGTGCAGGAATTTCCCAAAGTGCATGTTGGTCATTAGAGCTGTATGGATTTAAACACACACAGGAAACAGAGATTTAAATGTTCTCTGCGTGTGTTTGACTGTTCAGCTGCAGGATTAGAACGAACGTAAGAGGATTAGTGCATAAAGAAATGAAAGCTCTGTCCCACTGATTAGCCAGATACATTCAGACATGTTCATGCAGCTGCTGTTTGAGGACGAACATGAGCCGACTGCGTTCATTGATTTCAGTAAAATGCTTCGTTGTCTCCATGAGGACGCCGGCCGTCTTTTCTTCCTCTGAGCTGCTGAGCTCCGTCTTTTCTGTTAAATAAATCAGGTTCTCCAGACGTTCTCCATGTTCCTCTCTCTTGTTTCAGGTTCAGAGAGCGTGGATCGAGAGAACCTTCCAGAAGAGAGAATGTGTTCAGATCATTCCCAGCAAAGACGCCAGCAGGTACAAACAGGTCTCCACACATCCGTCCCTAAATGTGTCTTCACACAGATCAGAGACGTCCTCTTGTGTTTTAGAATGAGAGGACGTTTATCTGCAGCGTTCTCACTCTTTAACACGGATCATCTCATGGCTCCTTAGGTTTTTACCTTCATTCATTTCTTTGAGCTGAAGAATAAACTGATTCATGAAGCTGATTATTATGGTCACATGGACACAGGTCATGTGACTCGGCAGAGGGCCAGGCTTTGTTGCCATGGAGACTGTATCAGCTCCAAGTTTGAGTCACGAGAAACATTTGAGGGTTTAAAGGCTGTGGAAGTGAAATCTAGAGAAGCTGAATAAGCTGAAGGGATCAGGTCAGAGCCTGGTCTGGTCTAGGTGGGGGTGCCTGGTCTGGTCTAGGTGGGGGTGTCTGGTCTGGTCTAGGTGGGGGTGCCTGGTCTGGTCTAGGTGGGGGTGCCTGGTCTGGTCTAGGTGGGGGTGCCTGGTCTGGTCTAGGTGGGGGTGTCTGGTCTGGTCTAGGTGGGGGTGCCTGGTCTGGTCTAGGTGGGGGTGCCTGGTCTGGTCTAGGTGGGGTTGCCTGGTCTGGTCTAGGTGGGGGTGCCTGGTCTGGTCTAGGTGGGGGTGCCTGGTCTGGTCTAGGTGGGGGTGCCTGGTCTGGTCTAGGTGGGGGTGCCTGGTCTGGTCTAGGTGGGGGTGTCTGGTCTGGTCTAGGTGGGGGTGCCTGGTCTGGTCTAGGTGGGGGTGCCTGGTCTGGTCTAGGTGGGGGTGCCTGGTCTGGTCTAGGTGGGGGTGCCTGGTCTGGTCTAGGTGGGGGTGTCTGGTCTGGTCTAGGTGGGTCTGCCTGGTCTGGTCTAGGTGGGGGTGCCTGGTCTGGTCTAGGTGGTGGTGCCTGGTCTGGTCTAGGTGGGGGTGCCTGGTCTGGTCTAGGTGGGTGCTACATGTCTAAGTAACATCCACACCAATGAATGAAGCCAGGTCCACAAGTTTAACAGCAGAACACTGAACTGGAGCAAGATGGTTTAAATGTTAGTGACTCCTCCTGTTGGTCATAATGTTGTGGCTGATCACTGTAAGGTCATCTACATATCATATATTAAATCTAAAATCAGCATCAGAGCAGTCAGACCCTGAGTCAGCAGCTCCACCCTCCTGCTTGTGTTTCAGGTGCAGCTGTGGTCAGCTGGTGTCGCAGCACTCTCCCGTCCCCCCAGGGGCCAAAGACGAAGGGGCCCCTCTGGTCCAGCTGGAGGTCCAGACCTCAGAGAGATGGAGTCCCCTCAAACACACCCAGACCTCCCCCACCGACGCTTACGGGGTCCTGGAGTTCCAGGGTGGAGGACACGTCAACAAGGCCATGGTAGGAGACCAGTGGGGGGGGGGGGGGGGGGGGTCATTTAAAGGGGAGGATGATGTGGCACTGACTCCTCCTCCTCCACCTCCTCCTCCTCCTCCTCCTCCTCCTCCTCGTCCTCCCTGCAGTACATCCGGGTCTCCTACGACTCTAAACCAGACTCCCTGCTCCACCTCATGGTGAAGGACTGGCAGCTGGAGCTCCCCACGCTGCTCATCTCCGTCCATGGGGGACTTCAGAACTTCGACCTGCCCCCCAAACTGAAGCAGGTCTTTGGTAAAGGACTGATCAAAGCCGCTGTCACCACTGGAGCCTGGATCTTCACAGGGGGGGTCAGCACAGGTACTCAGGCCACCCAGGTCCTGCTCCTCTCACACCAGTGTTTATGCTATGCTATGCTATGCTAAGCTAACCTAGCCACATCTAGAGAACCCAACACGCTGAGCTGTTGCTAGCGCTGTGGATGTTTAGTCCAGTAAACTCAGAACCACTGATCCAAATAACGAATGAAGCTCGTTTCATCTTTTCGTCCTGGATCCTAAAATCCTTCTGTGGTGTTTCAGGAGTGATCCGTCACGTTGGAGACGCTCTCAAAGACCATTCATCCAAGTCCAGAGGGAAAGTCTGCGCCATAGGCATCGCACCGTGGGGGATTGTAGAGAACAAGGAAGACCTGATCGGAAAAGACGTAAGACAAACCGAACCAGATTAAAACCAGATTAAACTGGATTAAATTATATTAAAACAGATCAAACCAGAATAAAACAGACGAAACCGGTCTGAACCAGAATAAATATGTTTAAAACAAATAAAACATTATAAATCAGATTAAACTTGAGTGAACCAGATTAAATTATATTAAAACAGATCAAACCCAATTAAAACAGGCAAAACCGGATTGAATCAGAATGAAACTGGATCCAATCAGATTAAACTACAGTGAACCAGATTAAAACAGATTACTCAGCATTACAGTAACAGTAATCATAGAGCTCTGCCTGAGTGTGAAGTAGAAACAAGATGTTAGATCCTGGATATTCTCATCTGTGTTATTTTCTGTGTACATGTAGTATGTGAACAGTACAGGATGAATACTCCTGATCATCAACGTGTATCAACGTGGCATTAGTTTGGAGAAAATCTCTTTCAGAACAAAGATATCTCATCTTATATAGATATCTTATATCTTTGAGTTAACTGAGATGGTCAGAATCACCTGCTCTGACTTCTGATTGGTCCAGGTGACCCGGCCCTACCAGACCATGTCCAACCCACTCAGCAAGATGTCGGTTCTGAACAGCAGCCACTCCCACTTCATCCTGGCCGATAACGGGACGAGCGGCAAGTACGGCGCCGAGGTCCGCCTCCGCCGGCAGCTGGAGAAGCACATCGCCCTGCAGAAGATCAACACGCGTGAGTCAGCAGCCAATCACAGCTCGCGTTCAGAGGCTCTGCAGTCTGTGCCGCCGGTCATGTGACCTGTGGGTTTCCCTTTGTCATCCTATGCCTGGAGCTGTCTGTAAGGCAGGGACAGCAAAGGGAGGCTCAGCTGTCACCTCTCACTTCACCCCCCGAGGAAACAGCAGCAAAACACAAACCACCAGAGAGAACCAAAAAAACAGGACGTCCCTAAACGTCCAAAACACAAACCACCAGAGAGAACCAAAAAAAACAAGACGTCCCTAAACGTCCAAAACACAAAGCACCAGAGAGAACCAAAAAAAACAAGACGTCCTAAAACACAAACCACCAGAGAGAACCAAAAAGAGCTGAAAGACACAAAACAACCACAAGGAAACCAGGACGTCCCAAAACTGAGACATTAAAGTACAGGTTAAACGTGGTCCCTGATGACTTTATATGCTCTGCAGCTGTTAGAGAAACGTCTGAAAGTAGCATAAACCACAAACTACAGAGACATGAAGACAGCTCTGACTTTTCAAATATCAGGCAGCGATTCATCAACTGGACAAAAGATCATTAATAAGAGCTGCACAGTAAAACTCACCAAAGCAGAAACAGATGAATATGAAGAGTTAATGAATGTTTCTCATCAGATGATCTGGTTAACGTGTAACCAGCTGCTTCCGTGTGGTGTCTCAGGTCTGGGTCAGGGCGTCCCGGTGGTGTGTCTGATCCTGGAGGGGGGGCCAAACGTCATCTCCATTGTTCTGGAGAGTCTGAAGGAGGAGCCTCCGGTCCCGGTTGTGGTCTGTGACGGCAGTGGTCGAGCTTCTGACATCATTTCCTTTGCTCACAAATACTGTGAGGAGGACGGGTGAGGACAAGTCTCAGATGTCTTACGTCTATCAGCTTAAGACTGTCTGTAGATGTGTGAGTGCAGCTTTAACCTACAGATTGTCTGTAGATGTGTGAGTGCAGCTTTAACCTTAAGATTGTCTGTAGATGTGTGAGTGCAGCTTTAACCTACAGATTGTCTGTAGATGTGTGAGTGCAGCTTTAACCTTAAGACTGTCTGTAGATGTGTGAGTGCAGCTTTAACCTACAGATTGTCTGTAGATGTGTGAGTGCAGCTTTAACCTACAGATTGTCTGTAGATGTGTGAGTGCAGCTTTAACCTTAAGATTGTCTGTAGATGTGTGAGTGCAGCTTTAATCTTAAGACTGTCTCTAGATGTGTGAGTGCAGCTTTAACCTACAGATTGTCTGTAGATGTGTGAGTGCAGCTTTAACCTTAAGATTGTCTGTAGATGTGTGAGTGCAGCTTTAATCTTAAGACTGTCTCTAGATGTGTGAGTGCAGCTTTAACCTACAGACTGTCTGTAGATGTGTGAGTGCAGCTTTAACCTACAGACTGTCTGTAGATGTGTGAGTGCAGCTTTAACCTACAGACTGTCTCTAGATGTGTGAGTGCAGCTTTAACCTACAGATTGTCTGTAGATGTGTGAGTGCAGCTTTAACCTACAGATTGTCTGTAGATGTGTGAGTGCAGCTTTAACCTACAGACTGTCTGTAGATGTGTGAGTGCAGCTTTAACCTACAGACTGTCTGTAGATGTGTGAGTGCAGCTTTAACCTACAGATTGTCTGTAGATGTGTGAGTGCAGCTTTAACCTACAGATTGTCTGTAGATGTGTGAGTGCAGCTTTAACCTTAAGATTGTCTGTAGATGTGTGAGTGCAGCTTTAACCTACAGACTGTCTGTAGATGTGTGAGTGCAGCTTTAACCTACAGATTGTCTGTAGATGTGTGAGTGCAGCTTTAACCTTAAGATTGTCTGTAGATGTGTGAGTGCAGCTTTAACCTACAGACTGTCTCTAGATGTGTGAGTGCAGCTTTAACCTACAGATTGTCTGTAGATGTGTGAGTGCAGCTTTAACCTTAAGATTGTCTGTAGATGTGTGAGTGCAGCTTTAACCTTAAGATTGTCTGTAGATGTGTGAGTGCAGCTTTAACCTACAGACTGTCTGTAGATGTGTGAGTGCAGCTTTAACCTACAGATTGTCTGTAGATGTGTGAGTGCAGCTTTAACCTACAGATTGTCTGTAGATGTGTGAGTGCAGCTTTAACCTTAAGATTGTCTGTAGATGTGTGAGTGCAGCTTTAACCTACAGATTGTCTGTAGATGTGTGAGTGCAGCTTTAACCTACAGACCGTCTGTAGATGTGTGAGTGCAGCTTTAACCTTAAGATTGTCTGTAGATGTGTGAGTGCAGCTTTAACCTTAAGATTGTCTGTAGATGTGTGAGTGCAGCTTTAACCTACAGATTGTCTGTAGATGTGTGAGTGCAGCTTTAACCTACAGACCGTCTGTAGATGTGTGAGTGCAGCTTTAACCTACAGATTGTCTGTAGATGTGTGAGTGCAGCTTTAACCTACAGATTGTCTGTAGATGTGTGAGTGCAGCTTTAACCTACAGATTGTCTCTAGATGTGTGAGTGCAGCTTTAACCTACAGATTGTCTGTAGATGTGTGAGTGCAGCTTTAACCTTAAGACTGTCTGTAGATGTGTGAGTGCAGCTTTAACCTACAGATTGTCTGTAGATGTGTGAGTGCAGCTTTAACCTTAAGACTGTCTGTAGATGTGTGAGTGCAGCTTTAACCTACAGATTGTCTGTAGATGTGTGAGTGCAGCTTTAACCTTAAGATTGTCTGTAGATGTGTGAGTGCAGCTTTAACCTTAAGATTGTCTGTAGATGTGTGAGTGCAGCTTTAACCTACAGATTGTCTGTAGATGTGTGAGTGCAGCTTTAACCTACAGACCGTCTGTAGATGTGTGAGTGCAGCTTTAACCTACAGACCGTCCGTTTCATGACATCCGTCTGCAGTGATTCGTTGTCTGAACGTCTGAGTGAGCTCCAGTCTGTTCTGTACAGGCTGGTGAGTGACAGCGTCAAAGACCAGCTGCTGGTCACCATCCAGAAAACCTTCAACTACAGCCGCAGCCAGGCGCTGCAGATCTTCCTCATGGTGATGGAGTGCATGAAGAAGAGAGCTCTGGTACGAACCAACATTTCATCTGTGGATCCTGTAACTGTCATCAACAATAAACCTGCTGTTCATTCATGTCCCGTCCTGTCGTCATTCATCTCTCCCTCAGAATCCACCATCATGCTTCCATTCTGTGTTCAACAGCTGCAACTAAAATACAAAATAAACTCATCATTTGTCTGAAATACAGTTATAATATATATATATTTATAAATTCATTTCCTTTCTCTTCTGACATTTAGTTGTTTACGCTGTATTTATGGTTTCTGATATCTGATCATTATAAATGTTCACAGTGCTGCCTAAAAGTTTTTGCATCCTTAAGAATTTCTTTACATTTCTTCATAAAAATGATTGAAAACATCAGCAGATATTTACACAGGTCCTGAAAGTAGACAAAGAGAACCCAATCAGACTTAAAGTGAGCCAATATTACATATCAGAGAGGATCCAATCAGAGTCCATGTGTTCAGACGTGTTTCCGTGTTTCTGAGACTCTGCTGCATCTGGACCAGGACGCTCGTCATCATCGATGGACCAATGAATCCTTAACTCTCAACGATTCCTCCGAGCTGCTGTAGACTGAAAACATTTAGCTGATGTTATTTCTGAAGGAAGTCACAGCAGATACTGAAACAATGGTTCACTGGCTACGGCACCTCTCTGATATGTAATATTGGCTCATTTTCCTGCATCATGTGATTCTCTTTGTGTAGTTTCATTTAAACTGAACCTTTAATATACATGTGTTAATAGTGGTGTTAGTTACTGAAGCACCACACAGATTAGATTCTGTCTGATCATCATCATGGACCATGACATTGGTTCATCAGTGTTTCTCTCTGCAGATCATCTGTTCACATACGACCCTGATCTCTGTGACAAAGACCACGGTTTTACCTTTGACCCAAAACTCAAGCACTTAATGGAGATTGTTCTACGGCCCTCCACAATTTATTTAATCCCACAATCCTCAGCTTCTTCCAGAGAACAGCTGTAGCAGCAGACCGTCCATCAATGTAAAACATCTGAACATCAATTCACTTAAAATGATCAGATTAAAACACGTTCCCCACAAACTGACCTGAAGTTTGACCCAGGATGAGTCAGAACACATGACACACAGCCATCAGGATAGAGCTCCATCAGTGAGAAACCACAGAACCAACCTTACAAACAAGAACCAGAACCAGCCTGACAAACAAGAACCAGAACCAGTCTGACAAACAAGAACCATGACAAACTAGAACCAGAACCAGCCTTACAAACAAGAACCAGAACCAGTCTGACAAACAAGAACCATGACAAACAAGAACCATGACAAACAAGAACCAGAACCAGCCTCACAAACAAGAACCAGCCTAACAAACAAGAACCAGCCTGACAAACAAGAACCAGTCTGACAAACAAGAACCATGACAAACAAGAACCAGAACCAGTCTGACAAACAAGAACCATGACAAACAAGAACCATGACAAACAAGAACCAGAACCAGTCTGACAAACAAGAACCAGTCTGACAAACAAGAACCAGCCTGACAAACAAGAACCGGAACCAGTCTGACAAACAAGAACCAGAACCAGCCTGACAAACAAGAACCAGCCTGACAAACAAGAACCAGCCTGACAAACAAGAACCAGAACCAGCCTGACAAACAAGAACCAGCCTGACAAACAAGAACCAGAACCAGCCTGACAAACAAGAACCAGCCTGAAAAACAAGAACCAGTCTGACAAACAAGAACCATGACAAACAAGAACCAGAACCAGCCTGACAAACAAGAACCATGACAAACAAGAACCAGTCTGACAAACAAGAACCAGAACCAGTCTGACAAACAAGAACCAGAACCAGCCTGACAAACAAGAACCAGAACCAGCCTGACAAACAAGAACCATGACAAACAAGAACCAGAACCAGCCTGAAAAACAAGAACCAGAACCAGCCTGACAAACAAGAACCAACCTGACAAACAAGAACCAGCCTGACAAACAAGAACCAGAACCAGCCTGACAAACAAGAACCAGCCTGACAAACAAGAACCATGACAAACAAGAACCAGAACCAGTCTGACAAACAAGAACCAGCCTGAAAAACAAGAACCAGTCTGACAAACAAGAACCATGACAAACAAGAACCAGAACCAGCCTGACAAACAAGAACCATGACAAACAAGAACCAGTCTGACAAACAAGAACCAGAACCAGTCTGACAAACAAGAACCAGAACCAGCCTGACAAACAAGAACCAGAACCAGCCTGACAAACAAGAACCATGACAAACAAGAACCAGAACCAGCCTGAAAAACAAGAACCAGAACCAGCCTGACAAACAAGAACCAGAACCAGCCTGACAAACAAGAACCAGCCTGACAAACAAGAACCAGAACCAGCCTGACAAACAAGAACCAGAACCAGCCTGACAAACAAGAACCAGCCTGACAAACAAGAACCAGAACCAGCCTGACAAACAAGAACCAGCCTGACAAACAAGAACCAGAACCAGCCTGACAAACAAGAACCAGAACCAGTCTGACAACAAGAACCAGAACCAGTCTGACAACAAGAACCAGCCTGACAAACAAGAACCAGCCTGACAAACAAGAACCAGAACCAGCCTGACAAACAAGAACCAGAAACCAGCCTGACAAACAAGAACCAGAACCAGCCTGAAAACAAGAACCAGCCTGACAAACAAGAACCAGAACCAGCCTGACAAACAAGAACCAGAACCAGCCTGACAAACAAGAACCAGCCTGACAAACAAGAACCAGCCTGACAAACAAGAACCAGAACCAGCCTGACAAACAAGAACCAGCCTGACAAACAAGAACCAGCCTGACAAACAAGAACCAGAACCAGCCTGACAAACAAGAACCAGCCTGACAAACAAGAACCAGCCTGACAAACAAGAACCAGAACCAGCCTGACAAACAAGAACCAGCCTGACAAACAAGAACCAGAACCAGCCTGACAAACAAGAACCAGAACCAGCCTGACAAACAAGAACCAGAACCAGCCTGACAAACAAGAACCAGAACCAGCCTGACAAACAAGAACCAGCCTGACAAACAAGAACCAGCCTGACAAACCAGAAACAGCCTGACAAACAAGAACCAGAACCAGCCTGACAAACAAGAACCAGAACCAACCTGACAAACAAGAACCAGCCTGACAAACAAGAACCAGCCTGACAAACAAGAACCAGAACCAGCCTGACAAACAAGAACCAGAACCAGCCTGACAAACAAGAACCAGCCTGACAAACAAGAACCAGCCTGACAAACAAGAACCAGAACCAGCCTGACAAACAAGAACCAGAACCAGCCTGACAAACAAGAACCAGCCTGACAAACAAGAACCAGAACCAGCCTGACAAACAAGAACCAGCCTGACAAACAAGAACCAGAACCAGCCTCACAAACAAGAACCAGCCTGACAAACAAGAACCAGAACCAGCCTCACAAACAAGAACCAGCCTGACAAACAAGAACCAGCCTGACAAACAAGAACCAGAACCAGTCTGACAAACAAGAACCATGACAAACTAGAACCAGAACCAGCCTTACAAACAAGAACCAGAACCAGTCTGACAAACAAGAACCATGACAAACAAGAACCATGACAAACAAGAACCAGAACCAGCCTGACAAACAAGAACCAGAACCAGCCTGACAAACAAGAACCAGAACCAGCCTGACAAACAAGAACCATGACAAACAAGAACCAGAACCAGTCTGACAAACAAGAACCATGACAAACAAGAACCATGACAAACGAGAACCAGAACCAGTCTGACAAACAAGAACCAGAACCAGCCTGACAAACAAGAACCAGAACCAGCCTGACAAACAAGAACCATGACAAACAAGAACCAGAACCAGTCTGACAAACAAGAACCATGACAAACAAGAACCATGACAAACGAGAACCAGAACCAGCCTTACAAACAAGAACCAGAACCAGCCTGACAAACAAGAACCAACCTGACAAACAAGAACCAGCCTGACAAACAAGAACCAGAACCAGCCTGACAAACAAGAACCAGCCTGACAAACAAGAACCAGAACCAGCCTGACAAACAAGACCAGCCTGAAAAACAAGAACCAGTCTGACAAACAAGAACCATGACAAACAAGAACCAGAACCAGCCTGACAAACAAGAACCATGACAAACAAGAACCAGTCTGACAAACAAGAACCAGAACCAGTCTGACAAACAAGAACCAGAACCAGCCTGACAAACAAGAACCAGAACCAGCCTGACAAACAAGAACCATGACAAACAAGAACCAGAACCAGCCTGAAAAACAAGAACCAGAACCAGCCTGACAAACAAGAACCAGAACAGCCTGACAAACAAGAACCAGCCTGACAAACAAGAACCAGAACCAGCCTGACAAAACAAGAACCAGAACCAGCCGACAAACAAGAACCAGCCTGACAAACAAGAACCAGAACCAGCCTGACAAACAAGAACCAGCCTGACAAACAAGAACCAGAACCAGCCTGACAAACAAGAACCAGAACCAGTCTGACAAACAAGAACCAGAACCAGTCTGACAAACAAGAACCAGCCTGACAAACAAGAACCAGCCTGACAAACAAGAACCAGAACCAGCCTGACAAACAAGAACCAGCCTGACAAAAAGAACCAGCCTGACAAACAAGACAAAGAACCAGCCTGACAAACAAGAACCAGAACCAGCCTGACAAACAAGACCAGAACCAGCCTGACAAACAAGAACCAGCCTGACAAACAAGAACCAGAACCAGCCTGACAACAAGAACCAGAACCAGCCTGACAAACAAGAACCAGCCTGACAAACAAGAACCAGAACCAGCCTGACAAACAAGAACCAGCCTGACAAACAAGAACCAGCCTGACAAACAAGAACCAGAACCAGCCTGACAAACAAGAACCAGCCTGACAAACAAGAACAGCCTGACAAACAAGAACCAGAAACCAGCCTGACAAACAAGAACCAGCCTGACAAACAAAACCAGAACCAGCCTGACAAACAAGAACCAGAACCAGCCTGACAAACAAGAACCAGCCGACAAACAAGAACCAGAACCAGCCTGACAAACAAGAACCAGCCTGACAAACAAGAACCAGAACCAGCCCCAGCCTGACAAACAAGAACCAGAACCAGTCTGACAAACAAGAACCAGAACCAGTCTGACAACAAGAACCAGCCTGGACAAACAAGAACCAGCCTGACAAAAAGAACCAGAACCAGCCTGACACACAAGAACCAGCCTGACAAACAAGAACCAGCTGACAAACAAGAACCAGACAGAACCAGCCTGACAAACAAGAACCAGAACAGCCTGACAAACAAGAACCAGAACCAGCCTGACAAACAAGAACCAGAAACCAGCCTGACAAACAAGAACCACCTGACAAACAAGAACCAGAACCAGCCTGACAAACAAGAACCAGCCTGACAAACAAACCAGCCTGACAAACAAGAACCAGAACCAGCCTGACAAACAAGACCAGCCTGACAAACAAGAACCAGAACCAGCCTGACAAACAAGAACCAGAACCAGCCTGACAAACAAGAACCAGAACCAGCCTGACAAACAAGAACCAGAACCAGCCTGACAAACAAGAACCAGCCTGACAAACAAGAACCAGCCTGACAAACCAGAAACAGCCTGACAAACAAGAACCAGAACCAGCCTGACAAACAAGAACCAGAACCAGCCTGACAAACAAGAACCAGCCTGACAAACAAGAACCAGCCTGACAAACAAGAACCAGAACCAGCCTGACAAACAAGAACAGAACCAGCC
>SRSE01001095.1:155000-165000 GCA_005024645.1 Planiliza haematocheilus | reverse complement strand
CAGAATCTGGATTATGTCTGATTCTTATTTAACTGATCATTTAAAAGATCTTTCATGGATTTATTCCAAATTATTATCATTTCTAGATGTTTACATGTGATTATTAAACGTTTATTTATTTACCAGCTCAGACGTAAAAGTTTTTTAGTCTTTTGACAGAAACAGACACAAAAGCACCTGATGTATTAAACATAAATGCTTTTTAATATTTTTACTCTTTATTTGTTTAAACGTCATTTTAGTTCAACGTCTCAGAAAATAATCTGCAGATGAACTGATCATGAACCTGGAGTTCTAAATGTTCTTCCTCCTCTTCCTCCTCCTCCTCCTCCTCCTCCTCCTCCTCCTCCTCCTCAGTAACACCTTCTTTGAGGTGAAGTCCATCTCTAACCAGGTGTGGAAGTTCCAGCGCTATCAGCTGATCATGACCTTCCATGACCGTCCCATCCTGCCTCCCCCGCTCATCATCTTCCCTCACATCTTCATCGTCCTGAAGAGGTTGTGCTGCCGCTGCAGACGGAAGGACGGGGAGAGAGACGACCGAGAGAGACGCCTCCGTAAGAGACACACCTGTCTGAGATCACCTGGAGCTGGTTGAGTCTTTGGTAACTCTGGTGTTTCCTCAGAGCTGGTCCTGAATCCAGACGAGCTGAAGAGTCTGCACGAGTTTGAGGAGCAGTGTGTGGACGAATACTTCAGAGAGAAGAACGACGAGAAGCAGTCGTCCAACAACGAACGCATCCGGGTCACGTCTGAGAGGTGAGGAGGAAACACGCCATGATTTAAATCTGTTAAACATCAGTGAGAAGACGTGAAGTTCCTCCACCTTTCTGAACTTTAGGAACATCTTCCCTGGTTCTGCAGTTTGAATAAAAGATAAAACAACAAAAAGGGTCCAAAAATATATCTATATCTATATATATATATAATATCACGTTCTTCTGTAATGAAGTACGAATACTTAAAAGAAATACTCTGTAAAAGTAAAAGTAAGAAAGTACAGGCTCTGAAATGTACTTAAGAGTAAAAATGTTTTTTTTCTGTTGATAATTTTGTCGTTAATGAAAAAGTTTTAGCAGAATAATCTAGATTTAATGACCAGACGTCCTTCATGAACATCTGGATCATGTTTAATAATAAACTGAGGGTTACTGGGTTGTTGATTTAAAATGCTAGCTAGTGTTAGCTTAGCTATAAATGGTGTGTTCCCGTAGCATTGCTAACGTTGTAAACTAGCTTCAAAAAAATCATAATCCAAAAAGCTAATGACAGAAACACAAACCACATCATCATTGTTTTAACATCAGACCAGTAGATCTCAGTGTTAATGTCTCTATTGATGCTTGAACGAGAAACAGCCTCCAGTCAGCAGGGGGCAGCAGAGCTCAAACTGATCAACAGGCTGCTTGTTTAAAACAGTAGAAGAAGAAAACAGGAAGCGCATCGTCGACTTTCCTGTCTCGTCCGATTCTCTGGTCGATCATGTCACAACGACACGAGGTTAAAAACGAAACGAGCAAATATGTGTGTACAAACGTAGTAAAAGTAAAAAGTCGTCAGAAAAATAAATACTCAAGTTAGAGATGGATTAAAGAATTATCCCGATAATTTCTGCTATTTGAAAGATAAATAAACACCAATGTAGCCTAATCCGTTTGACTGTAGTGCATCGGCAAGATTTATGTGTTTGTTTGTTTGTTTGTTTGTTTGTTTGTTTTTGAAGTCTTTGCTGCTTCTTGCTCATTTTCTTCATCTTCTGGTTTGAGTTGTGTTTTAGTGTCGTTGTCCTTTGTTCTATTTCTTTGTAAACCTTACATGTTGTAAATTGCTGCTCCGTGTTAGACTTTTAAAAACAAACCCTGCGTATCTGCTCCACCTTCCACCATCATCAGTTTGTCAATATTCACACGTGTGTCGCGCACATTTATACGTCATCAATGGGAATTTATGGTTTTTATCGTGGGATGACATATTCTTACTGTGGAGAATGTTTCTGATGATATATCGTAAATGATGAATTATCACACATCTATAACTCAAGTAAAGTACAGATACCTGAAGAATCTACAGTAATGAAGTATTTGTACTTCGTTTCTTGTCACCTCAGCCTAGAAGACAGGTGAGGAGTCCAGAGGGTCGTTGGTTCTCCACTAAAGATGGAGCCTATATTACTGTGACACGTCAGTCCTGAACTACAACTAAAGTAAACAAGACATGCTAATGCTAATGCTAGCAGAGGAACGGTTCAAATGAACAACTTGACCAAACGTCCTGGTGAAACAGAGAGAAGGAGGCTGCACATCAACTATTAGCTGCTACGCTATCCCATCTAACAACACGCTGTACTAGTAAATGCTGCTGAGGTGCTGCATGTTTTTATACAGACTATACACATGGTTCAGGTCAACAATAGAGATTTATTACTTTCTACTGTGACCTCATCAGAGACCAGTCAGTGTCCACTTTAATAAATCTGAACTCATTTGATAGGAGGCAGTAAAATAACTGAACTAACAACTAAAAGAGACAATAAAGAGCAGTAGACTTTTCTGGCTGACGCTTGAAGCCTCGGTGAGGCCTCCATGCTGCGTGCTGATGGCGTGTTGTGTGTTCAGGGTGGAGAACATGTTCATGCGTCTGGAGGAGGTGAACGAGAGGGAGCACTCCATGAAGGCGTCCCTGCAGACGGTGGACCTCCGCCTGGCTCAGCTGGAGGAGTTCTCCGGCCGGATGATGAACGCCCTGGAGAAGCTGGCGGGCGTGGACCGCTCGGAGCTCGTCTGCTTGCGCTCCAGAGGGTCGTCTGTGTGCGAGCCGACCTCTCTGCTCAGACACAGCAGCATCAACAGCTCAGACGGCTACAGTCTGTACCGCTACCAGCTGGAGCACGATGACAGGACGTCCGTGTCCGGAGACCTGGAGGGGACGGACAAAAGAGTCCAGCTGAGTCCAGAGAGACGAGGACGGGAGGCAGGGGAAGGAAACACAGCAGGTAGGTGTGACCTGAACCTGAGGAGGAGTCGGCTTTCATCAAAGCCTCAAAGACGTGAAGAAGAAGTTAAAGCCTGATTCAGATTCAGAGCTCTGTGGTGTCTCCTCATGGGTCTTTGTCCAGCTCTAGTTTTCATCAGAACTACGAGATAAAAGATGAATTTATGTCGTGAGAACAATGAGCAAACAAAGCAGAACCTGTTTGATATTTTAAGTCCGTCAGCTTTGATGCAGCTGCTTCAGCAGGAGACAAAGAACTAAATGAGCCAATATTACATATCAGAGAGCTGCAGAGGTCAGAGGTCAGTAACGTCATGTAACCGGTAAAGTTCTTACATGAGACGTAGCCACAGCGCTAGTAGCAGCTAGCTAGCTCTGGTCGCTAATGCTAACTGAGTCACAGGACAGGGTCACACGTTTTGAACGTCCCGCAGTCGTTAACGCTCTCGTCTCGTTTCCAGCGGACGTGAAGGAGTTTGGAGCCACGCTGGAGGTCGGAGGCCTGAAGGACAGGACTCAGTCTCTGTCCAACGTGGACATCCTCATCTCCCCCTGTGACCCCGACCTCACCCGCCCCGCCTCCCCTCAGGCCGACCGGATGGGAGCTGACGACCCGGCGGAGAAGAGCCGGCTGAAGGCGGCCATGTCCTTCCCCCTGGAGAGGTCAAAGGTCACGCCTTATTTGTCCTCTCCGACCCTGGACACGTCCCCGTCCTCCCCCAGCTGGGACGAGGGGGGCGCTGCTGCTCCCACGGCGACGACGCAGAGGAGCGGAGGTGAGGAGACGGAGCAGGAAGGGGAGGGAGGTAACCACGGCAACCGGGAGGGGGAGGAGCTGATGGTGGCGGAGGACCGGATGTACCCGACGCTGCGCTCCAAGAGTCTCAACGCCAACCCGAGGAAGACGAGGACGAAGAGGAAGGAGGACGAGGAGAAGCCTCGCTCGGCCGGCAGCGTCAGGACCAGAACCCCTGACCCCTGACCTCTGACCCCTGACCTCTGACCCCTGACCTCTGACCTCTGACCCCTGACCTCTGACCCCTGACCTACAGGGATGAACATGGCAGCTGTAATCAATAATAATAACTAGATGTGAGATTTGATTCAGTGAAAGTTTCCAGAAATGAATCAGTGATGAACAGTTTAGTTTGATTATTTATTTATTTATTTATTGTTCTTAGCTCTTACTGCACGTTTGTTTCTCACATTGAATAATTAAATAAATATTGCTCATAGAGTAGAAATGATTTAGTGGTTAATTGGTGTCGTAGCTGCGGTTCAGTGAAGACAAAGCACGGACCAATCAGATGTGACCTGTGAGTCAATAAAAGGGAATGAACTCTACCTCTGTGAAAGAATAAAAGCTGCATCTGTTCTTCTGTTTGTGAAGCTGATTTAATGATTGTTTATGATGGGATGGCGCTCTGCTGCCAGGACGTCCCACCGTCAACGTAAAGACGAGTCAAAGTGATTCTGATGTCGTTTCACATTTTATTCACAAAGAGAAGAAAACATCACGTCACACATTAAACCATCATCAGATCATCTCTCCCTGTAAACACTTTCTGACCTGAACGAGAAATCTGAGCGATGCGACCGAACCTGAGGGATCAGCGGAGGAAACGGGTAAAAGCTGAGACACAAGCAGAAGAACGGGAGAGATTCCAGTTACAAACACCAGTCTGTCATCAGATCCAGTAAATCTGGTTTGATCTGAGGAGGAGGAGGTTGACTTGTCTCTGGTTGATCAGACCAGGAGCCTCATGTACGAAGGTTACGTGAAGAGTGAAATGTCCGTTAACTTTGTACGTGCCAACACCAACGTCGTGTCTGGCGTACGTAGGATTCTACAGATGTGGATCCTTTGGCTTTGACACTTAGAGGTGATGCTGGGAAACTGTCATCAATATGAAAACTATTACTCCGACCGATCGGGACTGAGCCAGTCGACCCTGAGCAGAGCCATGCAAGCCGTGTGGGACGGAGTTCTCCTCATGTCAGCCAGGTAGATCAGATTCCCACAATGCATCTGAACAGGTCAACATTAAAGAGCAATCTGCAGCCAGAGACGGTTTCTGAATGGAATCAGAGCTATGGACTGCACACACATTGATAGAAAAGCACCATGGCATGAATTAGTAAATGTCAACAGGAAACATTTTCATTCATCAGTGTACAGATCATACGTGATGAACTAATGCAAGTAAACATTGTGGCAGCGTGACAAAGAGACATTTATGAGCATCTCCACTCCAGTGAGCAGCGTCTCCAATTCACTTTCTGTCAAGTTCTTCTTCTTTCCCGTCTGACTCATTCTGATGTTTTCTGATCGTGCAGAGAGGGGAATCTCAGGTGCAGGGTCAATTTAAATATAATTTAATGCATATTTAAAAGAGGTGGACAGGGAGGAGTCAGGTACGCTGGATTGGGATGAACAAAGGAAATGTGCTTTGAAAAGCTTCTACATGTGAAATCTACGCTGCTCTTGGTACATGAGGCTCCTGGTCTACAGGCTGTGAACGGTCTGAGGTCAGTTTTCATTTTCATGTCAGAGAAACTTTTGGTTTTTACGTGAAATCAAACGTTAAAGGTTGATGATGCTGCAGCTGATTCATGTTTTTTCTGCCGTTATCAGTGAACGTCCATCAACAAACATACGGCTCGTGGCCCAGAGAGGGTCCAATCTGCAGAGAAATGACACAGAGGACGTCGACTAGCTCCCTCTGCTTCTCTGGACCGGGTCTGGGACACGTGAGGACAGGGTCTACCGTACAGACCGACCCTCCCCCTCCCAGCAGCCAATCACAGGCCGCCCCGTTGTCATGTGACCCCCTCCCTTTTACCAAACAGACTGGTGTTCTCCGACCTCGTCCCTCAGATGTTGGTGGTGGTGGAGTGCGTGGAGGAGAAGTTGTCCATGCGGAAACGAACCGCCTTGCCCGTGGGCGGCGGCGGGTACAGGAAGTGGCAGGTGAAGACCTGGCGGCAGGCCTTGCGGAAGTTCTCGGACAGGAAGGCGTAGAGGACGGGGTTGACGCAGGAGTTGCCGTAGGACAGACAGTGGGCCACGATGCGGAAGGCGAAGGAGGCGTCGTTCAGCGGGAACCTGCCAAACTCCACCCACATGGCGATGATGTGGTGAGGCATCCAGCAGAGGGTGAAGGCGGTGACGACCAGGAGAACCGTCTGGGCCGTCTGAGGAGAGAGGAGACGTCAGGACATCTGACAACAATCAGCCCGTCGCTTAGCAACGGCGATGAAGACGGATCTGAAACCCGACGAGCATCTGATAATCAGCAGAGATGGAAAATAAATCAATCATCATCTGTGTCGATGTATAATTCAGCAAAACAACCACGAGCGCTTCCTCTCGTCTCCTCATTAGCTCCAAGTTTCAGCTTCACTCTGCGTCTCCTTTATTCTGTCTCATCTAAAGTTTGTTTAATAAACGGAAACAAGATTTTTACTTCAGACCTTTAACATCAACACCTGCTCTCACCTGGTTTCACCTGGTCTCACCTGGTCTCACCTGGTCTCACCTGTCCATCCACCTGGTCTCACCTGCTCTCACCTGGTCTCAACTGGTCTCACCTGGTCTCACCTGTCCATCCACCTGGTCTCACCTGGTCTCACCTGGTCTCACCTGGTCTCACCTCATCTCACCTGGTCTCACCTGGTCTCACCTGGTCCCACCTGGTCTCACTGGTCTCACCTGTCCATCCACCTGGTCTCACCTGGTCTCACTAGTCTCACCTGTCCATCCACCTGGTCTCACCTGGTCTCACCTGGTCTCACTGGTCTCACCTGTCCATCCACCTGGTCTTAATGTAATTGTGTCTCCACCTGGTCTTAATGTAAATGTGTCTCCACATGCGTCCCCAGCCAGCTCTGTAGATGTGATCTCAGTGTGTGTGTCTGTAAATGAGCAGCAGCGCCATCATGTGGTCAGTAGAATATTAATGGATCTCTACCTACCACTGGATCAGAACCATCAACAGCTGCTTGGTGACTTGGAGACATGATCCACATTTAGGAACCAGATGGAAACACCCTCACATGAGAACATCTGATTTATTTAGAGACAAAGACTCAGATTATGTCTCATTTCAGGTCCAGCAGGACGTAGACTCCGTTACCTTCTCGTACCTCATCAGTCTGTAACATCTCCACCCAAACACTAGGCGGCGCTGTGTCGGTTCATTTTTGTTTCTACTTCCTGCTTCACTCTATGGAGGCTGAAACTTTCACTGGGTCGTATAAATGTTTGTGTCTCAGTTAAACCTTCGTCCATCTTCATTGATCCACAACAAGCAGCTGAAGCTAAAGAGGAAACTGGACCAATCACACGGCGCGTAGTAACATGTCTGTGGAGGAGCAGGTTAGACTCAGGCCTTTTAGATCTGGACCCTGGACGTTAAGCTGTGACGCTGAGGACAGACGTTAATCACTGATTAACTTCACATCACGTCAGTCTGAGTCTCAAACTGTGAGACCTTTCTCACAGACGTCATGATGCTGTGGATTCCTGATGTCATTAAACACAACATGAGCTGTTTGTTTGTGTGTTTAAAGGCTGAAGGCGTCGACACAATTAGTCCTTAGAGGGTCAACGTGTGTAAATACGAGCAGAGCGATGAACCGTGACTCATCTGTAAACATGTCCACCCACAACCCTGGGACCAGCCACGCCACTCATCTACAAGTAATCTGATTAAAAAGACAAACATCTCTAAACTCCTTAAATGTCTTCAAGCCCGTCTTCTCCTCAGTGTCCTCACTATGTCCTCACTATGTCCTCACTATGTCCTCACTATGTCTCAGACGTCCAGTCACCGTCCATACCATGTCGACCCTCCTCCAGCCTGAATCCTAAACGTTTCCCTTCTTTTTATAAAACCTTCCCAGTATTTCATGAATGTCATGTCTTGTATAAACCAAGTCCTTCGAGTCCCTCACGTGTCCTCTGCTCCCCGTTTCACTGATATCCTGGTTCTCTGTGATCAGGTCTGAGATAAACCAGTCATCTTTATGCAAACATCCGTCACAGACAGATGATCTGTCTGAGCAGCGTCTGGACACATGTGGACAAGGTTTACGTCTCGTGTGGACGAGTCTAAGACGAAGACGAAAAATATCTGACCATGACACGCTGATGAAATGAGAACGTTCTGTGATATGATGTCAGACCCTGGTATGTGATTGGATAAGAGCCGTTAGCATGATCCCAGCTAGCGTTAGCGACCAGAGCTAGCTAGCTGCTACTAGCATTAAAGATCACTGTGATATCTGTGCAGCGTCCATCAGCCTCAGACAACGATGACGTGACTGACCTCTGACCTTTGACTGACACGTATCTAAACCGTGGACAGCAGAGTAGGTGATGGATTAGCATTTAGCATTGAGCTAAAGCTGTCCATAGATGTAGTTCTAGCTAAAAGCCTGATATTCATTAAGGTTTAATATTATTTTTCTTCTAAATGTGTTTAAAGTTTTCACCTCTTTATGTTCGTATTTGAATTAACACGATGACCGTCCTGAGTCCCGTCCTCTGGACTGAACTGTCCTCTGGGATATGTCCAGACATCGCTCTGATGCTGCGTTTGTTTATTTCTGTTCTATTTATTAATTCTATTTCAGATAAAAGCTGTTAGTCTGACTAACGTGAGAATTAAAAGTAAAACATGAAAATGACTAAACTGTGACTCAGACTGAACCAAAATGGCCGACGTGAGGACTGGGCCTAGGACTGAGAAGTGAAAGCGTGAGGACAGTTTGTCCTCTCGTCTCAGTGGAGGACATGTTTAGACCAGCAGTGTCTCTGGTGTTTAGAAGATAACAGCTGAGCAGATGAAGACCAGAGACTGATGAAGATGAAGATGATGAAGGTAAAGCGTAGCACCATGTTGTTATTGACGCCGTTGTTGTGGACACTCTATGTCCTCTCCTGTCCCGGGACGTTGTTTGTTTCCCGTCACTTTATGAGACCTTGTTTTATTTCCTGGTTTGTCTCTGACTGAATGTGATTGGCCGCGTTCATAAAACATGTTATCAGCCTGGACGCGACCATAAAACCCTAAAACTAATGAAACGTGTTGATCCCAGTCACACTCGACCTAAATGTTCCATTATGTCCACAGAGGGTGAGACGTGGACGTGTCCAGTCTGTTTAAAGTGTCTCTTCAGACTCTCAGGGAATCTCCTCTATTCTTAGTCCCTCTGTCTAAATATTTACCCAGCAGCCTTTGTTCCCCCTCCAGATACTGTAAACTCTGATCTGCTGCTACAGGACGTCTGCACTCTGTTCCTGGAAGACAAAACTCTGTCCTGGGACTTTGGACTTCACCTGCTGGTCCACACCTGACCCACTGTGGACGGACTGGTGCTGTAGCAGGACGGTGTGAGTCAAATATCAGCTGTTTAACACTCTGCAGTCCTTAAAGGGACTCAGATCCACCACAGAGACGTCCCCCCAAGGACATTCCAGGAAGGACGCCTGAACCAGAGGACGTTTGTTTGACATCTTTGTCCTGTAACATGTCCACCAGGTCCAGTCTAGCTCTGATGGTGTCCACACGGGTCCAGTTCACCAACAGGATTTACCGCCCTACATGCTGGGTCGCTGAGATGCTGCACTTCACCAGAATAATCCCAAATAATCTGGTTTATTTTCAGCAAAAGGCAAACTATATAAATCAGATTAACCAGATTAACCAGATTAACTAGATTAACTAGATACTGTGTCATCTTTGTCTAAGTAACCAGATTAGACAAAAATAAACCAGGTTATATGAAGATAAATCAGATTATTTGTCAGTGACCAAATTATATAAAGATAGATCAGATTAAATGATGGATAATCAGATTATATGAATGTAACCTGATTAGAAGAAGATAACCAGATTAAATACAGATGACCGCAATATTTAAAGATCAGAATACATAGAGAGGTCAGATTAGATCACGATAAATCAGATTATATGAAGGTAGATCGATTGGATTAAAACCAGTA
>SRSE01001095.1:132500-145000 GCA_005024645.1 Planiliza haematocheilus | reverse complement strand
TGTTATTTTCTGAAATGAAATTGTTTCATCAAACATTCAGAAAAAAACATTTCAACATAAATTACTGCTTTAAAACATGTTACAGGTCTTTGATGGCAGTTTCATCTGTAATACCTGCACACATGGGATTTAGTCTTTTCTAATGTTTTAGTTCTTCTTTTTATCCGACATGTGCTGCTGTCTTTAAAGGGAACGTTAAGAAACAGACGTACACCTTCCACCGTGATTTATGCTTTATTTAACTGAAAATGAAACCATGAGTGAAGTGGAAGAGTAAATCTGAGTTTAGTCATTAAAAAGGTTCAAAATTAAGCTAACAATATGACTACAGAGCTGTCACATTTAACTTCATCCAAATCAGAACAGTCTGTTTTTATTAAGATGTATTAGGTTTTTGTATTTAAGATGAAAAACCATAACCTTTCTGTTAATAATAGAAGCTCAGTGTTTCTTTTTGGTTTAATGTTTTTAAGGGAAAAAATGCAACGACAACCATAATAATTATTATTTTATTCCATTTTAGAAACAGACAGCGTGAATGAATTCATTGTCTGGTGTAAACATGCAGTATATATATATATATATATATACAGTGGTATGAAAAAGTTTGGGCACCCCTTAGGAAAATCATTGCATCAGTTTGTCACTTGCTGAGCTTTTGAAGCAGCAACTTTATTTTAACAAATGTTATACCTTATATGGAAACAGAAACATCTCAGTAGTGAAATCATTTTCATTGGTCCAACAGAAATATTTTTATGTATATTTAAACAAAAATAGGCATGTGCATAAATGTGGGTACCCCAAAGAAATAATTCCATTAATATTTAATAGACCCTCCTTTTGCTGCAAGAACAGCCTGTAGACGCCTCCTATAGCCACTGACAAGTCCCTGAAGTCTGGCAGGTGGTACTTTGGCCCATTCCTCCAAACAAAACGCCTCCAGTTCAGTCAGGTTTCTTGGCTTCCGTGCGTAAACAGCCTGCTTCAAATCAATCCATACATTTTCAATGATGTTAAGGTCTGGGGACTGGGATGGCCATTCCAGAAGATTGTACTTGTGCTTCTGCATGAATTCCTTGGTGGATTTTGAACAGTGCTTGGGATCATTGTCCTGCTGAAAAATCCAACCCCGGCGTAGCTTCAACTTTGTGACAGATTCTTGAACATTCTTGTCAAGAATCTGCTGATACTGAGAGGAATTCATGTGGCCCTCAACTTTAACAAGGTTTCCAGTCCCTGTGCTAGCCACACAGCCCATAACATGATGGACCCTCCACCATATTTCACAGTAGACAATAAGTTCTTCTCATGGATTCAGTGTGTTTTTTTCACCATGCATACCTCCTCTTGTTCTGACCAAATAACTCCATCTTAGTCTCATCTGACCACAGTATTTTTTTCCAAAATGCTTCTGGCTTGTCCAGATGTGCTTTTTCATACCTCATGCGACTCTTCTTGTGACGAACACTCAGGAAAGGCTTTTTGAGCATCAGCCTTCCAAAGAGCTTTTCCTGGTGCACAGTGCGCTGGATTGTGGAACGATGAACAACTCCACCATCAGTAGCCAGATGTTCTTGTAGTTCTCTGGAGGTGGTCTGTGGCTTGTCTGTGACCATTCTAACCATCCTTAATCTGTGTCTTTCCAGTATTTTTTTTGGCCTACCACATCTTTCCTTCACAATGACTGTTCTTCTGGCCTTCCATTTCTGCACCACATTTCTGACTGTGGAAATAGACATCCCAAACCTTCTTGATAATTTCTTGTACCCTTCTCCTAATTCATGATAATGAATTATCTTAGTTTCTTGGTCAGTGGAGAGTTGTTTTGATGCCCCCATGTTGCCAGGAGCATAGGACAAGCACAGCCAGCAGTTGCCTCTGTTAAATAGCCTTTTTCATGATTGGTTTTACCTGTCTTTGTAATTGAAGGTCTCACAAGCTAATCAAAGCAGTTTTGGGCTGCAACATGTCAGCTACAAATCCCTACAGGTCTTGAAATCCATGTGATTAAAAAGGTGCCCAAACTTTTGCACATTCCATTTTTTACATTTTAATTTATTATAATAAAACTTTGTAATGATACTCTAAGAATTTTGGTCTGGAAAACACTCAAATGTCTACATCTCTGTAGGAAATCAAATCTTGTTGCTGTGATCGTCTTTTATAAAGTTAGAGCAAATTATTATGAAATCTTAGAGGGGTGCCCAAACTTCTTCATACCACTGTATATATATATATATATATATATATATGGTGATAGGAAAGAAGAATGTTCTTTAAATAAAACATAATAATCATAATCATAATGGTATGTTATTATTTATGTATTTATTACGTAAATAATTTTAATCTGCAAAACTTCAAAACTTCACTTTTGTATAATCGCTGTAAACTCTGAGTCGGTTTTATTTTGATTTGAAAATCCTAAGCGGAAGTGTGTCGCTAGCTTGTTCCGGTTAAGCGTTCGGCTCGCTTGTTGTGAAGGGAAGCAGCTAGCTCCGTTAGCTCCGTTAGCTCCATTAGCGCTGTTAGCTCGGTGTGTTTGTAGTTTAGTTCAGTAAGTTCTTGCAGTGATTCCATCATGGCGTATCAGCTCTACAGAAACACCACCCTGGGGAACAGCCTCCAGGAGAGTCTGGACGAGCTCATACAGGTGACCGCACACCTAGCCTGGATTAGCTTGTTGCTAACGACACCAGCTTCGGCCATTGACGCGGGCTAGCTCCGGTTAGCCTTCAGCAGGCTAACGTTAGCTTGTTAGCTGTGATTCATTCCAGGCTGAATTAAAGTTAAAGGTGCTAAAATGCTGCAGATATGAACAGGTGTAGTTGATTAACAGGTTATTTAAAGCGCGGGAAGAAGAAGTGAGCTAAAAGTTAAACTGAGGAGTCAATCTGCAAAGTTTCTTTATTCAAACTGAAAAACAAATAAATGAACGAAATCAGTCTCAACTTAGCAGCACTGTCAGACAAAACGTTTAATGAGTACGAAAGAGTTAACTGGAACATTAGCAGGGTCTGGCATTAGTAATAAATATTAATATTAATGAAGTTATGAAGGAGAAAAATACATTTAACAAAAACATGAGGAAATAATAAATGTAGACGTGAATAAAGAGTCAAGTTAGGATGAAACAACAGTTTATAGATTCATGTATAACTATGACTTTTATTATCAGCTGTTTCTAGAGCTTCATCAAACTGTTTTGTGAGAAGTAATGAATGGTTTAACCAGTAAATGATGTCTGATGGAGGTTCCTTTACTTGTTGTTCTCAGACTCAGCAGATCACTCCTCAGCTCGCCCTCCAGGTCCTCCTCCAGTTTGATAAAGCCATCAACACGGCGCTCGCCAACCGAGTCCGCAACAGGGTCAACTTCAGGGTGAGTGCTGCAGTCGTCCCTCTGCCCCGGCCGGCCGGCAGCAGGTTGTCCCGTCACGTCTCTGTCACGTCTCTGCCCTGTCTCTGTCATGTCTCTGCCGTGTCTCTGCCCTGTCTCTGCTCTGTCTCTGTCATGTCTCTGTCATGTCTCTGCCCTGTCTCTGTCATGTCTCTGCCCTGTCTCTGTCATGTCTCTGCCCTGTCTCTGTCACGTCTCTGTCATGTCTCTGCCCTGTCTCTGTCACGTCTCTGTCACGTCTCTGCCGTGTCTCTGCCGTGTCTCTGTCACGTCTCTGTCACGTCTCTGCCACGTCTCTGCCGTGTCTCTGCCGTGTCTCAGCCACGTCTCTGCCACGTCTCTGCCGTGTCTCTGCCGTGTCTCTGCCGTGTCTCTGTCACGTCTCTGCCGTGTCTCTGCCGTGTCTCTGCCCTGTCTCTGCCCTGTCTCTGCTGTGTCTCTGCCCTGTCTCAGCTCTGTCTCTGCTGTGTCTCCGTCCACAGGGCTCTCTGAACACCTACCGCTTCTGTGACAACGTGTGGACGTTTGTCCTGAACGACGTAGAGTTCAGAGAGGTCACCGACCTCGTCAAGGTCGACAAGGTGAAGATCGTGGCCTGCGACGGGAAGAGCGAGTCGACCCAGAACAAAACCGACAAATGATAGGTACGCCACGCTCTACGACGTGACTCGTCACGCTCTACGTGACTCTACGTGACTCGTCACGCTCTACGTGACTCGTCACGCTCTACGACGTGACTCGTGCTGATGCTGGAGCTGCAGCACGACGCGGCTCTGGTTGAGTTTGTTGAGTGATGACGGTGACGAGTTGACAGGGAAACACAGAGAGAAGGTTCAGACGTCACATCAACATCTGATCACGTCTGTTCAGCTTCAAGGAAACAAAGATTACATGAGCAGCAGCGCCATCATGTGGTCAGTAGAATACTGTAGCAGCTGCTGTTTCTAATGGATCTCTACCTACCGTTAAAGGACAAGCTGAGACAAAGACGTCTGGACTTATAGTGTCTCTAAAAGACGTTTCCTCACCTCGTGTTTCCTGGTGTTGTCGTGTGTTGCGTTCTCTCAGAATCTGTAGATTCATATAAACATGTGACATGTCCTCAGACCTCACCTGTACAGGTACACACCCTCTACAGTGCATACACTGACCAGATATGTTAGCTTCTTTTAGCTTCAACATGCTAACGCCAGTGACTGAGCTAACAATGCTAACCTGACTCGTTATTTAATGCTCTTCTTCTTCTTCTTCAGACTCGGGGCTCCAGCGCCGCAGAGTGACGACCGACTCAGACGGACCTGGACTGTACATATAATTTATTACAGACAGTCACCAGTGTGTGTGTGTGTGTGTGTGTGTGTGTGTGTGCGTGTGTGGTGTGTGTGTGTGTGTGTGTGTGTGGTGTGTGTGTGTGTGTGTGTGTGTGTGTGTGTGTGTGTGTGTGTGTGCGTGTGTTTGCCAGCAGCATTTCTTTTTTTGTTTGTTTTTTATCGACCAGTTTGCAGGAAGTTTGTGTTCAGTTTGTTGTCATTACCAAGCTGATGATCTTTAATAAAAACTTTATTTAAAACACACGGAGGCTACGTTCTGTCTGGAGGATTCATTTCATCAATAACAAACTCATCTCAGCGAGTTTAGAGTCCTGAGATGTTTCACACACCCAAACCTGATAATAAAATACAAATACAGGGATAGAAAGAAATAAAGTAATAACACTGTTAAAGTTGTTGATCATCATGAGTCATCAGGTCTGTTCAGATTGTTTGGTTTTATTTCAGTATATTTATTTCTACAGTTTGTATCAGCTCACTATCATTTTTAATTTAAGCGTTATTTAAGTTATTGAGCTTTTTGAAGACGATCAAATTTAACGTCAAGTTTAAAAATGTATTGTTTTAAATTTTGTAATCAAAATTTCCCACACTTACTAGTTTCTATTATTTAATGTAGTTTTTAGTGTAATGACTGAAGTGTAACGCTGTCAGCAGTGAGTGGATTTAATCAAAGACTCGTTTCTTTCTGCTTTAATAAAAACATCAGGTACAAAAAGATTCATAGAAATCAAACAGTTTCCTGTTTTTCTCATAAACGTGAAGAAAATACATCGTAAACGTGTGATCAGTACTGCATCAGAAACTCACATATCATTAGCCAGCTAGCTATATTAGCTATGACCAAGCTAGCTTTATATTAGCTCTTAACTAGCTAGCATAGCCACTTTTTACATCACTGACGGAGACAGAGTTTAAATTCATGGCTGACGTTTGATATGTTTGAAGATTCCTCTTTAGCAAAAAGCTAAAAATAATAAACATGCTAAAGGATAGCTAACATTAGCTGGTAGCTATGGTGCTAAGATGATCCATAGTGAACTGTAATTGATTTAACTAGCTGCAGGCACTTTGTTGGCTCTAATTCATTCCTCATTGTAGCTGATTACAACGTCTCTCGTCGACCATTAACTTTTGGCTTTAATCCCTGGATGAGATCTCGGGACGTTGGTTCAGTCTGAACTCTGCTCGTTTGTTTTTCCAGATCATGAAGAAATAAAAACTGTGTGTCTGAGTGTAAATCAGTTAATAATGGATAAACATACTTAGACATCTGGAGCACCAAGAAAAAAACACAGGAGATAAAAAGGTGAAATAACCGTCGGTCAAAGAAATATTTTACAAAAATAAAATGATTACGTCTCAAAGGTTTCGGCTTTTGCTTCAAAGAAATAATACAGGAATAATTCTTGATATTTTCCTGTTTCTGGATGTTATACTGACGTTTTAAACGTAGTGATACTGATTCTCTGCAGGACTGTTCCTAATAAACTGACAGCTGAGCACCTTTTTCTTTTAATTTCCTCGACGTCCAGCGACCCAGAGAGTCGCTGAGCGTGAACGCTGCTTCATAGCTGCCAAATCTGTTCAGAGAACATGGAAAGAATAAAAACTCCTTCCAGATCTAAGGAGGTATGACCTCGTCCAGCAGGGGGCGCTCAGTCCAGGAAGCGCTGGCAGGCTTTCTTCCAGCGGCAGGCCGTGCACCACTGGTCTCTGTGCTCGATGCCGTAAACTTTACGACACTTCTTGGCTTCGCCCCGAATCCTCCTGATACAGAAAGAAACAGACGTCACTACCCCCCCACACACACGGAGTGATTCAGGTAACAGATAGAAGCACTGACCTGCAGGGGGCGCTCTGATGCTGCAGCCACTGTTCACCGACGCTCACTGAACGCACCCTGAACGACAGAGTCTGAGGAAGAGGAGGAGAAACAAACTGTTGCTGTTTATTTATGGTGATATTTGTTGAGTCTGTTGATTTTGTTTTGTATTCATATTTTTGGTATAAATATTTTCATATTTATTAAAATATTTTACTTTATAAAGATATTTACTGTCTTATCTATTTTTTTCCGTTCTGTTTTTATTCATTATTTTAAACGGTTTAAGACTGAGGATTTAAGTTCTAGTTTTAGTCTGTTGGTTTTATAATTTATTCTTTTTAGTTGAAGCCTTTCATCATTTGTTATTAATAATAATCTAAATGTTTATTTGTCGTCTCTTCCTCGTTCGTCCTGCAGGAGGCAGCGCTGCTCTGAGGAGAACATGTGGAGGGACTGGCTGAAGTGAAACTATGAAGGAGGAGCGTTTGATTCTTCACCTCCTCCAGCCTGAAACCAGTTCCAGCAGGTTTCTGTGGACGGAGTCAGAGCGAGAGAAAACAACTGAGCTGGAGTTCAGCTGTTTCTCCTTTCAATCGACACAAACTCTCCTCGTTCACCGGTCAACAGCGCGACGTAACGCAGACATTAGTCTCTATAAATAAAATGATTCAAACTAGAGACTGAAAAGCACCAGTACATGAACTAAATGGTTTTAAAAGATAAAATAGTTTTACTGGATAAAACAAACAGAGCAAAGAAAGTAGATCCTGAAAACCTGACAAATGTTTAATTACTTTTTTATTAAAAAAACAGTAAAAACATTATTTATCAGGTAATTTTAAATCTAATCATGAAACATGAACATCTACCTGTCTGTGGCAGGTGGTGGGCGGGGCTGCCCAACGGCAAGGGGGCGTGGCCAGAGCTGCTGCTGACGCCTCATGGCTTGGAGGCGGAGCCTAAGAAGAAAACACATTAGTTATTACTTTTATTTACATTATTATAAACATCAGTTTATTTTACACATGATCATAAACTAATAACAAAAGTGAATTAAACTTTAAGGAGTCAAGATAAAAGACACAAAACAGCTGTTTGTTTTCAATTAATATAAACTTAACTCATTAATCACATAAATGTCTGGAAAAGCTGAAAAATCTAAATAAAAATAGATCCTCAACATCACATCACAGATCTTTAATGTTGGTAGAAACTAAATAAACGTTAATCAGATACAGAATAAAAACGAATCAACAGAATTACGGCCGTTAAGCCCCGCCCTACCTGGTACGAGTGCTCTGATTGGACCTGCCAGAAGCTGCCTGAAGAGGAGGGGGCGGAGCGACTCAGAGCGCCACAGGTCGGAGATGAGGGAGATGGAGGGGAGGGAGGAGGAGGAGGAGGGCTGGGCGATGAAGAGGGGGAGGCAGGGGCGGGGCCACACAGGAGAGGAGTGGGCGGAGTCTGCTGCTGCTGCTGCTGATCCCATTGGTTGATCTCTGTGTAGTAAAAATCCTCCTCACTGCGGGAACATCGCTCATGTTCTCCACCACGGCTGCTGGAGGTCAGAGGTCAGAGGTCAGAGGTCAGACACCCTGATAGCAGTGACATCACTCTGAACTAGAACTGGACCAAGAGTTTAGAGAAACAGGTTCTAGTAACAATAGAACCAGGCCCACTCTCCATGTGGACATGTGGAGAACCAAAGAACCCAAAGTGTTCCACGTTGGGTTTTTCCACTACAGGAGGCGGCTGACACAGTGACGGGTCTTACCACAGGTGTGTCGTCCTGATGTGACGTTTAATTCCCACCACTGACGTCAGCACCTTCCCACAGCTGGGCCACAGACACCTGTACGCCACCTTCCCTGAGTTCTGCGGGAGGAAGCGCAGCGTCAGCGTCAGCGTCAGCGCAGCGTCAGCGCAGCGTCAGCGCAGCGTCAGCGCCGGCCGTGTGACCACAGGAATAAAAAGATGAACGCCGCTCACCCTGCGTTTCCGCGGCGCCGGCTCGTCAAACAGAACCTGCTCCAGCTCCATGTCCAGGCCCTCGTCAGGGGGCGTGGCTGGGCCGGCGTCGGGCTCTGTGATTGGCGGAGAGGGGGCGGGGCTTCCGTAGGCGTGGCCGACGCTCCAGTAGCCGCTGCTGCCGCTGTCGGAGAACTCGCTGCTGCCACAGTCCGTCTGAGGAGCTGGAAGACGGGAGAGGTCAGTGTTTGTGTGATCAGCTGTTTACTGTTGTTTGTTGTTGTTGTTTGTACCTGCCGTCTCCTGGTGGGCGGGGCCATGCAGCAGAGGGCTGCAGGACAGGCTGCTGAGGACCATGGCCGCCATGAGTTCATTCATATCCACCTCCTGAGGACTCCTCTCACTGGAGGACACAGAGACAAAGTAAACACGTGTTTACTGGTAAACATGGACGTCAGAGAGAGACAGGACGTGTCCAACCTTCTGGGGACATCGATGGAGGCGGAGACAGATCTGGAAGACGAGGGGGAAGAAGAGACGCTGGTGTGGTCGGTCAGCTCGACCACACCTGAAGGTTCACCTGCTCCTCCACACGGGAAATACACCTGAGAGAGGAAGCAGCCACGTGATTGGCTGAGACAGCTGTCAATCAATACGCAAACAGACCTGCTGGACCAATCAGGCCGTGTGGGCGGGGCTTAATGTGGTGGCTCTGATTGGTTGAAGGTATTGGTCCCGCTCACCTTCAGTCCAGGATGACCTTTGACCCTGGTGACGGCTTGTTGTGCGGCTGCTGTTGCCGTGACGATGCTGCTGTCCCCGACCAGCGCTCCGAGAGGAGAACGTTTCCCCAGACGGGTCTTTGGTAACATGTCTGAAAGAAACAAGGAACAGAGAACCTTAATCTACCAGAACCAGTACAGAGCGTTACCATGGATACGGATGGTGTCACTGATCACTGGTTCAGAGACGGAGCCTCATGTCTGAGGAGGTTCTCAGTCGTTCACGTTTAAATCAAAGAACAAGACGACGAAGACGACGTTTCCTCCACGTCTCTAAACGAGTTTTATCAGGAAACGATGAAGAAGATGAACCAGAGCTTTGACCAGGACAGAAAGACTACAAAAAGACGTCTTCTTCTTCTTCTTCTTCTTCTTCTTCTTCTTCTTCTTCTTCTTCTTCTCTTCCGTGACCTCTCTGTTGACCTGCACCGTCCATCTGCACGTAGAGTCTGTGAACATGAGTCAGAAACATCCACAGCTGTGGACTCAGTCTGAGAGGAATCACACTGAGTCATTTACAGTCAGGAGAGAGTGTGTGTGTGTGAGTGTGTGTCTGTGTGTGTGAGTGTGTGTGTGTGTGTGTGTGTGTGTGTGTGTGTGTGTGTGTGTCTGTGTGTGTGTGTGTGTGTGTGTGTGTGTGTGTGTGTGTGTGTGTCTGTGTGTGTGTGTGTGTGTGTGTGTGTGTGTGTGTGTGTCTGTGTGTGTGTGTGTGTGTCTGTGTGTGTCTGTGTGTGTCTGTGTGTGTGTGTGTGTGTGTGTGTGTGTGTGTGTGTGTGTGTGTGTGTGTGTGTGTCTGTGTGTGTGTGTGTGTGTGTGTGTGTGTGTGTCTGTGTGTGTGTGTGTGTGTGTGTGTGTGAGAGTGTGTGCGCTAATCAAAGTGTCTTGATCACGTTACCGTGACGATGGCATGAAACACGGTGAAACCATTTTTTGCAGAAACACGTCCATGACCAAAAGTATGTGGACACGTCCTCAGCTCATTGTGTTTCATTAGGCTGTGTGGCTCAGTGTGTCGTGGAATACTAATGTTGTGGGGACGTCTTATGGTTTTTAACATTCTGCTTTGGTTTTTGGAATAATTAAGTTACGGTTAGCGTTAGCGTAAGAGGCTAAAGAATGATTTTAAGATCCTCAAAGACTGAAAGATGAGTTTGTGTTGTCTAAAGATCATATGGCGTAAGCTTCCCTTCATTCAAACGTCCACAAACTTTCAAACTTTTGGCCTGAAGACATAAACAGACTAAAAGTTACTGATGTAACGCTGAGTCACCACGATGAACTCTTTATTTTAGAGCTCGTGCAAAGTTTTACAGTAAAATGTAAGTTTGTTTGCACTGAGCACTAGTCCTGCACACACACACAGCTCTGGACCAATCAGATTCCTTCACACCTTTCACAATAAGAGTCCTTAACGAGCAGAAACAACACACCAGCTTAAAATGTCACAACAAACCAAAAGAAGACATTTTAATGTCACAGCTCCTTCATGACCAGAGACAGCTGTGAAAGATGAAACAGAAAGAAACGCTGTGACCAACCTGCAGGTCCTCCAACGACAATGAGCAGAAGAAGAGGAGGCTGCTGCTGTTGCTGCTATTGTTGCTGTTGACTGTGAGCTGAGTCTCTGAGAAGAGTTGCTTCTGTCCAACAGTCCAACACCATCAGGACAGACGGCAGGAAGACGTGGACCGGGTCTGGAGAGGACTGGACTCAGTCTCAGTTTGGTTTCCTCTCTAGAGCTCAGTCTGGGCTTCTTCTCTTTTCATTTTTATGTTGTTTTACGTTTTGTTTATGCTTCTGACACTTATCTTAAATGTCAGGATGCTGGTTTTTGTCGTCAGGCTCAGTCTGGATTCACTCGTTCATCTCGGCAGCCATCTTGGTCTCAGACAGGAAGTCACTGCTTTTCTTTCTCTCTATAGTTCCCTCCTCCATCTTTCTTTTTGTTTGTTATTGATGATTTATTACTTATTTTTTAGTCGTTAAATCAACAGATGTTGTAATTCTCTATCATTTAAGGTTTAAACCATCCTCACATCATTCATTCATTCATTCAAACTCTCCTGATCCGCTCCAGGTTTTCCCATCAGCCCCCGCGGCGGCGCTTCAGCTCCGTAGTAAACAAGCGAGCCACGTGGGGAGGAGCTGGCCGCTGATTGGCGGAGCCCGGCCGCGGAGGAACACACCCCTCTGAGGTCTGTTGTTTACTGAGAGTCACTGGAGAGTGTTGGTGTTCACGACATCCCATAATAAGCCCACAGACACCACCACCACCACCACACTGTACTGTAGTAGTCCACCAGTCTACTGCGGCTGCGCAGTCCGTCCTGAACTTTAACGCACATTGACAAACGGAACAGCTGCAGGTTGGAGCGGTTTGTTAACGGACACGGTAACACTGCAGCAGTACGACAGTAGGTACTACTTTACTGCAGTAAAACTACATGTATGTACAGTCAGACCGTTACTTATTACGTAATAGGAGCGTACGTGTGAGTGTGAGCGCGCGCGCGTGTGGTGTGGCAGCACGTCGTCTTCCTCCTCTCGTGCGCTACGTGCTGTCAGCTCTTAAAGGAACAGTCACTTAGAACTGATCACAACAACAAACACCTGACACAGTGGAGAGGTGGTCATCACTGATGCCTCACAGCAAGAAGGTCACCGGTTCGAATCCATGGGCCGGCTGGCCTTTCTGTGTGGAGTCTGCATGTTCTCCCTGTGTCTGCGTGGGTTCTCTCCGGGTTCTCCAGCTTCCTCCAACCATCCAAAGACATGCTCATTAGGTTAATTGGTGATTCTAAATTGTCCGTAGGTGTGAATGTGAATGTTGTCCCTGTGATGGACTGGAGACCTGTCCAGGGTGGACCCCTGCCTCTCGCCCGCTCCAGCAGACCCCCGTGACCCCTAACAGGACTAAACGGGTATAGAAGATGACTGACCTCCTCCTCCTCATCCTCTTCCTCTAAACTCTTTCAAACATGTATGAACACAATAATTGACCGTTACCATGGAAACCGGATCAAACGATGTGATCAGGTATCACATCTACTGGAAATAGAATAGAAGGTGGAGGAGATGAAGATGAAGAAAAAGGAGGAAGAGGAGAAGAAGAAGACGGAGGCAGAAGGAGGGAAAGGAGGAGAAGGAGGAGGAGGAGGAGGAGAAGGAGGAGGAGGAGGAGGAGAAGGA
>SRSE01001095.1:122500-127500 GCA_005024645.1 Planiliza haematocheilus | reverse complement strand
TGGAGAACTTTGAACTGTTTATGTGGATTAGCACAAACTTTATTTGGATTAATTAATGACAGAGTGACATTCCAGCTCTAGCGCCACCTCCAGGTATTTCTGGCTGTTAGCTCAGAGGGAGTGCTGGCGGTTTTTATGGCGGCTCTCAGAGATAAGTTCATCGAAGCTCAGATCAAACTGAACCTGAAACACTATCAGCAGCTCCACCCGAGCAACAACCGACTCTTAGTGCTTGACTGGTGGAGCGAGGCCGACTGTGACGGAGAGATAACAACAAGCGCTGTGGAGATGACGGAAGTTAAAAATAAATCCTTTCTCTCATTGGTCCCTTTAAGACGTTTGGATCAAATGTGTCGTTAGATGTTTTCAGTTTGAGCTGCTTCTCGTTCTGCTCTAAGTGAGATGATAATCTGTTAGTTACAACAAGTCATTTAAACATTTGATAAACTATCCTCTAAATACTAATCAAAGGGTTATTTCTACTCCTGTGTCTGTCCTCTGATTAAAACAGTGGACAAATTAGAGACAAATGTTATTTTCATTAAATAAATAAGTAATTTTCCTACTTTCCAGATTTATGCTGTGGACCAGATAAGCCCGTCTGATGGGCTGCTTTTGGCCCGCGGGCCGTATGTTTGACACCTGTGATCTAAATGTTGTTTGTTGTGGTAATTTCTCCATCGTTTCATTTTTATTTGTCAGAACTGTAAAACGTTTGAAACCAGGACGCGTTGACGTGAGGAATGAATGAATAAGTGGGCGGTACCAATCGGAACTGTTCTGGACCAATGGGAGCCATGGATCCAGTTGATTGACACATGACTCAAACGTTTATCTGTTTTAGTTTCATGATTAACTGTGTGTCCACAGCTTCAGCTCTAACCGCTAATATTAAACTCATCCAGGCTGGAAACAGAACTCTACACGTTTACTACAGAAAAGCAAAAGCTTTTATTATCTTTGAACAATAGAAACACACATTAAAGTTGATCATTTCTTCCTCAGCTGATTTGACCTTGTTCCAGTTTTCACAGTGTAAACGTTCAAAGAAACCAGAAAATCCAGAAAGGTGAAGAACTAACTTCTTCTTCTATGTTTGTTCTTTCGTCAGCTGTTCCTGAGCCCGCCTCCTCATGGCGAGCGCCGTCACAACGCAGCAGAGCGTCAGGAACGGGAAGGAGGCGCAGGCCAGCAGGAGGCGCTCCTCTGTGAACTCCCTGAGCAGCGCCGGGCGCCGCCACAGGAAGTCATGGAACAGCGCCTCCTGCTGGGCCAGCGTGCAGAGCGACAGCAGGACGTGGAAGAGCTGATGGCCGTGACCCACGATGTCGAAGCGGCCGGGGCAGAAACGCTCGGGTACGAAGAAGAAGGCCGACATCAGAAACAGCACCACCTGGTGGAGAGACGACAGAAAACTACAGCTTTAAACAGGACGGAGGACGGTTTTTAGTCTGCAGTGATTCATGATGATCCTCCGTGTGTTCAGAAGTGTTTCCATCAGTGTGATGAGACTCAGGTGAAGCTCTACCTGCAGGAAGTGCAGTGGTGGTGCAGGGCTGCTGCTCCAGCTGTGGGTGGCAAGGCGGTGGGCGATGGGGCTGATGTCCAGCAGGTAGGCCACGCCCATCGGGACCAGCTGACACAGCTTCCTGTGGAGCGGGTACGGCCGCCGGAAACGAAGCTTTGCGTAGCAGCAGGCGGTGCAGGAGAACCAGGCGAGGAAGGCGGCGGCCGGGAGGAAGACCTGAGACAAGACACCTCCATCAAAGCATCCGTCCAAACAACCAGGACACCACCGTGCTTCCATGAACACACCTGTCCCAGAATGCTTTGCGTCCAGGCAGAGTCGGAGCTGTACAGACACAGAGCCAGAGCGCAGCCATACTGGTAGACGGCCACGCCCACATAGTCCAGGAAGAAGAGCGAGTAATGCGCCTGCTCCGAGTGAGACTGAAACAGGTGAGCTGCAGCGCTGCAGGAGGGAAGTCTGAGTTAGCTCCAGCACTAAAGGCAACCAAGGCCGACCGCTAGGCTAGCAGGAGCTACTGTTAGCTGGGAGGCTAGGAGGTTAGCAGGAGCTACTGTTAGCTGGAAGGCTAGGAGGTTAGCAGGAGCTACTGTTAGCTGGAAGGCTAGCAGGAGCTACTGTTAGCTGGGAGGCTAGGAGGTTAGCAGGAGCTACTGTTAGCTGGGAGGCTAGGAGGTTAGCAGGAGCTACTGTTAGCTGGAAGGCTAGGAGGCTAGCAGGAGCTACTGTTAGCTGGGAGGCTAGGAGGAGCTACTGTTAGCTGGGAGGCTAGGAGGTTAGCAGGAGCTACTGTTAGCTGGGAGGCTAGGAGGCTAGCAGGAGCTACTGTTAGCTGGGAGGCTAGGAGGAGCTACTGTTAGCTGGGAGGCTAGGAGGTTAGCAGGAGCTACTGTTAGCTGGAAGGCTAGCAAGAGCTACTGTTAGCTGGAAGGCTAGGAGGCTAGCAGGAGCTACTGTTAGCTGGGAGGCTAGGAGGTTAGCAGGAGCTACTGTTAGCTGGGAGGCTAGGAGGCTGACAGGAGCTACTGTTAGCTGGGAGGCTAGCAGGAGCTACTGTTAGCTGGGAGGCTAGGAGGTTAGCAGGAGCTACTGTTAGCTGGAAGGCTAGGAGGCTAGCAGGAGCTACTGTTAGCTGGGAGGCTAGGAGGAGCTACTGTTAGCTGGGAGGCTAGGAGGTTAGCAGGAGCTACTGTTAGCTGGGAGGCTAGGAGGCTAGCAGGAGCTACTGTTAGCTGGGAGGCTAGGAGGAGCTACTGTTAGCTGGGAGGCTAGGAGGTTAGCAGGAGCTACTGTTAGCTGGAAGGCTAGCAAGAGCTACTGTTAGCTGGAAGGCTAGGAGGCTAGCAGGAGCTACTGTTAGCTGGGAGGCTAGGAGGTTAGCAGGAGCTACTGTTAGCTGGGAGGCTAGGAGGCTGACAGGAGCTACTGTTAGCTGGGAGGCTAGCAGGAGCTACTGTTAGCTGGGAGGCTAGGAGGTTAGCAGGAGCTACTGTTAGCTGGAAGGCTAGGAGGCTAGCAGGAGCTACTGTTAGCTGGGAGGCTAGGAGGAGCTACTGTTAGCTGGGAGGCTAGGAGGTTAGCAGGAGCTACTGTTAGCTGGGAGGCTAGGAGGCTAGCAGGAGCTACTGTTAGCTGGGAGGCTAGGAGGAGCTACTGTTAGCTGGGAGGCTAGCAAGAGCTACTGTTAGCTGGAAGGCTAGGAGGCTAGCAGGAGCTACTGTTAGCTGGAAGGCTAGCAAGAGCTACTGTTAGCTGGAAGGCTAGGAGGCTAGCAGGAGCTACTGTTAGCTGGGAGGCTAGGAGGTTAGCAGGAGCTACTGTTAGCTGGGAGGCTAGGAGGCTGACAGGAGCTACTGTTAGCTGGGAGGCTAGGAGGTTAGCAGGAGCTACTGTTAGCTGGGAGGCTAGCAGGAGCCAGTATTTTAGACGTTTGGTGAAGTTCTAACCTGCAGCTGAGGTACGTGACGGCAGAGAGGACGTAGAGAACCAGAGGCAGTGAGGAGACGTCCAAAGAAAACCCTTGACCTTCAGGACCCTGCAGCCGGAAACCCAGGATGCCCTGTGGAGGTCAAAGGTCAAACATCAGGAGGTGAAGCAGAGAGCAGCGCAGAGAGAAAGCCTGGAGTCGTACCCCTCCCCTGAGGACGGTGAAGGTCATGAACCTCAGCACCACGCAGACGGCGGCCAGCAGGTGGCTCCACACGTTCAGCGTCTCGTTGTGGATCTGGAAGAGGCTGAGGGCGTAGCAGCGCCACGACAGTCCCACGGGACGGTACCCAGACAGGATGAAGCGCTCCCGGAACAGAGGGGGGACGTCCACGTCACGGACGGGAGTGGGGAGGGAGGGGAGGACGGCGAGGCACAGCGAGGGAAGAGCGAACGACACCCGAGGCATCATGGGAGGTCAGGTGTGCTGGATACACCTGTGGAGAGTTTGATCAGGTGAATAAGTGTCGTCTAAAGTCTCAGTCCTGATGTTGGTCCAGGAAGTAGTCTCCATGGTGACCACTGGTTTGGACCCCCCCCCCCCATGACCTTTCATAGGACGAGCAGTTACAAAAGATGAATGAATGAATGTTGAGCCAATAATCAGTCTGACACAACAAAGACGTCTTAAAAGTACACTGCAAATAAATAAATAAATAAAGACTGATTTGTGATATTTGTAAATTTAAAGAAAAGTAGAATCCACGTTAGAGTTTTCTTTCCAACAAATGATCTATCATCCAACACGCTGCTGTTATCAGAGCCTGTCGTTTGAATTCATTCAATGTTTGAGGCTTTAGCAGAAGAATGTGAAGCTCAGGAGGCTCAGCGCTGGAAGAAAAGATTTAAGAGAGAAACTCCAGAAGCTTTGAAGGCGTTCAGGTCAGTTCTGCAGGAAATCATTTGAGGACACAGCATAAGAAGAAGAATGAACGTACCTGAGTTACCTCTGTGTGGGAAACATGTTGTGTCTGCTCTGAGTCCGGCTGCAGACCGAGCGCCGTCACATGAACGCTGACACACACTTCCTCCACAATGTGTTCTTGTTTCCAGTTAATTAGAGCTGATTTCAGACGTCACAAGACTCGGCTCTAACACACCTCAGAGCTGCAGCGCCACCAGAAGCATCGCTGCAGCTCCTCACGCCGCTTACACGTAAATAAAATAAAGATTCATTCATTAACGAATCTACAGGCAAGAACCATGAACGTCTGAACAGATTCAGCTTTAAACTAACAAGAAGAAGAAGAATGGATTTAACCAAAGCTACAATAGAATTAACCCATAAACAACTAAAATAATATAATCATAATTTTATAGGTCACAATTTGTCCGTTTGTTTTAATCAGTAATGTTTATTTGTAATGAAGTCAAATAAATCAACGATGAGATGAACAGAAAGCGTCAGACCACAGCTAGCATAGCCACATGCTAGCAATATGCCTGTAGATAGCTAAATCATTCCCTCTAGCTACCAGCTAATGGC
>SRSE01001095.1:0-117500 GCA_005024645.1 Planiliza haematocheilus | reverse complement strand
GATAAACCAGTGTATTGTCTGTATAAAGGTGAATGTATGTGTTTGCTATATTTCTGGGCTGTATATTATATCAACAGGGTGATCAGCCACAACATTATGACCACCGACAGGAGAAGTCAATAACATCTAAACCATCTTGCTCCAGTTCAGTGTTCTGCTGGGAAACTTCTGGACCTGGCTTCATTCATTGGTGTGGATGTTACTTAGACATGTAGCACTCACCTAGACCAGACCAGGCACCCCCACCTAGACCAGACCAGGCACCCCCACCTAGACCAGACCAGGCACCCCCACCCCAAAGCAATGACACTCCTTGATGGCAGCAGCCATCCCCAGCAGGATGCAGCCACAAAAACACTTTAGGAAGAAGAACAGCACAAGGTGTTGACCTGGCCTCCACATTCACTAGATCCCAAACTGATCCACAGAGGCCCCTCCCCTCAAAGACCCCCCCACTAACAACAGGACACCCTCAGAAGGCCCATGTCCATTCATAATGTTATGGCTGATTGGTGTACGTAAATAACTTTAGAAGAAAAAATTCTCCTTTTAACAAGAAAACCACTGAGACGTGTTTTCATGTAACCTTCCTCTTCATGATCCTCTTGTTGTGGATTTTATTTCTCTAGTTTGATTTTGTGCTCATACGTGTTTGTAGTCGTTTCTTATCTGTACTACACATCTGTTGCACTTCCTTTGCTGCTTTGACGTTTCAGTTTTTGTGCGTGGGATCATCTTCATCTCCTGTTTTACTGTCAGTGATCTTCAGACACCAAATTATTTCAGTCAAAGGAAACTGGAAAACTCAAGTGAATCCTGAAGCATTTATTATTTTACTGGTTCCTTCGTATGAACATTTTATTTTATTTGTTCATTCTCCGTTTTTATAAAAGCTTTAAAAGTTAAATGTATTTATTTCTGTGGATTTGGTTTAAAAACCAGAAAAGAAACATTTACAGCAGAGTTTCTGAGGGTCCATCACTTTCACGTTCAACCAGGGTCAGGGTCCTGGAGTCAAAACAGACCAGTCAGGGAGTCCACGCTGACCTCTGACCTCTGACCTCTGACCTCTGATGGAAGCTCAGACCTGGACCACAGAGACCTGGAGGAAGGAGGTTCTGGTCTGATGGAGTCAGTGTGATGTTTGAGATCTTGGTTCCTTCCATTCATGATGATGTCCCTTTGACTCGTAGCTCCATGTCCAGACCATGTCCACCGTCTCATGGAGACAGGACTCCCTGACGTCCTCTCTCAGCAGGATGATGCTCCCTGGGTCAGGACTAGTTCAGAGGAGTTGATCTCAGTCCGGACTTATCTAAAGGTTTTTCATTATTTTCATTAAACTACAAACAAAGTGAACAAATGACGTGTGGACTAAATGACTCAGCTCATGGAGACGGACACGTCCAGAAGAATCTAAATCATATCTGCTTCATTTAGACTCTTTTGTTGCAGACAGAGTTTGAAGCCTTTAGCGTTTGCAGACGTCTGCTTCCTGTCAGAGAGGCCTCAGCCTTCAGCCCCGCCCCTCGCCGTTGCATCACAGCGGGGGTGTCTGGTTTTGGGTTTTGGCTGCGATGTGGTCGACTCTTGAGGTTTTGAGCTGAGAAGGTTCTTTTAGCAGAAGCGTCAGCATCTTGAGTTTGACCTGGTTTTACGGGCGGAGAGGAAACCAGCGACACCGACGATGAATCTGATAAATTACCAGGATTTAATCCGCCGCCGGTTCCTGGCAAAGACGTCAGCGCACTGTGTCTCGCAGGTCAGGATACGTCAGTGGAGATCGAGCTACATCCTTGTTTGCAGCCTGCACGGTGGTGTGTTGCCTCCTTCATGGTTTATTATTAGTTTTGTTTGTTTCAGGTCAAAGTTAAGACAAAGATAACACAAGTAAACACAACATGCAGTTTTTAAACCGTAGCTCACCTGAGATCAGTCTCTAAAGCCACACCCAGACCTGATTACTGCCTCACCTGCTCTCAATCATCAATTCACTCCAATAGGACCTGACACCAACGTAGACCAGAAGGTCCTCCAAAGTCAGACATCATGGAGAGATCCACAGAAACTCAGGAACAAATGAGAAAGAAAGTAATTGGAGAAGGTTTTGAAATGATCCCAGAGGTCACATGAGACCACACATCAACATCCAGAGACCTGCAGGCCTCAGCTGCCTCAGTTAAGACGAGTGTTCATGATCCAGTGTAAGAAAGAGACGTGAGAAACATGTTCCAAGACAAAAAGCACCAGAAAACAAGACACAGGCTGAACGTGATACCAACGGATCAGTGTGGTGGTGTGATGGTCTGGGGCTGTTTGGTGAAGACCTGATCCTGAAGGAGAACGTCCATCTGTTCAAGCTGAAGTGAACTTGGGTTCTGCAGCAGAACAATGATCCACAACTCAGCAGCAGGTCTAAACTGAAGCCTGTGCAGAGACCAGAGTCCTGACCTGAGACGCTGTGTCTGAATTCCTCCACAGAGCTGGAAAGTTAGTCATCATTTAAAAACTGCAATATGTGTTTGTTATCTTTAATATTTAAATGAGTTTGATCTGAAACATTTAAAATAATAAATCAGGAAGGAGGCAGCACTTAAGCTACTGGACAATGACCCTCAGGGTGAATAAATGATCTATCAGAGGAAAATACTTTTATTTTTCTTAAATTTCAGGTTGATAAAACGTTTAGTAAAAGGAGAGTTCATTTAATGTAAATGTGAATTTTCATGACGTACTTGTTGTTTGCTTTAAAACAAACCTGTGCAGTGGTTTTTATGCCGTCCTGGTACAGGTCTGGCCCCTGGAGATCAGACTGGACTAAATGTGGTCCCTGGTCTAAATAATGCGATGTGTCCCGAGGAGGCGTCTGAGGAGAAGACATGTGTTGTGCTACATCGCCCTCTACAGGCAGAGAACAGGAACTACAGCATAGAGTAGACCCCTTACCAGAAGCTCTGGTTCCTGTCCCCCTCCAGGGTAAACCACTTCCTCCTTAAAACCTCTGATGTTTTGATTCAAGACCTGGGTAAAGGGAGTTTTTTTTTTTTTTCCAGCTCAGTGTCTCTGGATCAGAGACATGTCTGATGACACTTTATGAATAAAACTGAAGATAAATTTAGTGCAACAACAGAACAATCTTATTTATTTATTTATTGCAGCAGCAGACAGTTTAAAGGATGTTAACACGAGATAAATCGATAAACATTAAATAGGAAATGAAATCCAACAGAAGTAAAGTAAATTCAGAGCTTTAACCTTTTTTAACCTTCTGTCCTCCATCGATGGAACGTGTGACGTGTGCTGAGGTTTTAGTCGTTTTTATTTCTGACGATATCTGGAACAGGAGGCTGAGGCGCGTCAACACTTCATTGCACAACAGCATCTGAGGCAATTTACATTTCATCATTCAAAGGCAAAGTGGCACAAAGTGCTTCTGTTTGTGCCGATGGGACTGTGAGCTGTGTGTCATCAGATGAAAGAGTTATAGGTCCCCTCTTTCTTTCATTTAAAATCCTCATTATTATTATTCTTATAATTATTATTTGTATAGTTAATATATATCTGTCTCAGTGACTCCAGCGCTCTGTGTTTGTTCATATGTTACAGTCCTGATGAGCAGCAGCTGAAGGATGAAGTCATGAGTCACAGGTTTTGTTCCTGGATGTTATTTCCAGTCACCACAGCAGCAGCATCAGTCCTAGAAAGACCAGAATCACAACCTCCACCTCCTCAGATGAAGAAGATAGGGAAACTCTGACTGGCACCACATTGGTTTGGCACATTCTCTGTTGTGTGTGTGTGTGTGTGTGTGTGTGTGTGGGGGGGGGGGGGCTTTCTCAGAAAGGTGACATCATCTTCCTTCACTCCCCTTTTGTTCTGAGTTGTACTTTGGTCTCAGATTAAAACTGACTTAAACATTGAATCTGTTTAAAATCTGTCCTAAATGTGCATATTATTATTATTATTATTATTATTATTATTATTATTATTATTATTAGAACGGCGTCCTGAATATCTTTATCTAGCTTTTGGTAGAAAATTTCCTCTGCCTCTTCTTCTTTGACATCGTGGAGGTTATGGTGGAGATCAGACCGATTCATTTATGTGACGTTATGTTAAATGTGAGGTTCTATGATACGATACAGAATGATACAATATGATATAATATGATAGAAAATGATACAATATGATATAATATGATACAATATGATATAATATGATAGAGAATGATATAATATGATAGAGAATGATGTGATGCATATACGATATGAACAAAACAGTTTTCTCTGACATAGTTTATAAAGCATAAGAATGTTCTCTATTCCACAGTCAGATTATATTCTTATTATATATTCTTATCAGAATCAGAAAATACTTTATTGCCAAGCATGTTTGTGCATACAAGGAATTTGCCTTTGCCTTATATCTTATTGTACTGTGCAACTTGAATTCTGCAGTGACAATAAAAACTCTTCTTCTTCTGCTTCTTGTGCTGAGTATGGTGACATCTTTGTGAGGGAGTTTCAAACAGTTGGACCACAAAGAAAAAGCGGTTGTGAGAAGCCCGGGAGCAGTTCACTGATAAGCATCGGTCCGTTCAGTCAAACCAGGTCAGAGCCGAGCTGTCAGCGTGGGCTGGAAGAAGCAACTAAAGGAACAACGGACCTGAAGTGATGATGCTGCACTCTGGACCGACCTGAGTCACAACACGACCGAAAACCAGGTCAGAGAGTTGCATCCTGCATCACATGACAACAGACAACCAGCAACGCAGCAAATCTAAAACCTCCGGCAGAGCAGAGGAAAGAATGAGTGATCAGGGGCCCCACAGAGTCACAGGGGGCCCCTAGTTGGACTGATGAAGAATTTCTCCCGTTGCATCAGTTAAAGGCGCCGTGATGCAGAGTCTGATGTGGTTCAAAGTCGAGATGTGAGTCAAAGGAGATGAACACTTTAATGTTTCTGAATTTATATTAATTCATGTTCAACAAGGACGAGAGAGACATTAGGACACGATCTGAAAATAATAAGAGACGACAATGATTGCAATACACAACGATACGATACAATACGTACGATACGATATGTACGATACATACAATACACAACGATACGATACATACGATACGATATGTACAATACATACAATACATACGATACGTAAGATACGTAAGATACGATACAATACACAACGATACGATACAATACGTACGATACACAACGATACGATACATACGATACGATACAATACGTACGATACATACGATACGTACGATACACAACGATACGATACATACGATACGATACAATACGTACGATACATACGATACGTACAATACACAACGATACGATACAATACGTATGATACGATACGTACGATACATACGATACGATGCGATACGATATGTACAATACGATATAGAATGATATGATACTGATATGCTGTCATGATGATTTCCTCTTGGTTCCATATGTGCTGAGGGTAAATATGAGTCCATTAAATGATGATATGACATTAAAGTGACTTATGTGATGGGGTTTCCATCGGATACAAACAATCTGCGTGGGAAATGTAACAAACTGTGAACACATAGGGCCCAAAGTTCAGACAGAATACATAAATCGTTTTAAGATATAGACGAAGTAGAAGACGACCTAGAAAATATGCATCGAGTTTCTGCGTGCTGGATAATTTGACCTCTATATCGAGTCTGAAAGTGGGTCAGTGATCCGGCTCTGTCATGCAGCCTGGTATGTGTGGTTATGTGTGGTTTTACAGAAGAACATCAAAGATCCTTCAACGAACAGAAAGACGCTGATATCATCAGAAGAAGTCGGACCATGGCACTGATGAGTATAAAAACCTCAGCTTCACCTGGACTCCACCAGAACAAAGACAGATCAGCTCCCTGTTCAGACCTGAACCTCCAGCAGAACCCGGGGAACCTCCAGTCAGAGAACCAGACGGTTAGAGCATCATATACGAACCAGCACTGACACTGGAACAGAACATCAGCAGCATGGTTGCAGCAAAAACCTCCAAACTGACGGTGAGTAAAGAAATCTGCATCGGAGTTAAATATGTAGAAGAGAAGCCACACAGATGGTCAAACGTATGGAAGCCTAAAGCAGCCAGTATGCAATAAATAGGAATAAAGTAAAATACAATGTAAACATATAATTCATTTATTGTACAACTCCATCATTGTTATTTCAGAACCAGTCTGTTCATCGTCTTTTATCTATTTAATACGTGTGATGCCATAGAAATGAATTTATCTGTAAAGAAAATGTGAAAAAAAGTTTATATTTGGATTTTGAAAAATGTTTCAGCTTTAGTCTTTAGTTTGTTCATTGATATATTCATATGTTAACAAACTATAGTATATATCTGTTTCACATTTAAACACAAAGTTAAACACATTTAACACATTTAATGAATGTTTATGGGTTTATTATTTGAGATTATGAAGCAGGAAGATGTGAGTGCTACGGTCAACTTCTCCTGTAAAATCCTCATTTATGATAAATTTACAAAGTTGAATTCCTTCATGGTCTCCAGGAAGCAGTGGAGCTTTTTGAATCTTCTGAATTTCAATAAAAATTTGTTTGGTTGTTTCACGAAAAAATAAATAAATAAATAAATCTTGTCATTCAGAATAGTTTGAGTTCTCGGTCATCCAGGTCATTGGTTACCTGAAATAAATTCGTTGTAAATTTAAAAAAATAAAAAACTATAGATGATTTAATATTACTTTCAGTTTGTCACCTCTGAGCTGCCGTACGTTTTCTAAAACCTAAAACATCATTTCCTCTTTTTTCTTAACTTTTTAAATGTTGTTGAGATTTTATTCAGACATTTAAAAAACAACGTTCCTCCTCTTCCTCAGGCTTCCTGCGCCGTGGCAGTGATGATGATGATGATGATGGTGACAGAAGTAGCAGCCATGCCCAAACACAGGAAGTCCCATGACGGTGCAGCAGTAGAAACGGTTCCCCTGCAGCTTGACACCAGCGCTTTGGTTCCCAGCAGGAACCTGAGGCCCCTGGAGAACGCCTCCATCTCCCCATGGGCGTATAAGTGAGTAGGAACCAGAGGAGCTGGAGTCGTAGCATCGTAGCTCAGAGACGCTAACATGTTTTCTCTTCCCGTCCTCAGCGTCTCCAGCGATGACACCCTCTTCCCTCCCTTGCTGTCCGAGGCTCGCTGTCTGCTGCGAGGCTGCCTGGACTCAGAGGGCCAGGAGGACCTGAACCTGGAGTCCAGACCCATCATGCACCAGGTGCTGCTGCTGCGCCGGATCAGGTCACCGGGGGGCCACGGCTACCACTACCGTCTGGAGTCCCGCCTCATTGCCGTGGGCTGCACCTGCGTCCGACCCATAGTCCAGACCCAGCAGTGAACACCAGACCAGCTTCAGGACGGAGGACCTGGGGGGGGGGGGGGGGGGGGCGTGACTTTATAGTTATAAATACGTATATTTATATTTATATTTGATGAAAATGGAGGCCGGGTTCTTTTTAGAAGTTCACGCTCACATTTAAAGAAATGAATCCAAAGAAGATCATTATAAGTTAATTAGTGACTGACTCCATTCTGCTGTTGGTTATTTAAAGGGTCACTGCTGATTGACCCCCCCCCCATTGTTTTTCATTCAGCTCCAGAAAATGGGAGAAACTACACAATGCACACTGTTCACACTCTGTGATTTATTTATGTTTTATTCTTATTTAAAGAGGTTTTATTTAAGTGTTTAATGATCAGCTGGTATTTATTTCAGGTATTTATGTTCCACAAACTGACTCAATAAAAGCAAACAAAGACAGAAACTGTGAATGTTTTATTCATGGAGGTAAAATATAATGTGATTTCTGTACATCATCATCATCATCATCATCATCATCATCCTGACCCTTCACTATGAGGTGGCCAGAGACAAGCAGCTGTAAACACTGTGCACACATTCATTCATTCATTTGAGCTAATGTTAGCCACGGGAGCTAGCTAGCTGTGTGTTTTACTCAGGAAGGAAAAACAGAAACACATCTTCACTATGAGACAAACAGAATCTAAAAGAAACGAACGCTGGACTCAGTAATCCCGTCTAATCTGATCGTTGGTGTTCTGATTGGTCTAGATCTGGTTTGGTTCTGGTTGGGGGGTCATGACTCAGACTTCTAGTTAAATACTCTGATTATCAGTTTTCTGGAGTCTCATTGACGTTCTTGATGTTCTTGACGTTCTTGACGTCTGGTTCTGGTCGCTCTTGTTGATGCTCTGACTCTTAAATGTTGTGGACTGTTATTTTTCTTGATTTCTCACTCAGTCAGCGAGTCTTCAGGACTAAACACGTTTTAGGTTTTTTATTGTTGTGACTTGGACGTGATCTCTGAACTGATCTGACTCGTCTTAGTCTCTCTCCTACGTCGTGGTTGTCTTAGCGTCCTGTCTCAGACTTGTCTTATATAATACTGAGACACACTCTGGTTTTGGTTTGATTGACGTCTCTAACTCGTCTCAGACTCTAATCTTTCCAGTAACACCAACTCCTGCTTATTTTTTTGTTTTTTGGTCTCGATCTAAAAACCACTCAGACTGTTCATGGACTCTGTATCTTGGTGTCAGCTGTTCCTGCTGTTCCAGCTGTTCCTGCTGTTCCAGCTGTTCCAGCTGTTCCATGGACGTCCCTAAAGAGCCTGGTGGTTTAAACTGTCCAGATGGAGCTGCTCCAGGTTTCTACGTCCAGAGTCTCAGGGTGAACACTTTATGTTGTCGGTTCCATTTCCTGTTGGGATGAGTTCAGGTTTGGGTTGTTTACATAGTCGCACACACAAACACATTGGCACTGTTGGCATGGCAACAAAGCACAGTAAAACTCCTGCAAACCACCTAATGATGACGAATCTGCTGCGTCCTCGTTACAAAGAGTTCATCTCAATAAAAGAGTCCTGGTTGTACAGAGCAGGTCAAGAGGTCGGACGCCACGGGAGTCCTCCACCTCCTCCTCTTCTTCTTCTTCTTCTCTTTTTCAGAGTCACTTCCTGTCAGTCTCCCAGTGGGACCAGTGCCGGGTTCCCAGCGCATCAATCAGCTCATCAGCTCTCCAAAATGGCTTCCAAATAATGTTCAGCTTGTGTTGTGATCAGGCCATCAGGACACCTGGAAGCAGAGAGCAAGAGGATTCACAAACATGCAAACAGGCCCTGTCCACATACTTTTGGTATGTTTATGGTCGTAAAACCACTTTATTACACAGCACATCACTGACGATGTGATAAAATACCTCTAGTTCTTTTCTCAGAACCACAGTTCTGGACTCCAGCTGTGGACACTTTGACCTGGACTTGTCTCATGGATGTTTAACCTAATTCTACATCAACTATCCATCACATGGTGACTGGACTGATAGAATCTGGTCCTTTGTCTCCATCTAGTGGTCTAATGATGGTACATTGTGTGGACATTGTCTCCTGTAGTGAATCAGGAGGATTTTGGAGCCAGATTCACTTTCAAGAGGTAAAAACCCAACGTGGAACACTTTGGGTTCTTTGGTTCTCCACATGTCCAGATGGAGAGTGGGCCTGGTTCTATTGTTACTAGAACCTTTGGTCCAGTTCTAGTGAATGAGTTCAGAATGATGTCATTGCTATCAGGGTGTTTTCTACTCTCTCATCTAGAAGATGTTTTAGTTTATCACTAATTAATCAGACACAATGAAGTCTGACCTATCAGAGAGACCAGGGTCACAGAGACCAGGGTCAGAGAGACCAGGGTCAGAGAGACCAGGGTCCATGGAGACCAGGGTCCATAGAGAGACCAGGGTCAGAGAGACCAGGGTCAGAGAGAGACCAGGGTCAGAGAGACCAGGGTCAGAGAGAGACCAGGGTCAGAGAGACCAGGGTCCATGGAGACCAGGGTCCATAGAGAGACCAGGGTCCATAGAGACCAGGGTCAGAGAGACCAGGGTCCATGGAGACCAGGATCAGAGAGACCAGGGTCAGAGAGACCAGGGTCAGAGAGACCAGGGTCATAGAGACCAGGATCAGAGAGACCAGGGTCAGAGAGAGACCAGGGTCAGAGAGACCAGGGTCATAGAGACCAGGATCAGAGAGACCAGGGTCAGAGAGACCAGGGTCACAGAGACCAGGGTCACAGAGACCAGGGTCAGAGAGACCAGGGTCACAGAGACCAGGATCAGAGAGACCAGGGTCATAGAGACCAGGGTCAGAGAGACCAGGGTCAGAGAGACCAGGGTCACAGAGACCAGGATCAGAGAGACCAGGGTCATAGAGACCAGGGGCAGAGAAACCAGGGTCCATAGAGACCAGGGTCAGAGAGACCAGGGTCATAGAGACCAGGGTCAGAGAGACCAGGATCACAGAGACCAGGGTCAGAGAGACCAGGGTCAGAGAGACCAGGGTCAGAGAGACCAGGGTCCATAGAGAGACCAGGGTCCATAGAGAGACCAGGGCCATAGAGACCAGGGTCAGAGAGACCAGGGTCAGAGAGACCAGGGTCACAGAGAGACCAGGGTCAGAGAGACCAGGGTCACAGAGAGACCAGGGTGACATGGAGACCAGGGTCCATAGAGAGACCAGGGTCAGAGAGACCAGGGTCATAGAGACCAGGATAAGAGAGACCAGGGTCAGAGAGACCAGGATCAGAGAGACCAGGGTCAGAGAGACCAGGGTCCATAGAGACCAGGGTCCAGTAGAAGAAGCTAGTTGATCAGTGGTGAAGAAACACGTCCTCTTGCTTTTCTTTAGCATTTTTAGATGAGGTGTAGTTAGCTTAGCTTAGCTTAGCTTAGCTTAGTCTAAAGACTGAAAACATTGGCTTTAAAGCTTTACTGTGTTTGTTTAAAAGCTGCAGACGTAGAGATTATTCTGTGCAGATGAATCTGAGGAGTATAACTCTCCTCCATCCTCCTCCACCTCGTCCTCACCTCCACACTGTGCTTGTCCTGAAAGACAGAAACAGAAACAACACCGTCATCGATTCGTTCCATGAACCAGGACCTGGATGTGAAGCGGCGGTAGGACTCCTCCTCACCTCCTCCTGCAGCCTCTCCTGCAGCGATGCGTTCAGGTGCATCAGCCGCTGCTCCTTGTCGGCGTCGGCTCGGTGCTCCTGCCGTTCTTTGGTCAAAGCTTTCTGAGCGACCTCCCGTTCGTGCTCCCGCCGCTCGGCCAGGTGCTTCAGCAGCTCCGCCTCCTGACACTAGACGAGGTGTTCAAACAGAACTCCAGTCATTCTTTGTATGATTTTAGTTCAGTTCTACTGTGTATAAACACAATGCTCTGTCATTGGTCAATCTGGAAGCCAATGGCTTACAGTCAGGAATCTGACCACAAGAGAGAATAACTCGTGGTGTTCCTCAAGGATCTGATTTAGAGCCACTAGTTTACTGAAAGGTCTGATTAAAGCCAGAGCTGTTAAATTAAATGGTTTTTAACACCGCAGGTTATTACATGTGTGATCATGTTATCATAACCTGACGTTATGTCATAGTACCTAGTTTCATCCTGTAAAAATAACCCTTTTATGTAAATATTTAAAAAAGATTCATTTGTGTTAACTCGTGATTAAATGTTTTAATCTGTTGACGGTTCCAGATATGTTTTAGTTTTAGTTTAGCTCCATCATCAGATTCAATTTAGCTTCAGCTGTGTTTACTACTGATTAGCATGCTGCTACATTATTATCATGATGTTAGCGTGTTAGCATTTAGCTAAAAGCTACAGAGCTGCTAGCATGGCTGTAATCTGAGTATCAATAATATCAACATGAATCTGTTTCCTGGTAAAAGACACTTTTAAACGTGTTGAAACTCAATTAACTGACTAATAATTAATTATCGCTGCTCCACATTTTAAATGATCATAACATTTAAATGAACTGTTTAATCCAGTGACTTCAGTTAAAGCCTCCAGCCCTCACTCACCTTCCTCCTCTCCTGAGCGGCGTCCAGTTTCTTCTGGATCTCCTCCAGCGATGGTTTCTGGCGAGGCGGCGTGGTGGCCCTCAGCTCGGGGCCCCCGTCGAAGGTGGGCGGCTTCAGGATGACCTCGAAGGCCTGGCCGCTGGCCCGCTTGCTCAGCTCGATCACCTCCATGTCCCGGATGTTGCACAGGTTCAGGTCCACGACGCCTGCAGCTGCAAAGACACGACGCACCGTTAGGATCCATGAGGAGGAAAGAGGCCCCTGAGAACCTTAAAGGGCCCCATGGCTCTCAAAGAAGCTCTGGCTCATCTGAATGAAAACAACCAAACTGAACTACGTGAACCTGACCCACGTGTTTGGATCCAGGTTCTCTGCAGACCTCCATGTGGAGCTGCTCACCTTCCTTGTTGTCGGCCGGCGGCTCCCTGGGTTGAGGAAGGATGCAGGAACAGAAGAGGGACACCAGGGGGAGCTCTCGTATCTTCTCTCTGTAGGCTGGAACAAAAACAGACAAAACATGTGAAGAATAATCTGCAGCGGAGCCGAAGAGCAGGAGGAAGAAGAAGTGAAGAGGTTTTACCTTGAAGAGTCATGGTGCTGCTGCTGCTCGCTGTCAAAGACACTGTGGTGAGGTAGAGTCTGCTCCTGAGCACAAGACACACAAACACGCCGGTAAAGACGCAGCTCATCCCTGAGCTAAGCCTGACAGGCAAACACACACTCAGAGCTGAGAGCGTCCACACTCTGCTGAGCTCCTATGAGTCACTGTGTTCTCGCTCTGCTTCACCTCAACAGTTTAAAATAATCTCTCCAGAGAGTGACGAATGACTCGGCCACTGAGACACGACGAGCTGCAGACGAGTTTAGACCCTGAGATAAAGCTGCTGCTGCAAAAACAAAGATCTGGAAGCTTCAGAAACTAAAGGATGAAATGAGACAGAAAGATGAAGCTGAACGGCTCCTGGACAAACACTGACCTGTCACCAGAGACACGTTCAGATGGTTTAAAGTCAAACTTTAAAGAAACAGAATGAGATAAAGGCAAATCATTTGAACCTGCAGCTGCTCTCAAACTAAAACAGTCTGTGCAGAATGAATGAAAATGAAAAGTGAAGCTGAACTGATCCTGATCTCACTCACTGACTCACTGACGTCTGCAAACGACAAATTCTATTTAATATCTGCAAGAAAACACTGAGGAGGAGAAAAGAGACGCAGGTAATCAGCAGCAGACGGTTTAACCACCTGCTCAGCTCAGAATGATGATAAATACAAAGACCTGAAGGTTTTATCTGCAGAGATGCCTCTAGTTTCAGTGTGTGTGTGTGTGTGTGTGTGTGTGTGTGTGTGTGTGTGTGTCCTCTAACAGATGATGTCATTGTTGCCATCAGCTGCTGCAGAGACGACCGAGTCAAACGAGTCAAAGAGAAAGATGCAACGAGAATGAAAGATGAAGATGAAGATGAAGAGAATCAGTCAGAGCTGCTCCTCTTCCTCTTCATCTTCGTCTTTGCTCTGGTCTACAAACAGAAGCTGAAGTGAATCTAGAGATGAACTCACCTGCTGCCACGTTCTGCTCCACTCTGAAGATCTGCAGCTCAGCATCAGCACCACACAGCAGCATGACATCACCACGCAGCCCTCTGATTGGCCCGCAGCGATGCAGGGCTGTGATTGGTCCAGCAGAGCAGTGGGAGGAGGAGAGGAGGAGGAGGAGAGGAGGAGGAGAGGAGGAGGAGGAGAGGAGGAGGTGTATTTCAGAGGAATCCTCTCCATCAGTCTGGAGGATGTTACTGGAAACATGACACAGAATAAATGAGCTGCAGAGAAACACTGCCTGGCCACTTCATTAGGTACACTAGTGCATGAACACTGATGAGCTGATGCTGTTTCACCTGATGATCACTGAGATGATCTGAGACTCAGAGCAGGACTGGTCTGACTGCTGTACCTAATGAAGTGGCCAGGGAGGGGTCACATGACTCTACCTGCTGATGGAAACACACCTGGAACACATGACCTCTGACCTCCAGCTGCAGAGGACAGACGAGGGACATGTCTGAACGGGACATGTCCAAACTGGTCCAAACCGGTCTGAACGGGTCTGAATGTCAGATCTAAACTGAAGTGTTACTCATCCTGAGACACACAAACACAGAGCGCTGCATGTGCACCTAACGCCTCCGTCTCTGAGCGTCCACTGTCTCTGAGCGTCCACTGTCTCTGAGCGTCCACTGTCTCTGAGCGTCCTCTGTCTCTGAGCGTCCACTGTCTCTGAGCGTCCACTGTCTCTGAGCGTCCACTGTCTCTGAGCGTCCTCCGTCTCTGAGCGTCCACTGTCTCTGAGCGTCCTCTGTCTCTGAGCGTCCACTGTCTCTGAGCGTCCTCCGTCTCTGAGTGTCCTCTGTCTCTGAGCATCCTCTGTCTCTGAGTGTCCTCTGTTCAGACCAGGACTGATTAAAGTCATGTCCAGTCTGTCCAGGTCACACTGATCTGCAGACGATGGACCAGTTAACTAGAATCACTTCAAACCAACAGACTGGAGGACTACAGCTCCCATCATGCACCACAGCAGAACACAGTGTTCTGACAACTGAACCAGATGATGTCATGCAGCTGCAGTGTGTGTGTGTGTGTGTGTGTGTGTGTGTGTGTGTGTGTGTGTGTGTGTGCGTGTGTGTGTGTTACCGCAGCAACAAGGAGACACACCCTCCACATTCCAAACGATGATGTCACATGTAGCCAATCAGAGGAGAGCTCTTAGGGCCATGCCTGTGTGTGTGTGTGTGTGTGTGTGTGTGTGTGTGTGTGTGGGTGTGTGTGTGTGTGTGTGTGTGTGTGTGTCAGAAACACTTACAGCCAATAGAATAGATCTAAATGAAAACACTTAGAGAGCAGATGTGAGGTGAAGTTGGGGGCGGGGCTCTGGTCTCTGCTGCAGAGTTACTGGAAGAGATGACATCATCTCTGAACCTGAACAATGATGTCACCATGACTGAGGTCATCCAGGAGTGATGTCATGGGGCTGTTTGTCTCTAAGTCACATGATTAAGAAGCAACATTTAAGCTGAATGTAGAATCTGTTTGTCACTGATCATCCCTCTGGTTCTAGTCAGACCTCAGAGAACCAGAACCAGAACCACAGGATGGTTTTACATGAACAATGATCAGGAGAAATCAGCTCTGTACCTTCCTAGCCTCCCAGCTAACAGTAGCTCCTCCTAGCCTCCCAGCTAACAGTAGCTCCTCCTAGCCTCCCAGCTAACAGTAGCTCTTCCTAGCCTCCCAGCTAACAGTAGCTCTTCCTAGCCTCCCAGCTAACAGTAGCTCTTCCTAGCCTCCCAGCTAACAGTAGCTCCTCCTATCCTCCCAGCTAACAGTAGCTCCTCCTAGCCTCCCAGCTAACAGTAGCTCTTCCTAGCCTCCCAGCTAACAGTAGCTCCTCCTAGCCTTTAACTAACAGTAGCTCTTCATAGCATTTAGCTAACAGTAGCTCCTCCTAGCCTTTAGCTAACAGTAGCTCCTCCTAGCCTTTAACTAACAGTAGCTCTTCATAGCATTTAGCCAACAGTAGCTCCTCCTAGCCTTTAGCTAACAGTATCTTGGTGGTGTGTTCATGTGCATCTCTTTGATCCAGGAGATGTGACTTTATCTCCAGTGACATTAACGTGCTCCAACATTTACTTTTTCAGCTCTGATCCTGATGAATGAACAGACGGACTCTGAGCCAGCGGTCGTGTCTGATTCGTGTCGTGACTGATTCTGTTTGTGTTCGTGTCTGCAGCCCACTGAGGGCGAGGGAGGGGCGAGCAAGCAGCAGGCTGAACAGAGAGAGAGAGGGAGAGAGAGAGAGAGTGGGCTGAATATGAGTGGAGGTGAGTCAGTGATGCTGCAGGAGGAAACTTCCAGAGAGAGAGGAGAGCTCTACCAGAGTCCACTGCTCTTTAACATCATTAAAACTCAGTTAAATAATAAACGTCTCTGTTTAATGTCAGCAGATCTTTAAATGCTTCATCTAAAGACGTGAAGAACTTCTAGATGTCAGGAATGACTCTTCATCCTCATGTTCTTCTTCTTCTCCTGCTGCAGATGAATCCAGACCAGACGGTGGATCATGACTCTGAGGCCTCGGTCTCACCTGGTCTCACCTGGTCTCACCTGGTCTCACCTGGTCTCACCTGTCCATCCACCTGGTCTCACCTGTCCATCCACCTGGTCTTAATCTAAATGTGTCTCCACATGCGTCCCCAGCTCCACATTTAGGAACCAGATGGTTCTCACATGAGAACATCTGATTTATTTAGAGACAAAGACTCAGATTAGACCTGAACCCTGAAGCTACATCCTCAGAGGATCCAGGTCTCTGCTGACACTGTAAATCTGTAAATCTACAGATGCAAATGTTGATATTTACATTTTATTCTTGTTTTCTTCATTAGGGACATTTTAGTCCACTGGGGCATGTTTTTCCTCTTCCCGTTTCATTCGTCACTTCATGCCATCCTGGTCACACGTATCGGCCCAGAATCCAGCCTCAGGCAACAGGAGCATGCTGAAGCTGGACTTGTCCTCTGTTTGAAGTTTGTTGTGTTGCAGGAAAAGAGGACGAAGAGGACGAAGAGGACGAAGAGGACGCAGAATGATCTGACTCCACATCATCTTCACCCCGGTGACTAAACTCACTAACCACTGATTTATATGACAGTGATGTGCAGTAAGAGAAGGAGACCACACACACACAGACACACACACACACACACACACACACACACAGACACACAGACACACACACACACACACACACACACACAGAGACACAGAGACACACAGACACACACACACACACACACACACACACAGACACACAGACACACACACACACACACACACACAGAGACACACAGACACACAGACACACACACACACACACAGACACACACAGAGACACACACACACACACACACACAGACACACACAGAGACACAGAGACACACAGACACACACACACACACACACACACACACACACAGACACACACACACACACACACCTAAAGTCAGTAACACAAGAACAACAATAATAAACATTTTATGCACAGGCCCTATGATGAGAAATGACTGATAAACAATAAATAAAGCCTTAATGTCACAGAATGAACAGCTACATTATATTATGGCTGAGAGATTAAATGTGTTTTAATGTCAGTAGATAAGCCCCATGCTCCCAGCATTAGTTTAAACAACAGTGACTTTAAATATGGGACGTGGGCCATGGGACAGAGAATATTAGATGGGGTTGAGTGTAATGAGGTTGGGATAGAGGTTTATTTCGGTATTATCTTAGAATAGGGAAGGTGAGTTGGACACCATAATAAGGTGAGGAGTTCGTGTGGGGGACCCAACAGAGTTTTGGGAGGGAAGGATCTTTTATTGCTGGATGGGAACATATAGGTAAGAGGATTCTTCTTGGCTTTGGTTTGAGTTTGCATTAGGTCCTGGGGTTGCGCGGTGTATGGAACACAGGAATTAGGTCATTTTCTTTTTAGAATTTCAGAGGTAGGTGTGAAATAGGTGAATGGTGAAAGGTTTTCTGAGGTAGGTGGGGAGCCTAGGGGTTGGGGCATAGGGTGGTTGAAGGTGGTTGTAGTTGGTCGGAATAATTTACTTCTTTGGTTCCAATAATTTTGGGAGGATTGAGAGGATTTGTTGGAGGGGTTGACTGTAAGGAACACACCCTGAGACATGATCAATCTCAGCGGGGCCTTCCCTGGGGGAGAGTGTCTAGTGATAATGGCCGAAACACTCTATGATCCTGGGGTTCACTACTGAAGATGTGTTCTGGGGTGAGGTTATAGGGCTGTAATGGAAGGCGGATAATGGTGGATAGTAAAATTGTGGGCAGTTTGTATTTATTTTTTTACTATGTGAGATGGATATAGGATATAGGTTATTGCTCATATTACATGACTGTAGGCTTGGTAGGGCCTCTTAGTCGGACAGGGCCTCTAAACGTGTTTTGCCTGGGATTTCGGCACAAGGGATTGTAACATCTTGTCCTGTGTATTTTAAATGATCAAACTGACTTTAAAGAGTTAAAATGATTGAGTTCTTGTTTGCAGAGCATCTTAAAGTCTGATGTGTTCATGCTCTGTGAGGAGGCAGCGCTTCATGTTCTGTGTGGTTCTGTTTGTGACTCAGCCTCTCTTCAGTCCGACCACGCTGCCGGATCTCAGCGAGCGAGGGGGCGAGCGAACAGAGCGGCGTGCTGGCAGAAGGTCGGTGGGCGGACGGGCGAGCTGAATCCATTCACAGAAGATCAGACATGAATGAAGACCAACAGCTGATGGATGTGAGGGCTTTATATTTATCAGCTCTGCTGCTACGCTGACCTTTAACAGAACGAACACTTCACACGATGCTCGGTCTGTACGGCCTTCAGCTCTCAGACACGTTTCCTTCTTATGAGCTGCTTCTGGAGCTGTCGTGTTTCTAGAAGAAGTTTAATCTTCCAGCCACAGACGTTCCTGATTAAAGCCTAAACTGTCCAGCTGCAGCTTCATGGACGTTAAATGTAAAATCAGAAGATTTTAAAATCAGAAACCAGTCGTGAACGTAAAGCTCACTTTTATTTTGCAGCATAAATCATTTTACAAATAAAAGTTAACAGCAATGAAAAAGTCTTTTCTGATATAAAAATATATCTTTTTTCTTTTTAGGGACCGAGCAGCCAATCAGCTGCTCTGAGCGAGGTCACGTGACCAGACAGGAAGTTCAGACTCTGTCTCCTCCTGGTATCTGAACATGTGAGGAGTCGGTGTAGACTGTGCTCCAGGTCTGAATGACTCAGAGGGACACGAGGTTCTTCAGGGGTCAGGGGTCACGGGTCACGGGTCAGGGGTCAGGGGTCAGGACACACTTCCTGTTTCGGACCTGAACTACTTCCCTCCTCTCCTTCAGGAAGTTACCGAAGGCGTCGGTCTCTTTGCTCTCCTCCGTCGCTGGAGATGAAAATGTAAAGGATTCATTAATGTTTGTTTGTTTGTGTTTGTTTGTTTACGTCGTGTTTGTTTGTTTGTGTTTGTTTGTTTACCGCTGTGGTCGATGTCGTCCGTATCGCTGTCCTCGTCCTCCTCTTCGTCGTCGTCACGGTTACCCCGTGTCATGATGAGGTCACTGGGCCCGGCGACGTCAGCGTCCTCTGTGGACAGGAAGTCAATCGGTTGGTTACCACAATAAGAGCATGATAGAGAGAATAGGACAGTTTGCCCGGGGGGGACGTCTCCACCTGTGGGCCGAGTGCTGGACATGTCCACGGCTCCCAGGTCCTTCCTCAGACGCTCCAGCTGCTGCTGCTGCTTCTGAGCCTGAGCGTCCACCTGGAGGACAGGAAGTCACATGATCAGACGTGGACACACACACACACACACACACACACACTAACACACACTAACACACAGACTCACCAGCTGTTGACGGAGTCGCTCATATTCAGGCCGATAGTCTCTGTGGGAGGAGGAGGAGTCCTGATTATCAACTTGTTACCACGGCAACGCCTGAGATGCTATGAGCTGATTGTGTGGTCAGCAGAAGACACGCTGCTGCACAGACATGCTAATCGTTAGCATCAGCATTAGCCTAGCTTTACTCAGCAGAGTCTAACTCACGTCTCGTACTCCTTGGCGGCGTCCTCCACCTGAACAAACAGCTCGTCCAGTCCACTTCCTGTCACTGCAGACACGCCCACCACCTGCAGGCACACACACAATGACGCTGACCAATCAGACGCGTCCAATGTCCTAGTTAACTCTAATATGATGTGTTTGTCTGCTTTCAGGACATGAAGAGGAGGAGGAGGAAGAGGAGGATGAAGAGGAGGATGTGGATGAAGAGGAGCAGGAGGAGGAGGAGGAGGAAGAGGATGTGGTTCTGCCTTCGTACCCTGAGGTTGGTGTAGAACTCGTCCAGTACCAGGCTCATGGAGCGGGTCAGGTTGCTGACGTAGGAGGTTTCCTGGTTCAGAGCGTCCTGGAAGACCTCAAAGTCCTGCATCCACTCCACGGCAAAGCTGTGGTCGATGATGTCGGTCTGGAGAAACGTCCAGAGACATGAGTTAGACAAAAGACAAAGCTGTCCAGTGATGAAGGACGACGTTATGAGTCCTCACCTTGTTCATGACGACGATGAAGGGAAGTTTGGTTTTATAGAGAATACTGAAAGAGACGGAGACGGAGAGTCACAGAGACGTTCTACGTGAAGCTTCTCTAACAGCAGCAGCTCGTCCTTTACCTGCAGGCGTACAGCATGTTGGACATGAAGGTGACGGGGCTGACGCTGCGGGACGTGTCCATCACATAGATGACCACACAGGGGAAGGAGGACGCCTGGAACACAGAGACAGACGTCAAACCATCTGGAGCATCGTCTACAGGACACAGAGACGAGAAGAAGAACCAACCAGAGCCTCCGTGATGATGGTTCCAGACGCTGACCAGGTGAAGACTTCAATCTGACCCGGAGTGTCAATCAGCACATACCTGCAGCGGTGGGACAGTTTATTAGGAACACCTGAACACCTGAGGAGAGGACTGATCTGGATACGAGCCGGACGACGCTCACCTGTGATTCTGCTGCTTCTTCTCTATGAACTGCATCACCTGAAGACGACAGAGACAAAGACAAGCTGCAGCTCACTGAGACAACACTGACACCTACAGGCCACACTGTGAATTACACCTTTTTATAAAAACATAAACAGCAATAAAACTCATTTAGTGTTTATTTTCTTTTACTTTTTGTAAATTAAATCTGCATTGTGTTTGTTTTTTAAGACAAACAGTTTGAATAAGATACGGTGACGTGTGTGTGGGTCACTGCTCTGATTAATGATGCTCCTCCTCCTGCTCTCTGACGTCATTAGTCACCTGATCAAAGCGAGTAGCGAACAGGTTGAGTGACGTCACGATGCCGCCGTTGGGCCCCAGGCCGTACTGCTTCATCACCTCCTTGTAGTTGACGGTGTCTCTGATGTCTGGAGAGGAGAGGACAGTCAAGGCTACAGAGAGGATGCTAATGGCGATGCTACATGTGAGGCTAACAGTGGTATGAACTTGATGCTAATGGCGATGCTACATGTGAGGCTAACAGTGGTATGAACTTGATGCTAATGGCGATGCTACATGTGAGGCTAACAGTGGTATGAACTTGATGCTAATGGCGATGCTACATGTGAGGCTAACAGTGGTATGAACTTGATGCTAATGGCGATGCTACATGTGAGGCTACCAGTGGTATGACCTTGATGCTAATGGCGATGCTACATGTGAGGCTAACAGTGGTATGTAGTGGCGACGCTGAACTTGACGCTAGATGATGCTCATGGCAATGCTAATAGACATGCTAATCGCTATGCTTATGACTAGCAGTTAGTTTTTCAGTAACGTTCTGCTCTAAGTTTGTGTTAGCACCCAACTTTAGCAGCAGCTAGCATCAGAGCAATAAGGTTGTGGGTTCTAAGCTGCTGCTGTTTAGGGTCAGACAGACCTAATCTGTGTGAATTAGACTGATGGCGTCATCTTTGTGGAGGTTTAAACATTTATTCATGTGAAACTGATCCGGATTCAGGTCTCAGCCACTTCCTGTCGTGTAACTGGTCTGGTTCTCACCGATGTTTGCAGGGAAGGGGACTTCGTGGACCGCGGGGTCCAGGTTGATCACATAAGGAGGAGCTTTCTGAGAGTGAAGATGAGCCGTCAGTCTCTGCAGGAACCAAACAGACCAGAGGTTATCATCAGCTTCACAATGAGCCATGTGAGTGGATGATGAAGGAGACGACCAGAAACAGATGTGCTCTGATCTGGTCCTAAATGTCCTAGAGTTGGTCTCCTGTGTCTTCCTAAAGTCTGTCCTTGTCTTCTCCTAGAGTTGGTCTCCCGTGTCTTCCTAAAGTCTGTCCTTGTCTTCTCCTAGAGTTGGTCTCCCGTGTCTTCCTAAAGTATGTCCTTGTCTTCCTTGTCTTCTCCTAAAGTCTGTCCCCTGTGTCTTCCTAAAGTATGTCCTTGTCTTCCTTGTCTTCTCCTGTGTCTTCCTAAAGTCTGTCCCCTGTGTCTTCCTAAAGTCTGTCTCCTGTGTCTTCCTAAAGTCTGTCCTTGTCTTCCTTGTCTTCTCCTAAAGTCTGTCCCCTGTGTCTTCCTAAAGTATGTCCTTGTCTTCCTTGTCTTCTCCTGTGTCTTCCTAAAGTCTGTCCCCTGTGTCTTCCTAAAGTCTGTCCCCTGTGTCTTCCTAAAGTCTGTCCCCTGTGTCTTCCTAAAGTCTGTCCCCTGTGTCTTCCTAAAGTCTGTCTCCTGTGTCTTCCTAAAGTCTGTCCTTGTCTTCCTTGTCTTCTCCTAGAGTGGACTGGGTTCAGCTGAATCAACATCTCTGAGTTATTAGAAACTGAGGCTGAACCAGAGCCTCCATGGAGACTAGCTTCAGAGCAGGACTGGTGTACCTAATGAAGTGGCCATGTAGCGTATAGCCTGAGGATGCCACATATTCCTCATGTCCCTCTTTAACCTCACTCTCCATTTGTCCTGAGTCGTTGCTTTCTCACCTGTTCCATCATCATGTTAGCTCAGTTAGCTTCTGTTAGCCTCACCGGCTAACTGACCCGAGCCTCACCTGAACGAAGGTGGTTTTCCCGGAGCCCGCCATCCCCAGCACGATCAGACACACGGGTTTGTCCCGGACAGCGGCTCCCGGGGCTCCGCCGTCCTCCCCCGCCGCCGAACTCTCCCGGTTCTCCGTTAAACCCGCCTCAGCGCCGGCACTCTGGGACGCGGCAGCCATGTTGTCGAGTGTTTTGGCAACCTGCTGCCGTCAGGGCGTGGGTACTGTCGTAAAATAGAGTGTGTGTGGAGGACTTACGACCAGCTGGGGGCAGCAGCGAATCACTTTACAGCAAATAACAGGAAACTGAAATCACACAAGAGTTGAGCTCATAGACACATATACACATGTCTGTGGTTGAGCTGGTTTAAGAATATAAATCTGTGAGCGTGAGACCATTCACATGAACAAACAATAACTCTGCACTACTGTATATAGTCACTGTACAAAACATTGGTTCTGTGTTTATATATCTATCTGATCCTCTTCTATATTTTATGTATATAGATTTAGATTTTTTTTTTTTCATTTTCTTTCACATGTTTGAGTTTGTGTGTTTATGTATAAGGGATTAAAGTTACAGTAGAGTCAGATTTCCCGTATGTGCACATGCTTGGCCATTAAAGCTGATTCTGATTCTAAATTACGTATATAAAAAATTATTTTAACTGAATACTAAAATATAAAGCATAGGAGGCAAAACAGGACGAGAGACTAAATGAAACTCCTTTATTTTTTCTTAATAATAATAAAATAAAGTACATCAATGAGAAAGAACAAGAATGCAGCAGCTCAGAGTTGCTGAAGCATGTGCTGATTAATTAGTCACAGATTTCCAGGCTCATAAAATCTACAATAATTTAATTTAAAAATGTAAATATAAATATATATTTATAGTTATATATATATTAGTTATAAATGAAACATTCAGAACACAATTATTCATATTTTGCAGGTAATACTGTCAGTTTTAAAGTAAAGCACAGCTTAACATACAGTGTTTAAATTTGTAAACAGACTTAACAACAATAATAAACTTTGGTAGAAAATAAATAACGATTATTCACGTCATTACATTTTTACTAAGAACATGTCTTTTTAACAAGCATTTACCTGAATATTAAATAATAATAAAACGATCCAAGATTTCCAAACAATGGGGATGTAGTCTAACAAATTACAGTAATTGTGTGTAAAACAGGAGCTAAATGCCCAAAACTATCCTGGAAGCTTGTTCAGGCTAACATTAAAGCTAGCATTGGTTTCATTAGCTAATATAGTCGCTTAAAACACCTTTTGGTGGCTACCGTTATTAAGTCTAGCATAGTGGCTAATGTAGTGCTAGTGCTTGTTTATCCTTAGTAAATGGTTAGTGTTGTCATGTTTAGGAGAATTAAATCACGCTAACGTCACATTTGCTCGTGTTAGCTTTTTTAGGCACATCTGCAGGGCTCTCAAATTTTGAGTTCAGAGTGAGGTTTTGGCGGCGACGGTAGATATTTGGTTGGAGTGGGGACGGAGCTTTGATCTGATAAATGACGCATAAATTTGCACAAATAAAAGTATTTCTTTAATTCAGCATTTCTTAGTGCAGGTGTGTGTGTGTCTGATAATGTCTGAGCTTATCAATAAAATGGTTTTACATAATTTAGCCCCCTGGGAAAGAGATTTCTGCAACTCAATCAATTTTTTTTTTCAAATCTCATCCTAAGTTGATAATGTCCTTCCTGGAAGTTGGTCTCGGCTGCTTTGTGAATAACGTTAAAGAAAAAAACAAAAGCCGTGGCCTAAGAGAAAAGCCCTGTGAATAATGTGTCCTGAACTAAAACTAAAAAAATTAGAATATCTGCTGAAACTAGCCGGGATTCAACTAGCTAGCTACTAGCTAGGCTAGTTCACACATTGGTCAACTGTTAGCTTTACTGATTATCAGCTGCCTGGTCACAACAAAAATAGCGGCTCACCTTGGTGCACGCTATCGTGGTAATTTCTCTGCGTGAGAAATGCGAGGCGAGGCGTGTGAACAGGTTGAAATGCGTGACACCTGAGAGCCCTGCATGTTTCATATGCAGCCGTTAGCTTGTTTATCTTCCTAGCTGACATACGTGATGTAATGTTAGTAAAGCTGGTGAATGAAATGGAAACTGAAGTGGGATGGCAGAGGCTAACGCTCCCTGGTGATGGGCCTTACACATGTGCAGGCCACAGCGACTTTGATCGACTCCTTCCTGACGTTGTATGTGGGCGGATCGCTGGAGCAGCGAGTCTTTCTTAGGACCACCAGAGACGCGTAAACCTCCACAGAGTTGTAGCTCATGTTTTCCTTCTGGTTGATGATGCATCCTTGACAAAGACACTCGGCCACAGAGATCTCATGTGGAAATCTGCTGTCGTCTCGGTCTGTCCTAGAAAGAGACGATCACACAGAGACGACATCAGCAAACAGAAGGAACATTCAAACGTTAACATGTTGTTGCTCTGTGAATAAAGGCGACCATCGTTAGCAGCGTTAATTAAAGAATCACTGCCTCTGCTGGGCATGTATTCATTCATTCATTCATTCATCTTCTACAGCCGCTTAGTCCTGTTAAGGGTCACGGGGTACGTATATATAATTATTATTATTATTATTATTCTGTTAAAGCGTTAAATAGCTGTGAGGCTAGGAAGAGCTAGCATTAATCTAAGAGGAGAAACCTCTAACGTCAGATCTATTTATATCTTCCACCCTCGTCATCACTGCTGCCCTGAAAACCCATTAGGAAACATTAAACTATCCATTCTCTGCAAGCTGTAGCTTTTGGCAGCCATTTCCAAAATGGCTGCCAAAAGCTACAGCTTGCACTTCTCAGATTTTTTTCTCATTTTGAAAAGGCGAGGTTAAGAATATTGTTTATGTTGTTATGGATATTTCAACATGAATATTTACTGTAGAAGACATCTTATTCTTATGTTCATGTTTTTACTCTTTCTATTAGTTTGACCTAACCTTTGTGATCATTCAGAGGGACCCACGGCTCAGAAACACCGGACTAAACTCGTTGTTTGGTCTGTGAAGTCGTCAAGTAGCAGAGAAGGTTTCTGAGACAACAATTTAAACGGATTCATTTTAATTAGTATAAATATTCATAATGTAAGAGTCAAATCAGGTGAAAATGTTGTTTTCAGGATTTTGTATAATATCAGTTAACATTTGAAGTAAAAGCAGCTTTTTACCGTGTCCAAGGCTTTTTTTGAATGAATGTAACTTGTACTACAGACCCTTTATTTTGGATTAAATTTAAGAACTCGAGTCAGAAATCACTGAAGGAAGTGGCTTCATAAGGGAATATATACGGTGAAGATTTACCTCCAGAAGAAACTAATGTGATATCAGTGACACAAAGGTGGAGACAGATTTTAGCTTTTAATCCTCGGCTATCATCAAGTAAAGTCAAATCTAAAAAGACTTACTGTATAAATAGGATATAGGACACTCCCTGGCCACTTCATTAGGTACACTAGTGGAAAGGTGAATGTCTGGGTGTTCAGCTTTAGTTTCTAATAACTGTGTTTTCATTTTGTAGAACTGACACGTGTTCCTAATATTTTGGCATAGCACTCAGCGGTCAGAAACACATATAACAGTTTAGTTTTTAATTCAGTTCAGTTTAACAGAACCACAAACTCCATCCTCCAGTATGATCATCAGGTCAATCATCTCCTCTCTGGTTCTTCATCAACTCAACATTATTTACATTAGAAAGACTTCACTGGTGCTGGTGTACCTAATGAAGTGGACAGGCTAAAATATCTCTAATATCAGGATGGACCTCCTCTGTCTGTGACTCCAGCTCATTCTCTGTCTGTGACTCCAGCTCATCCTCTGTCTGTGACTCCAGCTCATCCTCTGTCTGTGACTCCAGCTCATTCCCTGTCTGTGACTCCAGCTCATTCTCTGTCTGTGACTCCAGCTCATTCTCTGTCTGTGACTCCAGCTCATTCTCTGTCTGTGACTCCAGCTCATCCTCTGTCTGTGACTCCAGCTCATTCTCTGTCTGTGACTCCAGCTCATCCTCTGTCTGTGACTCCAGCTCATTCCCTGTCTGTGACTCCAGCTCATCCTCTGTCTGTGACTCCAGCTCATTCTCTGTCTGTGACTCCAGCTCATTCTCTGTCTGTGACTCCAGCTCATTCTCTGTCTGTGACTCCAGCTCATCCTCTGTCTGTGACTCCAGCTCATCCTCTGTCTCTGACTCCAGCTCATCCTCTGTCTGTGACTCCAGCTCATTCTCTGTCTGTGACTCCAGCTCATTCTCTGTCTGTGACTCCAGCTCATTCTCTGTCTGTGACTCCAGCTCATCCTCTGTCTGTGACTCCAGCTCATCCTCTGTCTCTGACTCCAGCTCATTCTCTGTCTGTGACTCCAGCTCATTCTCTGTCTGTGACTCCAGCTCATTCTCTGTCTGTGACTCCAGCTCATCCTCTGTCTGTGACTCCAGCTCATTCTCTGTCTGTGACTCCAGCTCATCCTCTGTCTGTGACTCCAGCTCATTCCCTGTCTGTGACTCCAGCTCATCCTCTGTCTGTGACTCCAGCTCATTCTCTGTCTGTGACTCCAGCTCATTCTCTGTCTGTGACTCCAGCTCATTCTCTGTCTGTGACTCCAGCTCATCCTCTGTCTGTGACTCCAGCTCATCCTCTGTCTCTGACTCCAGCTCATCCTCTGTCTGTGACTCCAGCTCATTCTCTGTCTGTGACTCCAGCTCATTCTCTGTCTGTGACTCCAGCTCATTCTCTGTCTCTGACTCCAGCTCATCCTCTGTCTGTGACTCCAGCTCATCCTCTGTCTCTGACTCCAGCTCATTCTCTGTCTGTGACTCCAGCTCATTCTCTGTCTGTGACTCCAGCTCATTCTCTGTCTGTGACTCCAGCTCATCCTCTGTCTGTGACTCCAGCTCATCCTCTGTCTCTGACTCCAGCTCATCCTCTGTCTGTGACTCCAGCTCATTCTCTGTCTGTGACTCCAGCTCATTCTCTGTCTGTGACTCCAGCTCATTCTCTGTCTGTGACTCCAGCTCATCCTCTGTCTGTGACTCCAGCTCATTCTCTGTCTGTGACTCCAGCTCATCCTCTGTCTGTGACTCCAGCTCATTCCCTGTCTGTGACTCCAGCTCATCCTCTGTCTGTGACTCCAGCTCATTCTCTGTCTGTGACTCCAGCTCATCCTCTGTCTGTGACTCCAGCTCATTCTCTGTCTGTGACTCCAGCTCATCCTCTGTCTGTGACTCCAGCTCATCCTCTGTCTGTGACTCCAGCTCATCCTCTGTCTCTGACTCCAGCTCATCCTCTGTCTGTGACTCCAGCTCATTCTCTGTCTGTGACTCCAGCTCATTCTCTGTCTGTGACTCCAGCTCATTCTCTGTCTGTGACTCCAGCTCATTCTCTGTCTGTGACTCCAGCTCATTCTCTGTCTGTGACTCCAGCTCATTCTCTGTCTGTGACTCCAGCTCATTCTCTGTCTCCACATTTTTGTTTCCATCCAGTGATTCATTCATTGTTCTGATGATGGAGAGTCTGACCACTGCAGCGCTTTAAAGAGTATTTAGAGACAGTAATGACCTCGTGTCTATTAGTTAAATCCATGGAGACTCTTTTTCTTAGTTTTTTAGGGATTTTCAGAATCAAAGTGAATGGTCTCTTCTCGTATTTACCATAATAAAGTTTCCAGTGAGTTTGATTCCTAATGAGACGTTATTCAGCTCTAATTAAAGCACCCGCGTTCCCACCTGTCTATGTGCTCACCTGAGCCTCCACGGGGACAGGGAGCGGACGCTCGTGTCCGCGCGCATCTCTGCGGCCGCCTGCGCGCAGGTCCGTGCCGCCTGTGACGTCCCGTTGCCTCTCCGCTGGAGCAGGTACTTCCTCTGGAAGGCGTCCTCGCGGCTCCTCACCTGCGCCTCGCCGATGCATCTGTCCGAGGAGGAGCGGCCGAAGAAGAGCAGCGAGCCCAGAATGACCTGTGGAGATTCAGAGACCGCGTTAGAGCCACGGAGCCGGACAGCCGGCTGATCGCCCCGCCTCTCCCCGGGACTGGGTTACCATTTGTAAGCCGGTCAGCGTCATCTCGGGGCCGGACAGTCAGGAGTGTGTCCAGAGTCTCCATTGCTGCCGCTTTAAATAGAGCATGAATGAAGGTATACGGAGACTCACTGCCTCCTTGGCCCCGCCCCCTTCTGCTGGGCGGGAATCACATTCAGGTCTAAGTAATATTTATCAAAGGTTAATAGACCTTCTGTTAAACAGTTCTCAGCAGTAAAAGTACTTTCTGAGGTAATCTTTTAGTACCTACTGTAAATAAACAGTATTTCCTCGACTACTTGTTCAGCCACACCTGCAGTTAGCACAGGAAATAATTAAGTTTGTCTCTAGGACTGAGAAGATGCACTTGAACGCACCACAGAGTTGGGAAGCTAGGGGGCGCTACTATTAGCTGGGAGGCTACGATGCTAACAAGTGCTATTAGCTGGGAAGCTAGGACGCCCAGCTAGCTACTATTAGCCAGGTGGCTAGAGGTGATATTAGCTGGGAGACTAGCAAGCTAGAAAGAGCTAGGCAGAGAAACTTAAGAGTCTTAAAGCCCGGTGTTTTTGTAACCTTATCACTTACGGCATTAACGCAGACGTCATAACCACATGTTAGACTTTATACATTTGTTCTGTTGTTCAGTCATGTTACAGGTCGTGGTATAAATTAAAGAACAAGCTGAAATAAGGACGACAGGACTTACATAAGACATGTTTATTAGTTAGCTTGTCACAGTAGTGCGGGAATTTGGCAAAATCATATATATATAAAACAATAATGGCTTCGACAGAGGACTTTACCAAAAAAACCCAAATACAAATTTGAAAAATACAAAAAAAACTATAAGATGATAGTTTGTAGAGATCTTTATTATCTGGTTACTCAGATTCAAGAAGCTTTTTGTTTTCTGAATCTGAATAAAATAGTAGCTAACATTATCTTGTTTATGTTAATGTACCAGCTAACATTAGCTAGACTGACATAGCAGCTAACATTAGCTAGACTGACATAGCAGCTGACATTAGCTTGTCTAGACTGACATAGCAGCTAACATTAGCTTGTTTAGTCTAACATAGTAGCTAACATTATCTTGTATATGCTAACACAGCAGCTAACATTAGCTTATTTATGCTAACATGGCAGCTAACATTATCTTGTTTATGCTAACATGGCAGCTAGCATTATCTTATCTTGGCTAACATCGCAACTAAGATTATCTTGTTCATGCTAACATAGCAGCTAGCATTAGCTTGTTTTCTAACATAGCAGCTAACATTATCAGGCTAACGTAGCAGCTATTAAAGAACAAGCTGAAACAAAGGAGGACTTACTTGTAGAGATCTTTGTGAATCTGATTGTTAAGTTTATTGTTTTACACACATCAAAGGTTACATTGAGCAACTAAACTAAAATAAAGGCAATAAACCCACTCCCAGCAACATCAGCAGAATGTTTATTCTAAACAGCTTTTTCAGTTTTTCTGTGGTAACTCTTCTTCATGATGTTCACATTGTAAACATGTTTATAGTTTCAGTATCTAGAGTGACCTCACAGAGGAATCTTGATGTGTCAGTGTCCAGGAGGATTCTCTTTTTTTTTTTACAAGCAGACTTACTTTGGCATCCAGCAGTTGTTCGTCCCCTCAGACAAAGCCACTGGATATGAAGCAGCTGCAGACTACAGTAACAGGCAGGAGTCCATGCAAATAAAGTTGCAGGATCCCTATTGATTTGTTGGGATTTTTATTCTGCTTTGCCTTAATGATTAATTTCCTTCTGGTCTGATTCCAGGTCCTGGAATCCCCTTTTCCAAGGTGTCAACACACATGTCTGCAGCTAGGTGGCACTATAATAAGCCACTTTCTGTTTTGGCTCATATCTTTGTTATGATCACTTGTGATCATCTGGTTACCATCTGTGTCCTGGTGGTTCAGAGGAAAGGGAACGATGGAGCTCCAGGACCAGGGTCACAATGACGTGTTCAGATGTTAACTGTTCATCTGATTTGGCTCTTACAGGCGCTTCACTGTGAGCGGTGTGTAATAAAGTATATGCACCAATCAGCCACAACATTATGACTATCTTGCTCCAGTTCAATGTTCTGCTGGGAAACTTCTGGACCTGGCTTCATTCATTGGTGTGGATGTTACTTAGACATGTAGCACCCACCTAGACCAGACCAGGCACCCCCACCCCATAGCAATGACACTCCTTGATGGCAGCAGCCATCCCCAGCAGGATGCAACGTGAAGGCCCATGTCCATTCTCTGATGAGTCGCCACAAGGGAGACCTGCACGGTCATAATGTTGTGGCTGGTTGGCTGGTTGGGGTATACCAGCTTCATTTGGGACTACTCTCCTTACTCCTGGGCTGAGAATAAAACCTCAAATGACCTCACGTGTTTGTAGCAACAAAACTCATAATTTGTTCTGTGTCGTCATGGTGACAGCATCTGTGCGTCACCACTCTGTTTGCATCATTTTCTTATTATCGCTGTGATGTGGGATGACGCAAACAAATGAAAGTTTGCTTTTTCCAGCCGTGGTCGCTGCTTGTGTCTGCTTCCTACTTTCTTTGTTCTGGACAGGAAACGGGTCCTTTCTGCCTCTGCCTGCGTTTGGCCTCAGAGAGTGGCTCACATTATCCCACACATTCTTCCTGGTATTTCTGGAATCCCACACTCCTTTTTCCCAGCTCACTCCTGGACCAGTACCAGCTCTGACAGAGGCTGTAACCAGGACATGACTCGTGGCTGGAGGTTAGCTCCCCAGCTAACGTAGCGTTTTTCCTGCAGGTCAGACAGGGCAAATAGAAAGGTTATGTTTTCACACTTTTCTAACAGCTGGTCTTTTATTTATTGTAGATGTTAAAAAGTATAAATGACAGAGCCTCGCCACTGATCAGGAAGTCCTGCAGTCTCTTCTGAACACAGTGAACGCTGGAGTTACCTGCTGGACTCTAACTGCACACATTCCTTAAGGTGTTTAATTTGCATAAACAGTGATACTGGTAGGTGACGCAATGTCCCAGCCGTCTCCTCCCCTTCAGTATAAAAGCTAGTGGCCTGTATTTAGACGCTGTCCAGATGACTCTGCAACAGGTTACAGAGCTGATGCAACTCAGCAAGTAGAAAACATTCCTGCAAAACCTGCAGCAGGAAGTCCCCGCAGCTTTGTTTTGACTTGATGCTGCACAAATACTAACCCTATGAAGTAATTTATTGTCTTATCTTAGTTTTGTTACTCAATAAAAGACACGGAAGTGGAGACGGCAGAAAGGGAATTCCAGGTTTTGATTGTCAGGGAGCCGTCGTAGCCTGGCTTCAGACTTGGTTCTGGACTTTTGAACTGGTTTTAGGTTGGATTTGGAACTTGTTTTGGATTTATTTGAACTGTTTTTGGAGCTGGTTGCTGATTGGTCTCAGACTTGGTTGTGGCTTGATGTTGGAGCTGCTTTCAGAATGATTTTAGATTCATCGTGGAGCTGGTTCTGAACCAGTTTTGGAGAAATTAATGAAAATCTATGTAGAAATCTGAAAAAACAACAACAAATGATTCAGACGACATGTGGAGACATGTAGAAACTGGACGTTGTCCTCTGGGATTTCCTCCATAAACAATCCTCACTGCTTTCTAATTATTGATTACAGAGTAAATATCATCATGACAGAATCTGAATTCAGAGCTGTGTCATATTTCTTCGCTAGATTTTATGAAATAGTCGTAAGTGTAATTAGAAATTCTCTTTACCATGACCACTCAGATGACAACTGATCTTTTATTGCAAGGAAATAAAACCTGTCGGCCGCCAGAAGTTTCTATTTCATTATTCACCAACAGCATTCTTTATAAACATTAACCCAATAAACCCAAGTCTGTCCATGAGCTGAATGTGAAGAGAAACTGGGTCATGCAGCAAGACAAGGAGAACCAAGAACACAAGTGGTTCTACAAGAAGAACGGTTAAAGAAGAACCAGATGAATGTTTAGGAACGGCCAAGTCAAAGTCCTGACCTTAATCCAAGAGAAATGTTGTTGTTGGACCTGAAGCAGCAGTTGATGTGAGGAAACCCACCAACATCTCAGAACTGAAGTGGTTCTGTTCTGAGGAACCAAGCTGCTGGAGAACACTGATCAGCTGGTACCAGGAGGACATGATATGTAATATTGGCTCACTTTAGTCTCGTGTTTATGTCGTGTGTGGTTGGGCCGTCTTTGTCTACTTTCAGGATGTTTATTAAGAACCGTAGATGTTTATTTAAACCTGCTTTTCATTATAACGTCTATATGAACAATACACAGTAAATACTGACATGTTTAATCCATATTCAATACATTAATAATGACTAATAATAATACTTCCATTCAGCTGATCTTTTTATTCCTCATGTTAGAATATAACTCATCGTTTTAACTAAAGCAAAAGTGTAGGTTACTATGGCCGTCAGTTTACAGAGTCCATGCTAAATGTCTGAGTCGTGTTGCTCAGGTCTTCTTCCTCAGAGTTAATCACATGAGTCAGAGTGGCGAGGGAAAGGGGCGGGAAGTTTGTTCTTCAGTTGTTCATAGTGAGACATGGCTGCACTTATCATAGGTGGCCAGGAAAAGGTTTGTCCGTAAGCACACATTAAAGCGTGGAAATGCCTTTGTGTGTGGAGACAGAGGAGAGCCTAACAGCAGTAAGGGCATTAATGTCCTTTGATCAACAACCAGGAATCTGACCCCCGGTGCCCCCACATAGCAGAGACATGAAGCCCACATCTGGTGAGCCGGGCACGGCCCAGATCCAGACAGATGTGGGACACTTGTGGGGTCTAGTATTCAGCCCACATATCAGCTTAGACCAGTGGTTCCCAAAGAGGGGGGCGCGACCCCTAGGGGAGACCATTGCAGGGGGGACACAGGACGCAGATGGAATTAGAGGGGGACTCCCACAGGTCCCAGTATTCCTGTCGGTAGCGTGATAGGGACGGGACAGAGCTGGAGATTAAAATAAAAAATGACGCTGCAATGCGGTGACTGTGCCCAGCCACATATGAGACCAGACTCATACCACACTTAGTTATGTTTCAGTATTTTTGATCAAAAAATAACTTCTGTGATGCTGTTTAATATCACAGATTTAATGAATGTTAACAAGGGGCGCTAACGGTTAGCTATGTGGCGTTGTTAGCGTTAGCGTAAAACGCGGCTCAGGATGATGGACTGCTCTGTTTTACTGATTATTAGTTTTGAATAAATGACAGACGAACCTAAACTCGTGGACGTTTTGTCAAAGGTTTCGTTTCTTTTTCCGCGTTTTTCTCCAGCTAGTTAAACATTAGTGCTACCATCATAGCTGCTGCTAGCTGACCGCTGGCCTGGTGATTGATTGATTGACAGACAGACAGATAACTTTGATCCCTTTGGGAGGTCCCTGCAGGGAAATTGCCATCTCCATCGCATAGAGCACTGTCAGACATACATGTACACGAACTATAGAGCCAAATACCAAAACACCCAGAAAAGAATAATAATAATAAATATTGTGACTGTACTGTACATATGTGATTATTGCAGAAATAGAAGGATCAAAAACAAAGAAAAACACGCACTCTCCAAAAAACTCTCAGGAACAAACTAAAGAGGTGCACGGCCAAAAGATCAACTAAAAGAAACAAAAGAAAGGCCAGCAGCACTCGTGTCCTTCTTATTGTCCTTTATTTCATACTGCGTCGGCGCTTAACATGCACAGACCGGTTTCGACAACGTCTTCCTCAGTGTGTAAAATACAACAGAAAATGACGCATTTAAGTACTCCCAGGTGTGGTTACTCACTTGATTGATCAGTATCAACATCCGAGACAAGTACCACATTAAAGGCATTTAGAAAAATAGACATACATAGAAAAATGCAACAATATATAGAAAAACAAATATTATAAGCAGATCCACAGATAAATAGATTCATTAAAAAAACTTTTAGTCAGCCATTATACTAAAAAGAGACAAAGCATGACAGCACAGTGAAAACATAAAGTCTTCATGGCTCCACTCTGGCCCACTACTGGCGCAATAGAAGAATCCCTCGTGGACTGCGTATCAACAAAGAGCCTGCTCTCGGCCGGGACGACAGTGAGTTTTGCCTCAAATGGTGTGAAATCCTCAATAAGTGTTCTTTTGACCTGATGTTGCTGCTTATCAAACACGCTGACAATGAACTTTCCAAGATACGTGTTGAGATAACAGATACAAGTAATGAAATGAAGTCAAAACTCGAGTCTCTTCAATTAGAGGAGACTCTAAAGAAATATACTGACATGAAAGACACATATGAGAAGCAACTGATAGAAAAGAAGGTTGAAAAATACCGCAGAGACACTTTAGACTATAAAGAGGACCGTGTGTACACATGGATGACGTCAGACGGCCGCACTGCTTGCGTGGTTCGCCAGCGCAGAGCCCCGAGGATTCCCGGGACATCGAGAGGGTCCAGCAGTGATTCTTCTTCTTTCAGCCAGAGGGGTCGTTTTTTACAACAGCCGAGGGACAGGTACAACACCAGGAGCAGGGTTCGAGGCGGCGTACGAGGAGGGGCGGGAGACGCCACCGCTCGCACCGGACACGGATCCCAGGAGGCCGCACGGAGGTGATAAACCTCTCCAACAGACCCCTGACGGAGGATGAGACGTCTGGCATATAGAGAAGAGGTGTTGCGACAACTTGATGACACTGTTTTTTATACACCTTTATCATGTGATCCTACTCCAAGATTCAATGAAGAAATTTCCTGCTTTCTAAGAAAGGCGTGTGATGATGGTTTTATTTCTCAAGATGAGTTCAAGTTTTTGTTTCAGAAATGTCCTGTGCGTCCTATATTTTATACTCTTCCCAAGATTCATAAGAGTATTGTTGAGCCTGTACCTGGACGTCCTATTGTGGCTGGCACACAGTCCCTTACTGAACCCATCTCTAAATACATTGATTTACATATAAAAGAATTGGTTTCTCGCCTTCCATCATTTGTTAAAGATACAACTGATTTTCTTAACAAAATTGATTCTGTAAAAGATGTGCAAGATGGGGTTTTCATATGTACGATGGATGTCACGAGTTTGTACACAAATGTACCACATACTGAAGGTTTAGAAGCGTTGAAATACTTTTTGGATCATAGAAAATCCCTTACTCCTCCTACTGATTTCTTGGTTAAAATGACTGAACTGATCCTTAAGAGAAACTATTTTAAATTTGAGGATTCTTATTATTTACAACTTCAAGGTGTTCCTATGGGTTCAGCTAGTTCACCTAACCTAAGCAATCTTTTTATGGGTAAATTTGAGGAGGATTTTGTCTATAATAATAATCCGTTTCTCCCTTTTATTGTGTGTTGGTTTCGTTATATTGATGATATTTTTTTCATTTTTTCGGGTACATCTGCTCAACTTGAAGAATTTAATGTATACATTAACTCGAGGATGCCATCTATTAAGTTTTCACTTGAATTTAGTCAGGACAATGTCTCTTTTCTTGATGTGAATGTAGTTAAAAATGAACACTTGAACACTAGCGTATATAGGAAGAAGACCGATACGAATAGTTTTTTGGACTATACCAGCTTTCATCCACCTGCTCTTAAGAATGGTCTCCCATATAGTCAGCTGTTCCGGGTCAGAAGGATTTGCAATACAGATGTTGTTTTTGAGGAACAAGCTGGGGAATTATATAATCGCTTTTTAGCGAAAGGATACGATAAAAGAATTCTTGATCAATCTTTGATCAAGGTAAGAAATTTAGATAGGAAGTCTTTGTTCAAATCAAATGTTCGTTCCTCTAAGTCCCCAGGCTTAGTATGTGCCATTACGTTTTCGAATATTACTGTTGATCTTAAAAATTGTATTAGGAAACACTGGTATATTGTAAAGAGTGATCCTCATATTGGTCATGTGTTTCAGGAGACCCCCACTTTTGCTCATAAACGTGCTCCTAATTTAAGAGACAAATTAGTTAGAGCTGATTGTTTTAGTCGTCCTCAACATTTTCTATCATCTCTTCCCAAGGGTAATTTCTCATGTCGTAACTGTGTTCAATGTAATGCTATTATTAAAGGTGAATATTTCTCCCATCCTCACTCGGGTCGGAAATTCCCTATAAAAAGCAGGATTTCCTGTAGAACTAAATTTGTTGTGTATCTTCTAAAATGTCCATGCGGCCTCTGTTATGTTGGGAAGACGAAAAGAGAACTCAGAACTCGCATTTCAGAACATAAGAGTAGTATTAGAAATTCTGATGAAAAGTCTTCTGTGGCGAGACACTTTAACAGTGCGGGCCATGATGTATGCTCATTGAGATTTCAGGGCATAGAAGAAGTGAAACCTTTGAGAAGAGGGGGAGACAGGGAAAGAGTTTTACTGCAACGAGAAGCATATTGGATACACATGTTACAGACTGAGTACCCTAAAGGGATGAATGAAGAGTTATTGTTGGGATGTTTTCTATATTATGTGTCGGTAAAGTTTTCTACTGTATATTGTTAAAAGTTTTCATCTATGATAGGGATGATGGGGAGTCTCATGGAATATATGTTGTAGTCTGTATTTTCCATTTTTTGTCCAGCAGGCTATTCAGTGTGAGACTGGACGTTCATTCGCGTTGTTTATGCTGGATCTTTTGTACTGGATGATTACGTTGTCCATACTGGATGATTATGTTATACATAGAGGGAGCTATGGCTTTTTCAGCACTTTATGTTTTCACTGTGCTGTCATGCTTTGTCTCTTTTTAGTATAATGGCTGACTAAAAGTTTTTTTAATGAATCTATTTATCTGTGGATCTGCTTATAATATTTGTTTTTCTATATATTGTTGCATTTTTCTATGTATGTCTATTTTTCTAAATGCCTTTAATGTGGTACTTGTCTCGGATGTTGATACTGATCAATCAAGTGAGTAACCACAGTGAGTACTTAAATGCGTCATTTTCTGTTGTATTTTGCACACTGAGGAAGACGTTGTCGAAACCGGTCTGTGCATGGTAAGCACCGACGCAGTATGAAATAAAGGACAATAAGAAGGACACGAGTGCTGCTGGCCTTTCTTTTGTTTCTTTTAGAAATAGAAGGATACCAGATGCATAGTGTTATTGCACTCATGTTGTTGCAGGTTAGTTAAAAATGTTATGTTATTCAGTCCCTTTCCTTTTGTCCTCCTCCCCCCAGTGATTGGTGGTTGTACAGTGATTGCAGATGTAACGTGCTTCAATGCAAACATTTGTGTTTGCGTTGGAGCCCGTCAACGCAACTCAACTGGTGACTCATGAACCAACAGAAAATCCTAAAATAACCTCCATAAACTTTCATCATCCTGTTCATCATGCTCCAAAAAAACTTCCTCCAGTTCCTCCAAATAAAGCAGGGAGCTCCTTTGACCTTAAGGATGAAGGGTGTTTCCACAGCTGAATCTGTCGTCAGCGCTCGGGGAGAGTTTTAAGACGTAGTGAAATAATCTGTTTCACTTCCCTGTGACTCTCTTTCTGGGAGACAATCCAATCATGGCTCGCGGTTACCACAGCAACTCAAAACATGACTCTGGTGAGATTTCCCCACTATTATATCTGAGGTTTACACCCTGACCCTCACAACAATGGTATTCCACAATATCTGAACTCTGACATTATGGAGGGACGTGATTCAACAGTTTGAGACTAAAATAACGTCAACTTTGACACGGGGGCTGTTCAAATCATTGTGAAGTTTGACGGTGGAACTCCAGAGTGTCTGATCTGCTGGAAGCCTGATAATAATAATAAAACATTTACCAGACATCCTGAGGTGAAACTAAAACACACATGAAGATAGACACTAGAAAATGAATCTGTCCATCAGAGCAGCAGGTCACTCACAGAACCATCAAAACTAATATTAATGGCGCCAGTCATCAGATGATTTAATCTGACGAGCTGATAAAACGTTAAAGGATAAATAAAAACAAGAACCACAACAAGTTCTCAGTAGATTCGTCACCTTTCAGTGTATCCTGGACACATTTCTGTTTCGTTTGCTGGGTTTTTATTGTGTTTTATTCTATTTCATTGTGTTTTCATTGTGTTTCATTGTGTTTTCATTGTGTTTCATTGTGTTTCATTGTGTTTCATTGTGTTTTCATTGTGTTTCACTGTGTTTCATTGTGTTTTCATTGTGTTTCATTGTGTTTCATTGTGTTTTACTGTGTTTTCATTGTGTTTCATTGTGTTTCATTGTGTTTTCATTGTGTTTCATTGTGTTTCATTGTGTTTCATTGTGTTTCATTGTGTTTCACTGTGTTTTCATTGTGTTTTCATTGTGTTTCATTGTGTTTTCATTGTTTCATTGTGTTTTCATTGTGTTTCATTGTGTTTTCATTGTGTTTCATTGTGTTTTCATTGTGTTTCATTGTGTTTTCATTGTGTTTCATTGCGTTTTCATTGTGTTTCACTGTGTTTCATTGTGTTTTACTGTGTTTTGTGTTTTCATTGTGTTTCATTGTGTTTCATGTGTTTCATTGTGTTTCATTGTGTTTCATTGTGTTTTCATTGTGTTTCATTGTGTTTCATTGTGTTTCATTGTGTTTTCATTGTGTTTTCATTGTGTTTCATTGTGTTTTATTGTGTTTCATTGTGTTTCATTGTGTTTTATTGTGTTTTCATTGTGTTTCATTGTGTTTTCATTGTGTTTCATTGTGTTTTCATTGTGTTTCATTGTGTTTTCATTGTGTTTCATTGTGTTTCATTGTGTTTCATTGTGTTTTATTGTGTTTCATTGTGTTTCATTGTGTTTCATTGTGTTTCATTGTGTTTTATTGTGTTTCATTGTGTTTCATTGTGTTTCATTGTGTTTCATTGTGTTTTATTGTGTTTCATTGTGTTTCATTGTGTTTTATTGTGTTTCATTGTGTTTCATTGTGTGTCATTGTGTTTTCATTGTGTTTCATTGTGTTTTATTGTGTTTTCATTGTGTTTCACTGTGTTTTCATTGTGTTGTCTGATGTCTGAGCTGCTGGACGTCATGGACGGACACCTCTGGACTTTAAAGCTGATCGTCTGTTTTCTCTTCTGTATTTGAACTGGTTCTGATTTCTTTGGGTTTACACTGAATTTGAACTGAACTGGTTTTAGACTGGACCTGGACTACAGTTTGGTCTGTTTTTGGTTTGATGTTTGGAGCCGGATTTGGGATTGGTTTCATACATTTTGGGGCCTGATTTGAATCTAGGGTCAGACTTAGTTTAGACTGGTTTTTGCGTCATATTGAACCATGTTTTTTTTTTAGTACTGGTTTGAAGCTGGTTTCAGATTTGTTTTAGACTGGTTACAGATTTAGTTCAGGAATGGATTTTGAACTGGATTTAGATTTTGTACTGATTAACATTGAACCTGGATTGTTTTAAGATGGATCTGGTTTCATATTACTGGGTTTACACTTGAATTTGAAACTGGTTTTAGACTGGTCTGCTGTGGTCTGGTATTGGGATATGGTTCAGGACTGGTCTGAGACTGGTTTTATATGGTCTTGGGTCTGGGACTTTTTCTACTTGAACTGGTTTGAACTTGGTTTTACACTGAGTTTGGATCCGATGTTAGACTGGATCTGAACCCTTTTATGAGGGTTTGGGCCGATTCTAGATTTTTAATCAGAACTGGTTTGGACTTCAAGGAGTTTGTCATCAGGCGGGCTGGCTCTGTGGTTGGCACGAGGCTGGACCCTCTGGCTACTGTAGCAGAGAGCAGGACACTGAGCTAACGTGTATCCTGGACAATGCCACCCACCCTCTGCACACGACCATCAGTAGCCAGAGAAGCACCTTCAGTGAGAGGCTGCTCCTCCCAAGGTGCAGGACTAATAGACTGAGGAACTCCTTTGTCCCCCGTGCCATAAAACTGTTCAACCACCACTCACTTGGGGGGAGGAGGACAGAAAGGAAAGGGCCTGAATGACTTTTTAAATGCAACCTACAACAGTAATGTGCAATACATTGTACCCGGTATTTCTATATTTATGCAACAACCATCTATGTATAGTCACAGTATTTATTTTTTCATTACTATTATTCTTTATTGGGTGTTTTTTTTTTTTGGTATTTGGGCTTACTGTACTGCTTTTTCTTACATGTATGTCTGACAGTGCTGTATGCGATTATTTAGATTTATTTATCTATTTATCTGGTCTAATTAATCAAGGCAAACAGGAGAGATTAACGTGATCAGGCTGTTTTAGGAAACAAAACAAAGTGGAGACAGAAAGAGATGCTGCTGCGGTTCTGTCCAGCAGGTGGTGCTGTCTGTTAAAGAACCCTGATCTGCTCTGATGGAGCAGTGGAGCAGAAACCTGACGGAGACTCTGAAAAACATCCACACACTTTTCTCTCTGAATGGAAGTAATGAGATCCACAGCAGGGTCTGACGCTCTGACCCCGAGTCTTTAAAATGACATTAACTAATCCACCCGGCGTTCCTCACGGGCCGCTGAGTGTCTGGATTATAGGCCGGACAGAACCGAGCAGGACGCCATGAGAACATAATTAGTACCAAGAACACCTGAGACGGGAAGTGGGTCAAGGTTATTTGACAGGACTCAACGTGCTGGGACCTGGTCTCAGACTGGTTTGAGTTTGAACTGGTTTAGATTTGAAAACAGTTGTTTTTATATTGGATCATGATTAGAATCTGGACTGTCTTTGGTTTGATGTAGGGACCTGGTTTTGGACCGGAGTGAGTTTGGTTTCATACGACCTGGGGCCCGACTGGTTTTAGTTTGGTCTGGTTTTGGCTTGACGTTGTACAGAATGGTTAGGAACTGGTTTTAGATTGGACCTGGTGTCAAACTTGGTTTAAGACATGTTGTAGATTTTGTTCCTGAATTGTTTGGAACTTGGAAAAGTTATAAGAAATAAATAATCTAGTCTACTTGATTTATTTTAGACTTGGTTTCAGATTTGGTTCTGGGCAGCGTTTGGACTAGAGTTTGGATTGACTTGTTCCTATTTTAGAAATGGTTGCAGCTTTGTCTCAGACTGGAGTCAGATATTTTATTTCTCAGAGCTCCTCCCTGAACAATCCCTTTGTGTCTTTGTCCGACCTGAGCAGGTGAAACTCAGACAGGCATCTGAGTCAGCTGATCAGCAGCCGGTCCAGCCTGAAAGACGGCATGCTGGGAGTTTATCTGATCCACCTCCAAACCAGTGCTCTTTGTCTGAGGACAAAATATGAATCTGGATCAAAACGTGTCCACAACTACTTTTAATTTATGAGAAGGAAGTGAAACTCAACGTTACTAAAATAAAATATGAAACATGGAGTCAGCGACAGTTCACCAGCAACGAGTGGAGGCAGAAAGAAAACAGCTGTTAGAGAATTTATTAAGATCGTTCTTCCTTGTTGACTTTCAAACTGGTTTCAGATTGTTTTTTTGTGCAGGTTTAGACTGATTGAACTGGTTTTGGATCCAGGTTTTGTCCTGATGTTGGACCTGGTTTCAGACCTTTGGAGGACTCATGGGTTTGGTTTTATCTCAGTTCTTCCTGATTAGTTAGATATGACTTGGTTTAGTCATAACTTTAATCTGGAACATGAAATTAGATTAGAAATTCAGTTTAGTTTTATTCATGTAGCATCAATAACAACATCTGGGCTGAAGCATGAAGGCGACGGTGGCAGGAAGACCTTGATCTGAACCAGAACTGCCTGAGGCCGGCCTCCAGCATGGCTGCAGGTCATCATCGGTGCACTGATGGTGATCAACACTGAGGACAGATCGTCCTCTGAAGAGATGGAGCGATTCCACTGATTGACATCTCTGCAGCTCGGTTTGTGTTTGATCAGATTTGTTGCAGCTGATAATCTTCAGAACAGGTTTGACAGCGTCAGCGTCTCGGGTCCAAAGCTCAGCCTCGACCTTCTGCCTTTAACCACTCCTCTGTCCTCGCATGCAGGAGGTAAAACATCGTTCCCACTGCTGAATGTGCGTCTGGTTTTGTTCGGTGGAAACTGTGTGAAAGGTTTTTGTCGCTCGTGAAACCAGCTCAGGCTTCACTAACCTGACGCCTTCCTCCACTTTCCCCCTAATGAGGTGAAATTAATTGGGATTAGAGCGTTTATTGAGCCACATGACCCGGTCAGATAATCCCTTGAAAGAGACCCAAACATTCTTTTCCAGACCAAGTGAATCAATCTCATTCGCCTGCTCCACTGAGTCCACGCAGACACACTCCTCCCTCCCCAGGCACTCGGCTCGACCGGTCCTGCAGACTGACGCCTCCTTTCCTGTTGGTGTGTAGTCGTGACTTTCAGACGTGTTTGTTGGTCCTGATATCTGAAGCATGTTTCTCACGCTCACAGAGCAGCGGGGTCTATAAGAGGCCGGGGGGGTGGACCACGCTGCAGACGCTGCAGCAGACTCACAATGGGTAAGACTCACTGAAGATCTCAGCTCCGTCTGCAGGACCTTCCTCTGGTTAAAGCCTCTAAGCAGAAAGGTCTGACTGCAGGGCTGGCTCTGGTTCTGGTTGTTGTCTTATGATGGACATGTGTCTCTTTGTGGTAGTTTTCTGTCTCTTCACACAGTTCATCAACCAAAGATTCATTTATTCTCTTTCCGCTGTAAACCGGTCGACGCTCAGTGATCAGTGTTGAGATAGTTTCCACGGTTAAATAAAGACAGAGGACGGTTATGTTTTAACTAAAGATGGACAGACTGATGGACTCTCTGTGTGTCTCAGCCCAGAAGACGGCTCTAATCGTGTACGCCCACCAGAGTCCAGCTTCGTTCAACGCCGCCGTGCTGGAGGCAGCGGTCCAGGAGCTGACCGAGCAGGGCTACAAGGTCACCGTGTCCGACCTCTACGCCATGAGCTTCAGAGCCAACGCCACGAGGGACGACATCATCGGTGAGCGGCCATCTTCCTCCAAACTTCCACGCTAAGATGAACGTCTTCACCGTCAGGAAGGAAGGAGGAACTGAGATCAGATCTGTGTTCACACCTGGACCTGGATCAGATCAGATCAGATCAGATCAGGACGGACGTGTCACATAAAAACCTCCAGAGCTTTCTCTCTGATTCTGGTTCTGATTTCTGATCGTTTTCAGGCGACCTAAAGAACCCGGAGCTCTTCCAGTACGGAGAGGAGACCATGCAGGCCTGGACGGAGGGACGCCTCAGCGCCGACATCGTGGCCGAGCAGCGTAAAGTGGAGGAGGCGGAGCTCGTCATCTTCCAGGTCAGAGAGACTCCGACCTCCAGGAGAACCCGATCAGAATCAGATAAACATGTCGCGTCTCTGTGTTGCTGCAGTTTCCTCTGTACTGGTTCAGCGTCCCGGCCGTCATGAAGGGCTGGATGGACCGAGTGCTCACGCAGGGCTTCGCTTTCTCCCTGGAGAAGATGTACAACAACGGCGTCTTCAAGGTGCGTCTCAGCAGGAAGACATCAGCTGGTTCTGACTCAGACGGGAGGAGGTTCAGTCTTTGGATCTGGACTGGTTCTAGTTTTATTGTAAACTAGTTTGGGACTACGTTAAGATCAGATCTGCGCTGCTTTCAGATGATTTCTTTGGTTCTGGACTTATTTTATTCTGGTTTCAGACTGTGGGACGTATTTTTAGTCTAATATTAAACTGGTTTGAGGCCTTTGTAGTTCTGAGACATGTTTTTGAACCAAGATCTTAGACTGGTTTTACTCTGATGCAGGGTCTGGTTCTGGTCCTTTTTTAAACTCTACTTCTTGTTTTATTGTGCATGTCCTTGAAGGATAAGAAAGCCATGTTGTCCTTCACTACTGGAGCGACGCAGACGATGTTTCAGCCCGATGGCATCAATGGAGACCTGAACGTCACACTGTGGCCTCTGCAGGTGAGAGCAGCTCAGACACACAGCAAACGTTTCTTTACATTTACTCATTTGCTTCTTTCTTCTTCGTTTCCTTCAGAATGGCACGCTCCACTTCTGTGGCTTTCAGGTTCTGGCTCCTCAGATCTTCTGGAGCCCGGCTCACTGTCCGGCTGCCGTTCGAGCCGCGATGCTGGACGGCTGGCGAGCTCGGCTCAAAGGACTGCAGGACGAGAAGCCTTTGACCTTTGCCCCCTGCGAGCTCTTTGACCTCAGCTTCGCGGGCGGGTTCACGCTGTTGCCTGAAGTGAAGAAGGAGAAAGAGCTGCAGCCGTTCGGCATCACCACAGGACATCACCTCGGGAAGCCACTGCCCCCCGACAACCAGACCAGAGCTCCGACCACGCAGGAGGAAGAGCCAGGCTGCAGGAAGTAGAGCTCCAACGTCTGACACGCTACACGCACACTTTTTACTGAAGCTGAAATAAAATCCTGCTGATAACAATAAAGTATTTTTTTTACTGCTTACAGTTAAGACTCAATGTACAACAATAATTAATCATTTAATTTTCCCTAAACACAGAAATATCTCACTCTTTTATGGATTTATTGATCTGAGAGGCTTTGAACAGATTCTGAGCTGGAAGGATTTAAACATCTGTATAAAATAATAAAGTTCTTCAAACTTCTCAGCGACAAACCTGAATAACGATGAACCTGCCTGGACTAGTGAGTTTAATGTAGTTTAAATGAAGCTGGTTGATCCGTGTCTGAACATTCATCCAGGTTATATCACCTAAAGCATCTAAAACAAATACACTATATAAATATAAATGTGTCTCTTTAGAAATAAACTTGATATAACGAAAGTGGAGCATGAAACTACAATAAAAGTTATCGTCTGCACATGTTCACTGCTTCTTGTTGGAAAATGAATGAAAGAAAAGATTAGGAGGCGTAAAGTTTGACTAAAAACAACCAGAGATTACAGGAGAATGTACGAAGATATAAAACAACTAAAACCAGACACAAAAAGAGACAAAACAGCTGCAGAGCCTCTGGATGAAAACAATTTAAATGTTTACAGTCTGCCTCCTACCCTTCTCCTATAATGGAGCAACATTTTAAAAAATTAATATGTAATAAAAGTTCAAATTATTCACATTAATCACCTGCAGCTTCCATCTGGGGAAACCATTATATCTGGTTGTGTTTATGTTCTAGAGAGGAGCTGTACCAATCACTGTACAAGGAGGGGGTACACATTTATAACTGGCTATTGTCTCTGTCATTGTCTCTGAAATGCAGAAATCCCTTGTGTTTAAAGTTATAAATATAAATAATTGTCGTACACTTTGGTCATATATCTTAACTTTATTTATTTACCTTTGAATCTGAGAGCGACATTTCCCCCTCTACTCATGCCCCCCCCCCCCCCCCCCCCGTCTAGTGTGCGTCGGATGGTACAGGCCACGGTGACGTCATGGACGGGGCGTGGCTCCGGGGCTGACAGTAAAGAGGAGGATTGTTGTTTGTTGTTTTGCTGAACCGTAGAGATCCTCCGCTGTCGTTTACCGGATCATTTAAGAGCTCAAACCGACAGGACGCGTTAGAAACAAGCGGTTCACTCCTGAAACTAACCGCGACTCGAGGTTATAATCTGCTGCGTCGAAGGAAAAGAGCCCGGTAACGGCAAACATGAAATGGATGTTCAAAGAGGATCACTCGTTGGGTAAGAGGCGGAAGCTGCTGCTGTTGTTGTTGTTTTGATGATTAAAAAAATGTCGACGCAGATTCATTTTCTCCGCGTTGTCTTTTATTTATGCCATTACGAAACGAATTAGATGTTTAATGTGTGAAGTGTCACTAATAAACGGGTCTGAGCCGCAGATCGGCCCTGTCCTTCAGGCTGTTGTTGGTGGGGGGGCTAAGCTAGCTGTGTCGTTAGCTGTGTCGTTAGCTGTGTCGTTAGCTGTGTCGTTAGCTGTGTCGTTAGCTGTGTCGTTAGCTCAGGCTAACCTTGAATATTAATGTCATCTCGTGTAACTGCACAGTGTTTGTTCTCCTGTTTGATGTCGGACGTTGACACCGTGAACAGCTGTTTGTTGTTTGTGCGTCATGATTTGGGGAGGTGAACCTTATTTTGGACCAAGCTGTAAAGCCTGTGGCTGCAACAAACGATTATTTAGTTTGAGCCGATTAATTTCTACTTTATTTTTCTCCGATTGATCGATTAAACTTTTGGTTCATCATGAAATAAAAATGTAAGGTCCCAGCAGGTTAGAATCCAGAACCTTCAGGCTGTGATGCTAACTACTGCTAAATGTTGCTAACGTTAAGATTTACCTGGTTTAGTTTTAGAAATGTGCAGATAAAACTGCTGCTCTGACAAGTTAGCCATTAGCATCACCATAAATCTATTTAGCATCACATTCAGCTTCTGCTCTGGAGACTCTGCTGAGCATCCAACTAAACCCAAATAAGAAAACATTAGCAGCTAAATTAGCCTAGAGGAGATCAGCCAGAGCTGCAACAGCTTCACAACAAGAAACCAGTTCAGTCATGTCTGAAGTCACTGATGAGCTGATCCTGTTTCCTTCTACCAAACCCAGAGCATCCACATCCACCCATGGCTCAGCTGAAGGTTCTGGTTCAGTCTGGTGATCTGCTGAACAAACAGGGTCTTTGATAAAACTGTTCAGTGACTGGACTGACTCTGCTTTAGTGTCATTCTTAATCGACGGCAGCAGCTTGAAAATCTAACAGATCCAGTGTCAGAGATTGATCGTTGTCCGTCACAGACGTCAGGACGAATCACTGCCTGATACGTTTTTAAACGGATGAATATCATCAAAATGATTATTGTTTAATTAATCATGTTATTTTCATAGATTTAAACATTTTATTGTTGCTCTAACATTAAGTGTATTTCTCTTGTGTTTGTGCAGAACATCGATGCATAGAGTCCGCCAAAATCCGCAACAAGTACCCTGACAGGGTCCCGGTGAGTGAACGGGGCGTGATGGAGCGGCTGGTCTGGACGAAGCTGGTGTCTTATGTGTGAAACCTGTCTTTGTGTTGTCAGGTGATTGTGGAGAAGGTGTCTGGATCACAGATAGTGGACATCGACAAGAGGAAGTACCTGGTTCCCTCAGACATCACAGTGGCTCAGTTCATGTGGATCATCAGGAAACGCATCCAGCTGCCCTCAGAGAAAGCTATCTTCCTGTTTGTGGACAAGACGGTGCCTCAGTCCAGGTCAGACCCGCTTCATCATGATAGTAATTTAATCTGGACATGAGCGTAGCCGCTGCATTAGCCTGCTTGACATTAAGCTAGCTGCCTCGATGTTTGCTCAGTGGAGAGAAGTCATAGCTGCAGCATTAGCTTAAAAAAGATAACGAGGACAAAATTAGCTGCTTTATTTCAAACACCACAGTCTCTATAGAGACGCTGTCCTCTGTTATCGTCTCCTGTTGCGTCTTATCTCAGCTTCTAAAGTAAATACATGCTAATCCTAACAGGAAGCCTCGCAGCCAGACGGACAAACGCCATAAACGTTCAGTAGACGTATGATGGCTGACTCTCTGGGTGTTTGTCTTGGCCCGTACAGAGTATTTGTTGAGGACTGCTTCCTGCGGCGGATGTATCCTCCCGTGCCTCCAGTAGTAACGGCTTATCTTCATGTTTCAGTATCACAATGGGGCAGCTGTACGATAAGGAGAAGGACGAGGACGGCTTTTTATACGTGGCGTACAGCGGCGAGAACACCTTTGGATTTTAAGAAAAGACGAGACGCCGCCTGCCCACCCACGGCCAATCACAGCCCTCACCTGGCCCCTGAAAACGGTGAGGGAAACCCCGGAGAGATTCAGAGACAGGGACGCACCTGGTGGACGGATCAGCTGACTGGATAAAGAAAACGAATGCACCGTGTGTTTTTTAGTTGTTTTTCTGGCTCATGTTGCACCAGATGAATCTGTCACATTTCATTCTTCTCTGTTTGATGTTGTAATTTCAGTGTTTAGAAGGAATCTTGATGTATTATTTTTTCGCTTGTTTAAACCTTGAATATGAGTGTGTGAATGAGATTTTCTGCTTTCTTTCTATATTTAAAGGATTTTAATTTAATTATTTGAAGGTAAGGTAGCTGGATGACCTAACCAATAAAAAGATCAAATGAAACCTGTCTCCTGTTTTCTATTAAACGAGTTTTATTCTTTATTTACTGAACAAAACATTCACATAAAACATCAGGAACAAGATCAGCTGAAAAGTTTCATTACAAACTACAAGAGAAGATCCTCTGTAAGACTTAAATGTAGCAGCTAATGTTGTCTAACTAGCTCATTTAAGCTAATTAGGGGCTAATCCTATCAGATGGGTTAAATTTACCTTGTTCATGCTAATATAGCAGCTATTTTTAGCCATTTTGGCTCCATGTAGCTTGTTTAGCCTGATATGATAGCTAGCTTTATTTAATTTAGACTGATTTAGCTGCTAATTTTACAGCATTGTGGCTAATGTAGCAGCTACTTTTAGCCATTTTGGCTCCGTGTAGCGGGCCATGTTTCTCAATTTGGTTAATGTTAGCTTGTTTATACGGTAGCTAGCTTTAAATAATTTAGCCTGATATAGCTGCTAATTTTACAGCATTTTGGCTAATGTAGCGGCTAATGTCAGCTCAATCAGGCTAACGTCTTGTTCACACTAATGTTAAAGCTAAAATTACACTGTTTATGCTAATGTAGCGGCTAATGTCATCTTAACATTGATTCTAACTTTATCTCACTTGACCAGAAATGTTTTGATTATGAAAATAGTTTATAGACTAATTAACACGACTTCATGGCTACAAGCTAAAACCACCAGCAATATTGAATTACTTGTTAAAGAATTATGCACTTTAGCTAACAGCACTGTTAGCATAGATGCTTCGTGCTCCTGGTATCCCATTAGTTTATCAAACTCTTGAGAAGCTGAGACCAAAACAATAAGAGTCTGTGTCCACTGGGAGGTGGTAGAGAGTCAGGGTCGGTGGATGGGTCAGTACAGCTTAGTGAGCTTTAGAGCTAACACATTAGCATGCTGAACTAATATCTCAGTGTTTAATTACTTTAAAAAATGATAGCCTTCACTGTGCCTTGACATTTGAGAAGCTGAGACCAAAACCAGAAGTGTTTGTGCCTATGGACATAACTGAGTCATTGTTTCAGGCTGTTTGAGCGTCAGGTTGATGAATGGATGAACTGTTCATGTGTCCACTGACCTTCGTCCACCAGGTGGTGACAGAGACCCTCAGACGTCTCTGGTGTGTTCATCATCACAAACAGGTTCATGTGTTTATTATCTTCACTGATCTGATCTGAACGAGTCTTTGTTTAAAACAAGATTCATCATACGGTTACACTCACATGGCCACTTTATTAGGTACACCTTGCTGGTAGCTTATAATACATGTTGGAACAGATGCATCATTAATCAGACGGTTTGGTCCATGAGGACAGGACGCATCAGGTTCTCTGTTGGTTCTCTGTGGAGAACGTTTGAGTTCTGAGATGATTTTATCTCATCTAATATGTCACAGCTCATATGTGTTTAAATATGTCTGTTATAGTTTCATACATATACGTATCTCTATTGAACATATACACAGTTTATCTCATGTTTACATTTTATGCTCTTACATATATTACATATAATAATAATACACTGTATACTATGGTTATAGATTTATAATCCTTGTTTAGACCTATCTGTCCTGTCTAACAGCAGAGACTCTCTCCAGGGTTCACACTTGTTCTTCTTCACTTCCTGTTTCTATCAGCTCCAACCAGTCAGCTGATCAGTGATTGGCTGATTACATATTTACATTTACGAGCAGTTGAGCAGGTGTACCTAATGAACTGGCCGCTGGAAGAAGATGAAGGAGAGGAGGAGAAGGACTAGGAAAAGGAAGGAACAGAACCAGAGTCAGGGTCCTGGACCAAGGATCATTGGTTCTGACCCGTGTGGTTCTGGTTCTGATGGAATTTCAGACCTGGACTACAGAGACCTGGATGAAGGAGGTTCTGGTCTGATGGATCATGTTCTACCTGAGGAACACCTCACCGCTGTCATGGGGGTGTTCTTAGTAAATAAAGACCAGGATCCAGGTTGCTCTCTTCTCTGGTTGGTGGTTATAAGACAGAGAAAGGTTTAAAGCAGAGTGAGTGCTAACAGATGTCCGTTGTTATTTTTCTCGTCCTGTTCTCACTTCCTCATCGTTTCTCTGAACTTTATCTTCACCCGACGACAAATTCAGACAAAGAAGAAGAAGAAGCTGCAGTGAAAGCAGTTTTTGCTTTTAGAGGAACTTCCTCAAAGTGAATGACGTTTGATTTTCAACATTACCTAAGTTTACATTTAGAGTTTACAGTCTATATTTTATTTTACTTTACACTTATATTGTTTACCCTGTGTGTTATGTACAGTTATTACTGTTTTACTGTTTTACTACAGGCTGCAGGTACAAAAATACATTCTACTGGACACTGTACGTGACAAGTAAACAGTAGGATGATGGGAGACCCCAGATAAATATAGTCTGACCCTGGTCTCTAGGGACCCTGGTCTCTATGGATACTGGTCTCTAGGGACCCTGGTCTCTATGGATACTGGTCTCTATGGACCCTGGTCTCTATGGACCCTGGTCTGTAGGGACCCTGGTCTATATGAACCCTGGTCTCTGTGACCCTGGTCTCTATGACCCTGGTCTCTAAGGACCCTGGTCTCTCTGATAGGTCAGACTTCAGTGTCAGTAACATTGTCTCTGATTAATTAGTGATGAACTAGTTTAGAGAAGCACCACAAAGGTTCTAGTAACAATAGAACCAGGCCCACTCTCCATCTGGACATGTGGAGAACCAAAGAACCCAAAGTGTTCCACGTTGGGTTCTTACCTCTTGAAAGTGAATCTGGCTCCAAAATCCTCCTGATTCACTACAGGAGACAATGTCCACACAATTCAACCTGTGGACATTTTATGTCTCCTGGACATCATCACATTCTACCATTGAGCTCATTATACAATCCACAAGAAGATTTAATGTCATTTAAATGTCATTATACACTGTTGCCCATAAATATTTATTTATCTTAAAATTCCTGAATGACTTTATACTGATTCATAGAAAGACATTTAAAAATGAATATCACAGGAACATGAACCACTGGTTAAGAGGGAAGTAGATCTTGATGTAATTTCACTTCTCTCTCTGGAGAATAATGAAGTACATATAACAAAGTCTTTAAAAGTGAAATGTTTTAGAGGTTGTTCTAAGAAACACTGTCACGCCTCTTTCTGAGTGGAAGGAGTTAGAAACAGGACTTTACTAACGTGACTACAGTTAGAGGACAGATAGTTAAATAAAGACATTAACAACAGCTAAAGAAATTAAATAAAGAAGCACGATGACAAAAAGGTTTCCAGTTTATTCATACTCAGGTTATATCTCTGTCATATTAGTTTTTAAGATCAGGGACTTGTTGACAAGCTGCACAGATCTTGACATGTCTATAGGGATTGAAACCACTCGTCCTCTGTCCTCTGTCCTCTGTCCTCCTCGTCTCAGAGCTTTCACAGGAGCTAGCATGTGTTGCTGTCGAGAAGAACATCTGGATGATCACGTTTAAAGCTTCAGCTTCAAATAAGAGACACAAACATGGATAGAAACATAAGTTTAACAATCTTTATTTCATAATTTATGACTGAAGTTTAGAGAAGTTTAAAGAAACGTCGGTAGCATATTAGAGGAGTAAGCAGCATGTGAGCAGAGCAGCATGCCAATGAGCTGCTAGGGAAGTAGTACATTAGCAAAGTAGCATGCTAACGAGCTGATTGTGAAGTAGTATGTTAGCACACTAGCAGACTACTTCTCTAGTAACTCGTTAGCATGCTAGTAGCTGTGGTGGTTCATCTGCTCCAGTAAATCCTTCTCTGCTGGATTAAACTTTATCTAAATCACTAACTTACATTTTAATATCTTCCATTAATCTTATTAAATGATTCCAATAGTTTATTCTTTTCATGTTTTCTTGTCGTGTCTGTGTCTGAGCTGTGATGCTTCTGTAGTGTAACTTAGCATCAGAGCTTTCATCCAATCATGTTTCAGCATCATGTTGCTGTTTGAAACACATTGTAATGACGCTGTTCCTTTAACCAATCGCATTTCTAGCTGGTATTCTTAGTCCTTCTCTGATTGGATGCTCAGAGAGCCGCTACGTTTAAGCTAAGCTAGCGGTTCATGTTCATCTGTTGCTAACGTTTTGATATTAGCTGAAGCCACCATGGAGGAAGGAGGAGAGGCTCCATGTGGCTGCAGATCTTCTTAGAAAGACATTTGAAGGAAAAGCTGGATATCATGAGGAAAGGCTGCCCAACCCTGGAGCTAGCTAGCTAGCTAGCTAGCCTGAGCCAGGTCAGCAGCTATGAGCGCTAGCCTTGGTTGACAGGTTATGAGGAGAAGCTCTAGTGATAAAATGAATTATATTTACATCTGTTATGTATATTTACGTCATTTTATTGGGTCGACGTTGATGCTTCTGCTGATTTGACGCATGTGGAGCTGGTGGCTGCAGAGAGTGAGAGGAGTGAGATGACATTCATCTCTATATGAGATACCTGTCTATGATGCTACGTCCTGTTTTACTGTGTATCTGGATGATGCATGCTAACAAGCTGCTAGGGAAGTAGCATATGAACCTAAAACCTAAAATTCCCGCCACAACCACAGTTTGACATTTTCAGTGAACTTGATGCAGAAGTTGGAAACCAGACTTTAGATTCATTCATCTGAAACGTGGAGGCAAAACCACTCAGCAGATTAATTCACGTGAACAGAGGAGGAAGTGAAAGAGGAAACGTCTCTGCTCATTCATGCTTTCATTCTTTATGAACTGAATGTCTTTACTCTTTCATCATCACAGATGTTTATGTTTCAGAGTGAATAGTTTGGGACCAAAAACATGATTCCAGACTCCAGGAAATTAAAAATAAAGAACAAGAAACTAATGAATGAATGAATTAAAGCCAGAACACATAGATCAGTGTAAACTCTAATGTGATGCTTTCTGAGGATTTGTACATGCTAACACAAGTAGAAGGTACTTGTGCCAATAAATGTGAAAATCAAACTCATTGATGCTTTAATGTTTCTGATTTAATGCTGAATGTGTTGAGACGTTAAGTTTCTCTTTCATAAAGTCAGTTTTCTGTGTAAAAGTATTTTGAGAATCGTCTCAGGCTTCGTTAACTTCACGTTTTCTCTGTACTGCAAAAAATAACCTGTGAACAGAGAAACGAGAAGCAGCGGAAGAGGAGGAAGTAGATGTGTTCTCAGAATAAATGTCTCCTAGAAAGTGAGTCTGGACATGTATATAAAGGGAGGACAGAGGCGTTCAGAGCTCATCCAGCTTCATCACAATCAAGAGCTTCATCCTAACTTGATCCTGACATCAGTCTGAAGCATGAAGACGCTGGTGACCCTCGGACTCCTGACTCTCGTCTGCTTCCTGATTCCTCGTCTTGATGCCAGTCAGTATCTGTCCTCCTGTCCTCAGAGACTCTCAGCTCTTTAATGCTTCATATTAAATGTTGAATGTTTGTCTTTGCAGGTTCATTCGCTATGGACGAGTTGACCAAAGAAAATTGCTGTAATCTCATCAGTCCAATGAAGATCCCCAGGACCTTGGTGCTGCGTGCAGAGATGACCCCAGAGACCTGCAAACCCAAAGCTATGATGTAAGTAGAAACAGGAAGTGGTGCTGCACTGATTCAGTCCGTTTCTTTACTTTAATTTTCTGAAAGTAGACGAGCTCTGGATGTCTTAGCTGAGGGTGGCAGTGATCTGTGTTCTCACAGTCCACTCTTTTATTTCTTACAGAATCACAACTGTGAAGAACAAAACCATCTGCATTGATCCTGAAACAAAGTTTGCAAAGAAGCATCTGAGTGTCTTCCTGAAACCATCCAACTCCACATCCTGAAGAATGAATTCATCTCTGAATCACTGACCAGTAAATTATGGGACATCATCACTGAACTCATGTAAATGAAACAACAGTATTTAGTTCTTGAGACTTTTTGAAATAAAAGTTTTATTTTTGTACTTGGTGTCCTGGTCTCTTTGTTTTGGACGAACACGACAGAACCAGAGTCGTTTCATCTGTTTAGTTTCTACTGAAACATTGAAGTGAAGCTAGGAGGAGCTAGCATTAGCTGGGAGGCTAACAAGCTGCTAGGGAAGTAGCATATGAACCTAAAACCTAATTTTCCAGCCACAACCACAGTTTGACATTTTCAGTGAACTTGATGCAGAAGTTGGAAACCAGACTTTGGATTCATTCATCTGAAACCTGGAGGCAAAACCACTCAGCAGATTAATTCACGTGAACAGAGGAGGAAGTGAAAGAGGAAACGTCTCTGCTCATTCATTCATTCAGGATGAACTCATCCTCAGTAATGACGTCACTGCTTTTACTCCTGTTGATATGAAGCGTAGACTGTATATAAACATGGACAATGTGTCTCCACTTCCTTGCATTGACCAGTGTGTCTCATATAGAGATGAATGTCATCATGAATGAAAGAAACTCACTTAGAACAATTCTCTGCAGCCACCAGCTCCACATACGTCAAATCCTGCAGAAGCATCAATGTCGACCCAATAAAATTATAGAAATTCAGTAACACACAGGATAAGATGTCACAAAACATTTGTGCCAAAATCACAGGCAAAACACATTTAGAGGCCCTGTTCGACTAAGAGGCCCTACCAAGCCTACAGTCATGTGATATGACCATTAACCTATAATCTACATAGACTAACTAAACGCTGCTGGCTTGTATGGCCCGCTCAGCAGCTAACCATAGCTACCAAACAACATGAAAACAACAGGAACATGACCTGAACAACAGCAGTATGCAGCATGTCATTGGGGTTTTCAAGTGGGCACCTCCTTTCACCGATGTTTCGTTAAGTTAGGCCCACGACACCTCGAGAAGGCTTAACAGTGACTTCCAGCGTCCTGGAGTCGCCCCCCTCCACACCACCACTACACAACTCTGTCTTCCTCACCAGTCGATGTCTATCAACAACTAATACAGCAACTAATAACCACAAGCCAAACAAACACATCTACTGTGACTCGCCGTGTTGATGCGAGCTGAAACACGTAACAAACAATTCACGTAACAAACAAATCGACTGTGGCCTACATGCGGCCTACATGCGGCCTCATGTGGCCTACATGCGGCCTACATGCGGCCTACATCCTTACCTTAGTTAGCTCCCCAGCTAGCATGCTTCCTGCACACCCATAACCAGTCGCTCGCTCTCTCTGCTGCCCAGGACATATTGCTAACCGCAGTCCTCTGGCTTCTTCCTCGTGTGCCCAGCTCACTCAGCAGAGCAATCACCGACTTTGCCACAAATCCACAGCACCCCACTTCTACCGGGCGGACATAAGCCTTCCATCCACTCTGCTCTGCATCTGCTACTAACTCTGCATACTTAGCTCTCTTACGCTCGTTAGCCTCCTCAACTCTATCTTCCCACGGGGCAGTCAGCTCTATGAAATAGACCACTTTCTCTGGCTCGGACCACAACAGCAGATCTGGCAGAAATGTACATAACAGATGTAAATATAATTAATTTTATCACCAGAACTTTAGAAACTATTCAGTGTTCTCCTCAAGGCCTGTCAACCAAGGCTAGCGCTCATAGCTGCTGACCTGAGTCAGGCTAGCTCGCTCCAGGGTTTCCTCACAATATATGTAATATAGAATATCATTCCTATGTATATTATATATATTCTTCTGTCTCTGTTTCTTTTACATTTGTTCAGATGCTAATTCTGTACATTTTTTCTGTTACTATTGTATATTTTCTTCCCATAAGTTACATATATATAGTCCTGTGTGTTTCTGATTTAATGCTGAATGTGTTGAGACGTTAAGTTTCTCTTTCATAAAGTCAGTTTTCTGTGTAAAAGTATTTTGAGAATCGTCTCAGGCTTCGGTAACTTCACGTTTTCTCTGTACTGCAAAAAATAACCTGTGAACAGAGAAACGAGAAGCAGCGGAAGAGGAGGAAGTAGATGTGTTCTCAGAATAAATGTCTCCTAGAAAGTGAGTCTGGACATGTATATAAAGGGAGGACAGAGGCGTTCAGAGCTCATCCAGCTTCATCACAATCAAGAGCTTCATCCTAACTTGATCCTGACATCAGTCTGAAGCATGAAGACGCTGGTGACCCTCGGACTCCTGACTCTCGTCTGCTTCCTGATTCCTCGTCTTGATGCCAGTCAGTATCTGTCCTCCTGTCCTCAGAGACTCTGAGCTCTTTAATGCTTCATATTAAATGTTGAGTGTTTGTCTTTTTGCAGGTTCAATCGCTATGGACGAGTTGACCAAAGAAAATTGCTGTAAACTCATCAGTCCAATGAAGATCCCCAGGACCTTGGTGCTGCGTGCAGAGATGACCCCAGAGACCTGCAAACCCAAAGCTATGATGTAAGTAGAAACAGGAAGTGGTGCTGCACTGATTCAGTCCGTTTCTTTACTTTAATTTTCTGAAAGTAGATGAGCTCTGGATGTCTTAGCTGAGGGTGGCAGTGATCTGTGTTCTCACAGTCCACTCTTTTATTTCTTACAGAATCACAACTGTGAAGAACAAAACCATCTGCATTGATCCTGAAACAAAGTTTGCAAAGAAGCATCTGAGTGTCTTCCTGAAACCATCCAACTCCACATCCTGAAGAATGAATTCATCCCTGAATCACTGACCAGTAAATTATGGGACATCATCACTGAACTCATGTAAATGAAACAACAGTATTTAGTTCTTGAGACTTTTTGAAATAAAAGTTTTATTTTTGTACTTGGTGTCCTGGTCTCTTTGTTTTGGACGAACACGACAGAACCAGAGTCGTTTGATCTGTTTAGTTTCTACTGAAACATTGAAGTGAAGCTAGGAGGAGCTAGCATTAGCTGGGATGCTAACAAGCTACTAGAGACGTAGCTTATTAGCAGACTAGCATGCTAACAGGCTGCTAGGAAAGTAGCATATGAACCTAAAACCTAAAATTCCAGCCACAACCACAGTTTGACATTTTCAGTGAAACAGCGTCATTACAATGTGTTTCAGTCTTAACTGTGAAGGCCCAGCAACATGATGATGATGAAATATGATTGGAAGCTCTAATGCTAAGCTACACTGACAGAAGCACCACAGCTGTGAGACACACAAGACCTGACATGAAAAGAATAAACTATTGGAATCATTTAATAAGATTAATGAGGAAATATTAAAATGTAGGTTTAGTCCAGCAGAGAAGGATTTACTGGACCTGATGAACCACCACTGATGAAAATCATGAAGGTGAATTTTATTATGTATATATAAAATGGCATGCCGTTCAGGAAATTAATCTTTGAATATATTGAATGAAACTTGAACATATGAAAATGAACTTTGTTATGTGGAGGTAACCTTTGAATATATTGAATGAATCTTGAATATATTGAATGAAACTTTGAATATATTGAATGAATCTTGAATATACTGAATGAATCTTGAATATATTGAATGAATTTTGAATATATTGAATGAATTTTGAATATATGGAGTGAACCTTTGAATATATTGAACGAACTTTGAAAATATGGAGTGAACCTTTGAATATATTGAATGAAACCTTGACTATATGGAATGAATCATGAATATATTGAATGAAACTTGAACATATGGAATGAACTTCGATTATGTGGAGTGAACCTTTGTATATTGAATGAATCTTGAATATATTGAATGAAACTTTGAATATATGGAGTGAACCTTTGAATACATTGAATGAATCTTGAATATATTGAATGAAACTTTGAATATATGGAGTGAACCTTTGAATACATTGAATGAATCTTGAATATATTGAATGAAACTTTGAATATATTGAATGAATCTTGAATATTTTGAATGAATTTTGAATATATGGAGTGAACCTTTGAATATATTGAAAGAACTTTGAATATAGGGAGTGAACCTTTGAATATATTGAATGAAACTTGAATATATTGAATGAATTTTGAATATATGGAGTGAACCTTTGAATATATTGAATGAAACGTGAATATATTGAATGAACTTTGAATATATTCAATGAATCTTGAATATATTCAATGGATTTTGAATATATGGAGTGAACCTTTGAATATATTGAATGAATTTTGAAAATATGGAGTGAAATGTTCCAACATTTCAAGGAAGTACTCAACCTCCCTGAGCTAGAACAACCAGCCCTCATCACAACAGCTGATGATATCCTGGAAATGAACATGTTGTTGCCAAAATCCCTAAGAAAGGAGACTCCAAGAACTGTGACAACTGGCGTGGAATAACTCTTTTATCTGTTCCAAGCAAGGTGCTCTGCAGAGTCCTTCTCAACAGGATGGAGACAGCCATTGACACCAGGCTTAGACAGGAGCAAGCAGGCTTCAGGAGAGGAAGAGGATGCATGGACCAGATCTTCGCTCTTTCCAAACATCACAGAGCAATGCCTGGAATGGAATACACCCCTCTACATCAACTTTGTGGATTTTAGGAAGGCCTTTGATAGTGTCTACCGAGACACCCTGTGGAAGATACTGCAGTCTGGCGGAATACCACCAAAGATGATCAGAATCATAAAAACATTCTATGAACAGTTTGAGTGCAGTGTCATCATGGGCAATGCCATCTCCTATTGGTTCCTGTACAATCAGGAGTGAGACAGGGGTGTATCATCTCTCCTATTCTCTTCCTTGTTGTTATAGACTGGATCACAACCAACACCACAGCGGACAGACCAGAGGCATCCAGTGGACTCAATTCTCTCAGTTGAATGATCTAGCTCTCTTGTCGACTAACCACAACAATATGCCGACTAAAATTGACAGACTCAGCAACTTCACCAAACAGGTTGAACTCAGCATTAACACCTCCAAAACTCAAGTGACTGTGTAAACTCCACCCCCACAAGCCCCATCCTTATGAATGCGGAACCACTTGAGTATGTGGAAGACTTCACGTACCTGGGCAGCCTTATCAGTAAGGACAATGGGACATCCAAAGACATCAAGGCAAGGCTGAGAAAGGCTCAGGCTGCCTTTTCTCAATTCCGTTACATCTGGAGATCCAAGCAGTACCGCCTTAAAACAAAGATGCTCATATATAACAACATTAGGGAGGGCCTATATTATCGGCCGGTATTGAGCTAAAAATATCGGGAATTATCGGTATCGGGTTTTTATAACCGATGTTTGTTCTGTAGGCTTCAGCATTTCCGAGTCTGCATGAACGCAGCATGGGACGTTAACAGGCGCGTGCTTGATGACGTATAACAACAACAACACGCTAGTCTTGTAGGTTGCTAACCGTGGCTAACAAGCTAGCTTGCCTGGTGTATGAGATGTCCGTGGTTTGGAAGTATTTCCAAGTGTCACCTACTAACAGTAAATATGATTATTATGAGAGGAGGAAACAAGGCGTCTTCCTTTAATACATCAAATTTGATCAACCACCTCAAGAAGAATCATGTGGAGTTATACGCTACATTTGTCTTCCTTGTTTTGATATTGTCTGTAGTTTGTTTGAAATTTTCTCACTAAAAACTCAAAAAATAAATAAATGGCACTTTTTTGGCACTTTTTTCTCTAAGTTATTTTGCACAGACAGTGTTTACATTTGAAAAGCCATGTTGCATTTATGTTTGCATCCAGTAGGACATCGCAATAAAATTAGGCATAATTTGTGTGTTAATTCCATAATAGGTGATATGTTATGTTGTTACCTAACAATTCTGGTGTAAAAAGACTGAATATATCGGTATCGGGTGATATCGGTATCGGAAATTAAGAGTTGGACAATATTGGAATATCGGATATCGGCAGAAAAGCCAATATCGAGCATCCCTAACAGCAATGTCAAGTCTGTCCTGCTGTATGGTTCAGAGAGCTGGCGAGTGATCAAAACAGACACTAGGAGACTGGAAGTGTTCCACAACTCATGCCTGAGGCCAATATGCCAGATCTTTTGGCCAAACAAAATCTCCAACAACAGCAAACGTCTGAGATGGCTAGGTCGCCCTAAAATGGACACCACCAGGGAAGAGAAAACCTGGGTGACCCAAAACCACCTGGCGCCGAACTGTGACGCAAGAGCTGAATCAGATGAATCTGTCATGGGGAGAGGCCCAACATGATGAGAAGGACAAATCCAGTCCCCATGTCCCATTGGGGGTGAAGAGGAGTAAGTAAGTAAGTACTATAAGTAGCTGGGAGTCCACATGAATAGCAGACTGGACTGGAGGGACAACAGTGATGCTGTGGACGAGAAGGGACTGAGTAGACTCTAGTTCCTGAAGATGAAGCTGCTGGAGATGTTCTACCAGTCTCTACTGTGGTTTGTTGGGGGAGCAGCACCAGCAGAAAGGACATCAGTAGGATGGACAGATTGATCCGAAAAGCTGGACAGGAAGACACTGGACAAACGTCTCTCTGTCATGGACAGTCCATCTCATCCACTCCATCAGACTTTAGAGGGACAGTGGAGCTCATTCTCCAACGATGACGCTACAGGACGTCATTCATGTCCTACTCTGTCCAGCTGGATAACAACAACATAACTCCATGTTATTCATGTTAAAGGACATCATTACACATTATTATTATTACTATGTATTCAGTAACACACAGGATAAGATGTTACAATCCTTTGTGCCAAAATCACAGGCAAAACACATTTAGAGGCCCCGTTCGACTAAGAGGCCCTACCAAACCTACAGTCATGTGATATGACAATTAACCTATAATCTACATAAACCAACTAAACGCTGCTGGCTTGTATGGTCCGCTCAGCAGCTAACCATAGCTACCAAGCAACATGAAAACAACAGGAACCTGACCTGAACAACAGCAGTATGCAGCATGTCATTGGGGTTTTCAAGTGGGCACCTCCCTTCACCGATGTTTCGTTAAGTTAGGCCCACGACACCTCGAGAAGGCTTAACAGTGATTTCCAGCGTCCTGGAGTCACCCCCCTCCACACCACCACTACACAACCCTCTCTTCCTCACCAGTCGATGTCTACTAACAACTAATACAGCAACTAATAACCACGAGCCAAACAAACACATCTACCATGAATTGCCCCGTTGATGCGGACCAGAACACGTAACAAACAAACAATTCACATACCAAACAAATCGACTGTGTCCTACATGCGGCCATCCTTACCTTTAGCTAGTTCCCCAGCTAGCATGCTTCCTGCGCACCCATAACCAGTTGCTCGCTCTCTCTGCTGCCCGAGATATATTGCTTCACATAAGTTACATATATATACGTTTAGTTTCTCTTTCATAAAGTCAGTTTTCTATTTAAAAGTATCGTCTCATACTTCACATTTCTCTGTACTTCAAAAAATAACCTGTACTAAGAGTAAAGAGAAGCAGAGGGAAAAACCCGAGGAGGAAGTAGATGTGTTCTCAGAATAAATGTCTCCTAGAAAGTGAGTCTGGACATGTATATAAAGGGAGGACAGAGGCGTTCAGAGCTCATCCAGCTTCATTACATTCAAGAGCTTCATCCTAACTTGATCCTGACATCAGTCTGAAGCATGAAGACGCTGGTGACCCTCGGACTCCTGACTCTCTTCTGCTTCCTGATTCCTCGTCTTGATGCTGGTCAGTATCTGTCCTCCTGTCCTCAGAGACTCTCAGCTCTTTAATGCTTCATATTAAATGTTGAATGTTTGTCTTTGCAGTTTCATTCGCTATGGAGCTGTTGCAGGAAGACAAATGCTGTAAAGGCGTCACTAAAATGAAGATCCCCATCAGCAGGGTGCTGCGTGCAGAGATGACCCTAAAGAGCTGCTATCCGAGAGCTATGATGTAAGTATAAACAGGAAGTGGTGCTGCACTGATTCAGTCCGTTTCTTTACTTTAATTTTCTAAAAGTAGACGAGCTCTGGATGTCTTAGCTGAGGGTGGCAGTGATCTGTGTTCTCACAGTCCACTCTTTTATTTCTTACAGAATCACAACTGTGAAGAACAAAACCATCTGCATTGATCCTGAAACAAAGTTTGCAAAGAAACATCTGAGTGTCTTCCTGAAACCATCCAACTCCACATCCTGAAGAATGAATTCATCTCTGAATCACTGACCAGTAAATTATGGGACATCATCACTGAACTCATGTAAATGAAACAACAGTATTTAGTTATTTTTAAAAAAAAAATTGTTTTATTTATTGTTAATTTATTGTTTTATTTGGATCCCCTGGGGGTCCGACATATAATACAGTACAAGACAAAATATCACTATATCCAACATCCATTTATTTTAGGGTTAGAGTTACATTATTCATGATTAGGATAATTCCATAACTTCTGTATGTAAGAGTTCTTGAGACTTTTTGAAATAAAAGTTGTATTTTTGTACTTGGTGTCCTGGTCTCTTTATTTTGGATAAACACAACAGAACCAGAGTCGTTTGATCTGTTTAGTTTCTACTGAAACATTAAAGTGAAGCTAGGAGGAGCTAGCATTAGCTGGGAGGCTAACAAGCTGCTAGGAAAGTAGCATATGAAAAGACTAGCATGCTAACAAGCTGCTAGGGAAGTAGCTTATTAGAAGAGTAGCATGCTAACGAGCTGCTAGGGAAGTAGCTTATTAGAAGACTAGCATGGTAACAAGCTGCTAGTAAGTAGCTTATTAGAAGACTAGCATGCTAACAAGCTGCTAGGAAGTAGCTTATTAGAAGAGTAGCATGCTAACGAGCTGGTAGAAAGTAGCTTATTAGAAGACTAGCATGCTAACAAGCTGCTAGGAAGTAGCTTATTAGAAGAGTAGCATGCCAACAAGCTGGTAGGCAGTAGCTTATTAGAAGACTAGCATGCTAACAAGCTGCTAGGAAGTAGCTTATTAGAAGAGTAGCATGCCAACAAGCTGGTAGGCAGTAGCTTATTAGAAGACTAGCATGCTAACAAGCTGCTAGGAAGTAGCTTATTAGAAGACTAGCATGCTAACAAGCTGCTAGGAAGTAGCTTATTAGAAGACTAGCATGCTAACAAGCTGCTAGGAAGTAGCTTATTAGAAGGCTAGCATGCTAACACGCTGCTAGGAAGTAGCTTATTAGAAGACTAGCATGCCAACAAGCTGGTAGGCAGTAGCTTATTAGAAGACTAGCATGCTAACAAGCTGCTAGGAAGTAGCTTATTAGAAGACTAGCATGCTAACAAGCTGCTAGGAAGTAGCTTATTAGAAGGCTAGCATGCTAACAAGCTGCTAGGAAGTAGCTTATTAGAAGGCTAGCATGCTAACACGCTGCTAGGAAGTAGCTTATTAGAAGACTAGCATGCCAACAAGCTGGTAGGCAGTAGCTTATTAGAAGACTAGCATGCTAACAAGCTGCTAGGAAGTAGCTTAATTCAATTCAATTCAATTCAATTCAGCTTTATTTATATAGCGTCAAAAACAATACAAATCGTCTCAAGACGCTTTACAAGACCCGGCCTGAAACCCCCAGAGCAAGCCCGCAGGCGACGGTGGCAAGGAAAAACTCCCTTTTAACAGGAAGAAACCTTGAGCAGAACCCAGCTCATATGGAGGGACCCATCTGCCTAAGGCCAGCCAGGTACAGACAGAGAAAGAGAACAGCAAGATAAACATACATCTGTCATAGATACACACATCTGACTAAAGCATACAGGTGGGATGCTATGGTACAAACTAATGATGTTAATGACGGTTAGAAAATGTAAGAGGAATCATCAGCAGGTTGGAGAATCGTTCATTCTGGTAGGAGTGGATAACAGCAGGATTCATGGAGACTGGGCAGAATGATGAGACCACGACAACAGATGTAGTATGGAGCTCCACAGGAAACACTCAACTCCAGGCCAGAGATACTCGGAAGAAGGGAGAGCAGCAGTAAACATTCTACATAGTAATAGCACAGAATTGCATGACTAGTAGCAGATAGGAATTTAGAGGGAGGAGCTCTGTGCCAGAGAAAAGAAAGTGGAGGACACGAGAGAGGAGAGAGAAGAAAGAAGGAGAACATGTGTTTGGTGCATTGTCCCCCAGCAGCCTAGGCCTATAGCAGCATAACTAAGGGATGGTTTAGTCCAGCCCTAACTATAAGCTTGATCAAAAAGGAAAGTCTTAAGCCTGACCTTAAAAGTAGAGAGAGTGTCTGCTTCCCGAACCCAAACTGGGAGCTGGTTCCACAGGAGAGGAGCCTGATAGCTGAAAGCTCTACCTCCCATTCTACTTTTTAAAATTCTAGGAACCACAAGTAGGCCTGCACTTTCAGACCGAAGTGATCTGTTGGGATAATATGGTACAATGAGGTCTTTAAGATATGATGGAGCTAGGCCTTTAAGGGCCTTGTATGTAAGGAGGAGGATTTTAAATTCTATTCTAGACTTTAAGGGGAGCCAGTGAAGAGAAGCTAAAACTGGAGTAATATGATCTCTCTTGCTGATTCCTGTCAATGCTTATTAGAAGACTAGCATGCTAACAAGCTGCTAGGAAGTAGCTTATTAGAAGACTAGCATGCTAACAAGCTGCTAGGAAGTAGCTTATTAGAAGGCTAGCATGCTAACACGCTGCTAGGAAGTAGCATATTAACCAAAAACCTAAAATGACAGAAATCATCCTTGAAAATAATTATTTGACGTAGCCTGTGTTTTAATGTATTAGTTTGTCACAAGCCCCGCCCACTCACATAGAGGGGGTGGGGCTTATGACCTATACTGCAGCCAGACACCAGGGGGAGCTCTACGTGCTTTGCAAAGATAAGCAATGAAATGCGCTTAAAGCTTTTATGCAGTAAACCTGGATCTCAGACAGTTTGGTCAGGCCGACCTGGTCTTTGGTGGGACTCAGACTTCTAACCTACAGTCAGCGTTTCCATGGAGACAGACTGTTGGTGGGCCACCTTACTTTTTTAAAAAATGTTTAAATACGTCTAAGAATTAGATTTGTTTTCTGAGTGTAATGTAGACTTCACGTGTACGTTCTTACCTTTTACCTCACTGAGGTTAAAGTAGTGACTGTACTTCAGCTTTACCTCTGAATGCTCTGATCTCTATGCTGCGTTTGTGTGTAAACAACACCCACCCAACTGAACTCTGTCCAGCTTCTGATCGGTTTACCCCGAAATCTGACCCTACATTTCTACTGAAACATTAAAGTGAAGCTAGGAGGAGCTAGCATTAGCTGGGAGGCTAACAAGCTGCTAGGAAAGTAGCATATGAAAAGACTAGCATGCTAACAAGCTGCTAGGAAGTAGCTTATTAGAAGACTAGCATGCTAACAAGCTGCTAGGAAGTAGCTTATTAGAAGACTAGCATGCCAACAAGCTGGTAGGAAGTCGCATATTAGAAGACTAGCATGCTAACAAGCTGCTAGGGAAGTAGCATATTGGAAGACTAGCATGCTAACAAGCTGGTAAGAAGTAGCTTATTAGAAGAGTAGCATGCTAACGAGCTGCTAGGGAAGTAGCTTATTAGAAGACTAGCATGGTAACAAGCTGCTAGTAAGTAGCTTATTAGAAGACTAGCATGCTAACAAGCTGCTAGGAAGTAGCTTATTAGAAGAGTAGCATGCTAACGAGCTGGTAGAAAGTAGCTTATTAGAAGACTAGCATGCTAACAAGCTGCTAGGAAGTAGCTTATTAGAAGAGTAGCATGCCAACAAGCTGGTAGGCAGTAGCTTATTAGAAGACTAGCATGCTAACAAGCTGCTAGGAAGTAGCTTATTAGAAGAGTAGCATGCCAACAAGCTGGTAGGCAGTAGCTTATTAGAAGACTAGCATGCTAACAAGCTGCTAGGAAGTAGCTTATTAGAAGACTAGCATGCTAACAAGCTGCTAGGAAGTAGCTTATTAGAAGAGTAGCATGCTAACGAGCTGGTAGAAAGTAGCTTATTAGAAGGCTAGCATGCTAACAAGCTGCTAGGAAGTAGCTTATTAGAAGACTAGCATGCTAACAAGCTGCTAGGAAGTAGCTTATTAGAAGACTAGCATGCTAACAAGCTGCTAGGAAGTAGCTTATTAGAAGGCTAGCATGCTAACACGCTGCTAGGAAGTAGCATATTAACCAAAAACCTAAAATGACAGAAATCATCCTTGAAAATAATTATTTGACGTAGCCTGTGTTTTAATGTATTAGTTTGTCACAAGCCCCGCCCACTCACATAGAGGGGATGGGGCTTATGACCTATACTGCAGCCAGACACCAGGGGGAGCTCTACGTGCTTTGCAAAGATAAGCAATGAAATGCACTTAAAGCTTTTATGCAGTAAACCTGGATCTCAGACAGTTTGGTTAGGCCGACCTGGTCTTTGGTGGGACTCAGACTTCTAACCTACAGTCAGCGTTTCCATGGAGACAGACTGTTGGTGGGCCACCTTACTTTTTTAAAAAATGTTTAAATACGTCTAAGAATTAGATTTGTTTTCTGAGTGTAATGTAGACTTCACGTGTACGTTCTTACCTTTTACCTCACTGAGGTTAAAGTAGTGACTGTACTTCAGCTTTACCTCTGAATGCTCTGATCTCTATGCTGCGTTTGTGTGTAAACAACACCCACCCAACTGAACTCTGTCCAGCTTCTGATCGGTTTACCCCGAAATCTGACCCTACATTTCTACTGAAACATTAAAGTGAAGCTAGGAGGAGCTAGCATTAGCTGGGAGGCTAACAAGCTGCTAGGAAAGTAGCATATGAAAAGACTAGCATGCTAACAAGCTGCTAGGGAAGTAGCATATTAGAAGACTAGCATGCTAACAAGCTGGTAAGAAGTAGCTTATTAGAAGAGTAGCATGCTAACGAGCTGCTAGGGAAGTAGCTTATTAGAAGACTAGCATGGTAACAAGCTGCTAGTAAGTAGCTTATTAGAAGACTAGCATGCTAACAAGCTGCTAGGAAGTAGCTTATTAGAAGAGTAGCATGCTAACGAGCTGGTAGAAAGTAGCTTATTAGAAGACTAGCATGCTAACAAGCTGCTAGGAAGTAGCTTATTAGAAGAGTAGCATGCCAACAAGCTGGTAGGCAGTAGCTTATTAGAAGACTAGCATGCTAACAAGCTGCTAGGAAGTAGCTTATTAGAAGAGTAGCATGCCAACAAGCTGGTAGGCAGTAGCTTATTAGAAGACTAGCATGCTAACAAGCTGCTAGGAAGTAGCTTATTAGAAGACTAGCATGCTAACAAGCTGCTAGGAAGTAGCTTATTAGAAGAGTAGCATGCTAACGAGCTGGTAGAAAGTAGCTTATTAGAAGACTAGCATGCTAACAAGCTGCTAGGAAGTAGCTTATTAGAAGACTAGCATGCTAACAAGCTGCTAGGAAGTAGCTTATTAGAAGACTAGCATGCTAACAAGCTGCTAGGAAGTAGCTTATTAGAAGGCTAGCATGCTAACACGCTGCTAGGAAGTAGCATATTAACCAAAAACCTAAAATGACAGAAATCATCCTTGAAAATAATTATTTGACGTAGCCTGTGTTTTAATGTATTAGTTTGTCACAAGCCCCGCCCACTCACATAGAGGGGATGGGGCTTATGACCTATACTGCAGCCAGACACCAGGGGGAGCTCTACGTGCTTTGCAAAGATAAGCAATGAAATGCACTTAAAGCTTTTATGCAGTAAACCTGGATCTCAGACAGTTTGGTTAGGCCGACCTGGTCTTTGGTGGGACTCAGACTTCTAACCTACAGTCAGCGTTTCCATGGAGACAGACTGTTGGTGGGCCACCTTACTTTTTTAAAAAATGTTTAAATACGTCTAAGAATTAGATTTGTTTTCTGAGTGTAATGTAGACTTCACGTGTACGTTCTTACCTTTTACCTCACTGAGGTTAAAGTAGTGACTGTACTTCAGCTTTACCTCTGAATGCTCTGATCTCTATGCTGCGTTTGTGTGTAAACAACACCCACCCAACTGAACTCTGTCCAGCTTCTGATCGGTTTACCCCGAAATCTGACCCTACATTTCTACTGAAACATTAAAGTGAAGCTAGGAGGAGCTAGCATTAGCTGGGAGGCTAACAAGCTGCTAGGAAAGTAGCATATGAAAAGACTAGCATGCTAACAAGCTGCTAGGGAAGTAGCATATTAGAAGACTAGCATGCTAACAAGCTGCTAGGGAAGTAGCATATTGGAAGGCTAGCATGCTAACAAGCTGCTAGGAAGTAGCTTATTAGAAGACTAGCATGCTAACAAGCTGCTAGGAAGTAGCTTATTGGAAGACTAGCATGCTAACAAGCTGGTAGGAAGTAGCATATAAGAAGACTAGCATGCTAACAAGCTGCTAGGGAAGTAGCATATTGGAAGACTAGCATGCTAACAAGCTGGTAAGAAGTAGCTTATTAGAAGAGTAGCATGCTAACAAGCTGGTAGGAAGTAGCATATAAGAAGACTAGCATGCTAACAAGCTGCTAGGAAGTAGCTTATTAGAAGACTAGCATGCCAACAAGCTGGTAGGAAGTAGCATATTAGAAGACTAGCATGCTAACAAGCTGCTAGGGAAGTAGCATATTGGAAGACTAGCATGCTAACAAGCTGGTAAGAAGTAGCTTATTAGAAGAGTAGCATGCTAACGAGCTGCTAGGGAAGTAGCTTATTAGAAGACTAGCCTGGTAACAAGCTGCTAGTAAGTAGCTTATTAGAAGACTAGCATGCTAACAAGCTGCTAGGAAGTAGCTTATTAGAAGAGTAGCATGCTAACGAGCTGGTAGAAAGTAGCTTATTAGAAGACTAGCATGCTAACAAGCTGCTAGGAAGTAGCTTATTAGAAGAGTAGCATGCCAACAAGCTGGTAGGCAGTAGCTTATTAGAAGACTAGCATGCTAACAAGCTGCTAGGAAGTAGCTTATTAGAAGACTAGCATGCTAACAAGCTGCTAGGAAGTAGCTTATTAGAAGACTAGCATGCTAACAAGCTGCTAGGAAGTAGCTTATTAGAAGGCTAGCATGCTAACACGCTGCTAGGAAGTAGCATATTAACCAAAAACCTAAAATGACAGAAATCATCCTTGAAAATAATTATTTGACGTAGCCTGTGTTTTAATGTATTAGTTTGTCACAAGCCCCGCCCACTCACATAGAGGGGGTGGGGCTTATGACCTATACTGCAGCCAGACACCAGGGGGAGCTCTACGTGCTTTGCAAAGATAAGCAATGAAATGCACTTAAAGCTTTTATGCAGTAAACCTGGATCTCAGACAGTTTGGTCAGGCCGACCTGGTCTTTGGTGGGACTCAGACTTCTAACCTACAGTCAGCGTTTCCATGGAGACAGACTGTTGGTGGGCCACCTTACTTTTTTAAAAAATGTTTAAATACGTCTAAGAATTAGATTTGTTTTCTGAGTGTAATGTAGACTTCACGTGTACGTTCTTACCTTTTACCTCACTGAGGTTAAAGTAGTGACTGTACTTCAGCTTTACCTCTGAATGCTCTGATCTCTATGCTGCGTTTGTGTGTAAACAACACCCACCCAACTGAACTCTGTCCAGCTTCTGATTGGTTTACCCCGAAATCTGACCCTACATTAACCAATCATCATCACTTATACTGCTACCTCCCCCCAGAGAAGAAAAAAACACCATCGCAGCTCTTGTTTCTGTCAGACAGCTCAACGGAACGCATCACATTTAACTGACGGTAACAGTAACGGTGTTATAACGGAGGAAACAACCGTTAGTAACGAAGCATGAAGACGCTGGTGACCCTCGGACTCCTGACTCTCGTCTGCTTCCTGATTCCTCGTCTTGCTGCTGGTCAGTATCTGTCCTCCTGTCCTCAGAGACTCTCAGCTCTTTAATGCTTCATATTAAATGTTGAATGTTTGTCTTTGCAGGTTCATTCCGTATGGACGAGTTGACCAAAGAAAATTGCTGTAAACTCATCACTCAAATGAAGATCCCCAGGACCTTGGTGCTGCGTGCAGAGATGACCCCAGAGAGCTGCAAACCCAGAGCTATGATGTAAGTAGAAACAGGAAGTGGTGCTGCACTGATTCAGTCCGTTTCTTTACTTTAATTTTCTAAAAGTAGACGAGCTCTGGATGTCTTAGCTGAGGGTGGCAGTGATCTGTGTTCTCACAGTCCACTCTTTTATTTCTTACAGAATCACAACTGTGAAGAACAAAACCATCTGCATTGATCCTGAAACAAAGTTTGCAAAGAAACATCTGAGTGTCTTCCTGAAACCATCCAACTCCACATCCTGAAGAATGAATTCATCTCTGAATCACTGACCAGTAAATTATGGGACATTATCACTGAACTCATGTAAATGAAACAACAGTATTTAGTTCTTGAGACTTTTTGAAATAAAAGTTAATTTGTACTTGGTGTCCTTGTCTCTTTGTTTTGGACGAACACGACAGAACCAGAGTCGTTTGATCTGTTTAGTTTCTACACTGTAAAATCCAATAGAGAATATGCCGTCGTTACTGGTATTCATTAAGTAAAAGTTACTTGCATGGTGAAAAATGCAAAATACTTAACATTTAAAGTGGAGATTACTTCATTTAGAGTTAAGCTCAAGCAATTAGCCAACAGAGTCACACTCCCACTGCGCATTTAAAGAAGAAGAAGAAGAAGTGTGCATGCGCAGTAGCAACAAGTCTCTCCCGCTCAGTAACGCACCAGTCCAGTACTAGCACGATATAGCACATTTAGCTAGGGGTAACTGAGCAGGTCCACTGCGACCTGTCTGTGCGCTTGTGTGTGTACAACTAAGTGCTTGTTTACCCTAATACTCTTCTATCTTCCGTAGTTCTGTCATTCTTCCTCGTCACTAAATAGTAAAGGTCCACAGTCTGCGTATTACTGTTTTAAATAAAATTATACTATTAACAGGAGTGGATTTATTTTTCCACATTGGCCCAGTCCTATTTGCTGTGTGTTGCAGGTGTGTCCAGACTTCAGTAGTCACCAAGAACTTGCAGGTGGACCTCTTTGAGGCCCTTCACCGCCACACGCTACGCTTTGTTGAGAGGTTCAAGGCAAAGACAGGAAGTGTGGGACAGAGTTGGCGCAACAAATCTTTATTTTTCTTGGTAAGTTGATTGGTAACTTGGTAAATAGTGATTGCTATTGTGGAGAAGGGGTGGGGGGGTGTTGTTTTGCTGCTTATTTTTTTGCAACAATTCTTTTGTACTGTAACCTTTGAATGTTTCATTATCTAGAGCCTAATTTGTTCATCATCCACTTCTAGAAATCATATGTGACGGCAATGCGCACCTTTGTACTCCGATGCCCCCCTGTTCTCCTTGGTGATGATCCCAGTGACTTTCATAACACCTGTTTTGTAAGTTCTAATAGGAACATCTCAATGGAGCACACACGGTTATGGGGAAATTTGATTTATATTTATCAATGTCTCATGAGAGTGAGATTAAAAAGGAGAGAAGAATGAGTAGGAGAGATGAAATGGTGACAGTTTGGAATTGACAATTTCCAGCTTTTACATTTAGACTGGCCTGGTAGAGAACAAACTCCCACCAAAATTACAAAGTCTTAAAAATCTCTTGTTGAGTTAGACTGCAAATGTACAAGTGGATTCACTTGTTTGTTTTTTAATGTTCACTGTGTTAAGACACTCTTCTCAAACTGTCATTCCATGGGTTCATCAGCAAGTTAGAGGCTGTAGATGTATATATTGCCATTCATGTGTGCGATCCATTACCCTCTCAAGCCGTCTTTATTGTATTATTAATATTACAGTATTAAAGCTTTGTATATGTCATTAAAGAAAATCTTAAAGTTGATATAAATGGAAGAAAAATAAAAAACAATTGCTATAATTGAACTTATTATTGCCATGATTTATTATGTTTAATTGTAATTCAGATTATTTTAGGATATTGGGACCTGTTTTTCATATTTGAGCTACTTAGATTGCTGAAGGCAATCGGTTTGTGTGGTTGTAGCACGTAAGTCAGACTATTCAGGTAAATATATAACGTAAAATTCTAAGTTAGTCCAATTTAGATAGGTGTGTTATAATGAATAAACACAGTACATTTCACATGCATTGATGGAGTAGATTAAACTGGTAATTCTGAGAAGTGTTTACTAAGTCAAGAGTACATCTAAAGTAAGTTATCAAGTATACTCTACTTGATTGTTTTAGTTGCTTAAACTCATTATAAGTGTACTCTACGAAGGAAATGCTAGTTAGTACAAATTAAAATGCCTAGTTCTCTTCACTTTTTTTTTTTAAGTGCAATCGGTTTGCATGATTTCTTTAAGTAATGATAACTAATTGGATTTTACAGTGTACTGAAACATTGAAGTGAAGCTGAAACATGCTGGAGATAGGTGCCGCCATCTTGTTCTGGTGAAAATGATAAAACGATTCAACAGCTAGCTAACCTCATAGCGTATCAGTACAGTCAGTAGGATTCATCACCTCAGGATCATTAATAGCTGGAATATTTCAGCATCGACCAATGTGATGAACCGATCTAGAGCTACATCGCTAACATGCAGCTAAATGTCTGGAAAAAAAACAATATGAACAAAAAATGTATTTCACAGACAACAGATAAACGTTTAGCTTAGCTTTGATTGTTTAGGTGCTAAATGTTTGTCTGGATTCACCTGCTAGCTGCTAACAGGTTAGCTTTGATAGCACGCTACTTGCAGTCATTTCAGAATATCTTTATTGTTTATGTAATTCATTACATGGTAGATTTGGTATTAAAACTTTCATTATTTCCATCAGTTTAGACCTAATATTGATATTATTTTGCAAATGAACCAAACTGTTCAGTCCTCTGTGAGTTATTTTAGAAAGATGTAATCTGTCACACAGTAAATCAGATATTTATGCCTCTAAACCATCATCAGATTTTGATTAGTGTTTCTAATCAGCAGCGTGAAGCACCACAGCTGATTAGAGTAATTTCAGACCTGACGAGGCTCTGAAGAACAGCTCCATCACCCTCCAAGATCCTTCACTTGATGTTTCTGTCTAAGACGAAGCAGGCCGAGCAGAGAGGATGGAAATAAGAGGTGATAGAGGATGAGAATAAGAGCCTGTTGGACTCTTCAATGCTTCCATTGTTCGCTGTAAAGTAATCGTGCCAACACCAGTTCTGCAGAGACCGAGAGAAGCTCTTGAAAACACTCCATCTGTCTCCAAACACCAACGATTACAGCAGTGACCACGCACAGAGATGAATGTTCACTTCAGCAGGAAATAGAAAAGAAGAATATTGGTTTGAAAATGTCACAGCAGCTGAACACAAGCTCAGAAAAATAATGTCCCAGTGTTTGTTTAGGATTGAGTTCAAGTCATAGGAGAACAGCAATAAAGCTAGCTAGAAGGAGCTAATGTTAGCCGAGAGTAAGGTGACCAGATTTCTGAAATGAAATCCGGGGACATTTCAAACTCGAGGATAAAAAAAAAATAATAATTATTATTTTATCAGGATGAAATGTAGAAACTGGGCCAATTACCGTTTCCTAAAAGTAATAAGGTGATACCACCTGGAACTGAGCCGACCGGCTGCCGTAATAACCGTTGTTCTAGTATGCGCGCACCATGCTAACTCGTGCTTGCTACCTGGCTACCGTAATACCTGTTGTTAATAGTTTACATGCAATTTTATTTCTCATTCATTAAAAGCTAAATCTGGGACATTTTCGGGGACAGCTTTAGCCAGGGACAGGGACACCAAAACGGGGACTGTCTCCGGAAATTGGGGACGTCTGGTCACCCTAGCCGAGAGGCTAGCAAGCTAGGAAAGCTACTGTTAGCTGAGATGCTAGGAAGATAGGAAGAGCTAATATTAGCCGGGAGGCTGGGAAGCACAAGCTACTGTCAGCTGAGATGCTAGAGCTAGGAAGAGCAACTGTTACCTGGGAGGCTAGGATGCTAGGAAGAAAAACTGTTAGCCGGGAGGCTAAGAAGCTAGGATGAGCTACTGATAGCTGAGATGCTAGGAAACTAGGAAGAGAAATTGTTAGCTGGGAGGCTAGGAAGCTAGTGTTAGCTGAGATGCTATGGAGTAAGGAAGAGTTACTGTTAGCTGGTAGGTTGGGAAGCTAGGGTGAGCTACTGTTAGCTATTTAGCTACAAAACCTTCCTCTTTTGAATCAGTTGGTCCACACTTCATTCATTCTAGATCATGTAGTTCTGGTTCTCTGAGCTGATCAGCCAATCAGAGTGATCTCTCTGACAAGAACGGATCAGAACAGAACCAGAACCACTAGAACCACAGACGATCAGAGACAAACAGCGTCCACCATCTTGGTTTGTCCCTTCGTTTATGTTACAGGATGATTTTTCCAGCTCCTGTGTTTCCATTAACGTCGTGAAGGATCAAACGTGTGTCTTCTAAAGCCGAGACAGACGAGTAGAAGAGTTCATTTCATTTTAAAAACAACTTGAGCCGAGATGAGAGGAGCGACTAGACGTTGGAGTGGAGGATGAGACGAGCGCTGCAGCTTTTTAAATGACTTTCTGAGCCTCCAGGCAGACATCGATCTCCTCTGAAACATCCACCGCCAGAGACGTGACTCTTGTTCAGTGTAATCCATCACCGCCAAGATTTCATCACTGCTTCGTGTCACTCCAGTGTTAATGATAAATCTGAGGACATCCAAACTTCAGGAGTCGTAACGTGAAAGTGTCACGATCAAGAAACGTGTGATACAAAAACAAGGTGTTTTTGTATCACAGGAAAAAATGAACAAATGTGAAATTCTGTCCAACAAGTCAGGTGAAACAAGTCTGTGATCGTGTTGACATCAGAATATGCTAGCGCTAGCAGAGAGCAGCAGTGTTTTTCTTACCATATGTCGTTGTGTTTGTCGTGTTCATTTAAACAGCGCCCCCTCATGGTGTTAACAGTGTTAACAGTGTTTCAAGCTCATGAGGTTTGATGTATTTGCTGCCGTTTTTAGATGGTGGAGGTAGATGGTAAGTTCTCGTTAGCACGCTTACAGCTAGCCTATGTGTCCTCAGAAGTTACAGCTAATGTTAGCTAAACACGTTTTCTTATGATGTGACCACAAGTTGTTGGATGTTAGAGGTTTTACCAAACCAAATTCAGTTTTTCCCAAAATCGGAACTCATGATTAGTTTATTATTGATTAGTTACTTAATGCTATAAATATCTGTATTTTATGCAAATACATTTTATCTTTGATATTTAAGGAATCAGTAAGTTAATGTTTTTTTACATTAATTAGCAAGCTAATGCTAATCCCAACTGCTAGCAAACTGAGACTACAACAGGTTAAAGTAGCTACATAGTTAGCTAGACAGCTAGCAGCTAGCGCCTAGCAGCGTTCAGTCCTCGACAGTAAAGATGGCGGCTGTATCCGATCACTACTGCACACACCCTCCACAAGATGGCAGCTCCTATTCCCGCCATATTTTGGCTTCACTTTTGTGCTGTAGTGATGTCGGCCATCTTTATATTCTGTTTATAGTCTGTGGGCTAAAGGAAGCAGCACCGTGTCGTCTACCAGTTTGAGAGTTTGAAAAATGAAAAGTGTGCACAGTAATTTCTGGAAGGTTATAGTTTATATTTTCTTACACAAAAGGTGAAAAGAATGTAGCGCTAACATATTAAAGCTTAAAGAGACATAAAGAGAGACACAGTGTCCGTCATGAGTCTAAATATTCTTGTTGGACACGGGTCACAGTTTAGAAAGCTGTAGACGGAAGAGCAGCTTGATGCGTCTTCGTCGGTCCACCGTTATTTTCCTTGGACACGGACGTGAACTCGTCAGGAGACAAACCGACCTTGGACCAGTTCTCCTCCGACTCGGCGGCGTCCTCCTCGTCTTTCTCCTCCTTCCACAGTCGCTCGTACTCCTGCTTCAGCTCCTGGTAGGAGCGGGAGAAGGTGTGGAAGATGGAGGTGGCGGGGAACGCCATGATGAGGATGCCGCTCAGGATGCTGGTCAGCGCCACCACCTGCCCGGGGATGCTGCGCGGCACCATGTCGCCGTAGCCCACCGTCGTCATGGAGATGATGGCCCACCAGTACGAGGCCGGGATGCTGCTGAAGCTGTGCTGGGGGTGAGTGGCGGCAAACGGCGCCAGCTCGCTCTCCGCCAGGTGGACCAGAGGGGAAAAGAGGGTCACGGCGACGCAGACGAACAGCAGCAGCAGGCCGAACTCCCGCATGCTGCGCTGCATGGTCAGCCCCAGCGTCTGCAGGCCCAGCGAGTGGCGAGCCAGCCGCATGACGTACAGGATCCGCAGGGCTCGCAGCAGCCGCAGGATCAGGCTCAGTTTGTCCAGGTAGCCTCGGCCGGTGCCCATGATCACGTCGTCCCGCGACTCGTCTCTGACGTCCACCACCAGAGACACGTAGTACGGCAGGATGGCGATGGCGTCGATGATGTTGAGCGGGCCGCGAGCGAAGGCCAGCTTGCTCTGAGCGTTGATGAACCGAAGAACGAACTCCAGAGTGAACCAGGCGACGCAGATGGACTCCACCACGAACATGCTGCGACACTTCTGGGAACACTCGCCCTGAAGACGCAAACGAAAACAAGAACACGGAGCAACTTTAAAGGAACAACAGCTTTAAATAGCGTCATCAGTTGAGGGACTGAGAATTTGGCAGGAGCGTCTAATGAGGCGCCGCTGAGTCACAGACAAAGAAATGTATAAAAGAATAAAGAGCTGTTATTAGCTTAGCTGTTACTAGCTGTTATTAGCTGTGAGGCTAAAGGCTGTTATGCTCTACAAGAAGCGAGACGTTTGTTCTCTCAGCTTCACATCAAACAGGCAGAACTTATTTCTTGTGGGGTGTCCAGATACTCTTTTGTGATTGGTCATAAAGTGGTAATGCTAGCGGCCACTGTTAGCTCCCAGATGCTAATGTGTGAGCGCTAACCTCTCCTGGGTAGAGTTACTGTGTGAAGGTTCAAGCTGAATGAACGTCGTGATCTGACGTCAGGCCAACATCCCAGAATACTAAGAAATGTGCCTCTCGTCGTCCATCTCCCACAATGCTTAGCGTGTGTGATGCATGCTGCAGTGGGAGGGGCCTATGAGGACTTTGATTGAGTTCGGTACTTGAGCTTCACGTGAAGTGTAAATGACCAGAACAAACTTTTTTCTTGCTCCAGACAGTTTAACCTGGACTCTAGAGACCAGATCAGTGTTCACACCTGGACCTGTGCCACCTGGACTCTAGAGACCAGATCAGTGTTCACACCTGGACCTGTTTAACCTGGACTCTAGAGACCAGATCAGTGTTCACACCTGGACCTGTTTAACCTGGACTCTAAAGACCGGATCAGTGTTCACACCTGGACCTGTTTAACCTGGACTCTAGAGACCAGATCAGTGTTCACACCTGGACCTGTTTAACCTGGACTCTAGAGACCAGATCAGTGTTCACACCTGGACCTTTAACCTGGACTCTAGAGACCAGATTAGTGTTCACACCTGGACCAGTTCCACCTGGACTCTAGAGACCAGATCAGTGTTCACACCTGGACCTGTTTAACCTGGACTCTAGAGACCAGATCAGTGTTCACACCTGGACCTGTTTAACCTGGACTCTAGAGACCAGATCAGTGTTCACACCTGGACCTGTTTAACCTGTACTCTAGAGACCAGATCCGTGTTCACACCTGGACCAGTTTAACCTGGACTCTAGAGACCAGATCAGTGTTCACACCTGGACCAGTTTAACCTGGACTCTAGAGACCAGATCAGTGTTCACACCTGGACCTGTTTAACCTGGACTCTAGAGACCAGATCAGTGTTCACACCTGGACCAGTTTAACCTGGACTCTAGAGACCAGATCAGTGTTCACACCTGGACCTGTTTAACCTGGACTCTAGAGACCAGATCAGTGTTCACACCTGGACCAGTTTAACCTGGACTCTAGAGACCAGATCAGTGTTCACACCTGGACCTGTTTAACCTGGACTCTAGAGACCAGATCAGTGTTCACACCTGGACCTGTGCCACCTGGACTCTAGAGACCAGATCAGTGTTCACACCTGGACCTGTTTAACCTGGACTCTAGAGACCAGATCAGTGTTCACACCTGGACCTGTTTAACCTGGCAGGTATGGCTGGTCTGAACCAGTAGTTGAGGTAGTTGTCCTCACAAAGATAGAAATCTGCGTTGTTGTTGTCGTGTGTGTGTGTGTGTGTGTGTGTGTGTGTGTGTGTGTGTGTGTGTGTGTGTGTGTGTGTGTGTGTGTGTGTGTGTGTCTTTAAAAGCTGCAGAGCACTTAAATTGATTTCTGTGGCGCTGAACGTTTAAGTCTGTCGTAATGAGACGTGTCGTTCATTAAAATGAAAAAATCCATTTCCATTCCAGTGTGGGTTTGAAAAGATGACAGAAGAAGAAAAGAAGATCATGGCCACAAAAAGACTTTTCTACCTGAACATAATGAGCCGTTTCTCTGAGAAGCTTTTATGAATCTTCTGAAATCAATGTTTTTAATCTAGAGCGCTGTGTTACCAGAGGAAGTACTACTACTGGAAACACGAGAAGTTATACTCCTGAACCTTCTGCCTGTCGACAGGTTGACTGAATTATTTAAAAGGTTTACTGTGACGCTAATCTCAGTCCAAGCAGCTAAAGCACAGACTGTATATAAATATGGACAACACGGCTCCTCTTCCTCTCATTGGAGGCTTGTTTGGATCCAGATTCTGACCTGGTCTGGAGCTTATGAGCTATACTGCAGCCAGACACCAGGGGGAGCTCTACCTGCTTTAGCTTCACACTTTACACGTCTATAGACTAAACGTAAACAACATGGCCGCCATGTTTGCTGCTCCACATTCAGGAGAACCTTCCTTACACCATGTCAGGTTTTCTCCAGCCTCACCTTGTTCTCTTCATCTCTGAGGTCGGGCATGGTGCTGATGCAGAGGCTGATGACCGTGACCATCACCATGATGATCGAGAGGCAGGCAAACATTTTCCCCGCTAAGCCTGAGTGCGGGTTCTCCACCACGTCCCTCAGCTTGGATATTATCCTGCGGTAACCCTTCTCAGTCTGAGTGCTGCTCTTCTTCAGCATCGTCCTCTTCTGCCTCCACTCTTCTTCCTTACGCTCGCGCTCGGCCACCTCCTCCACCCGGGTCAACATGCGGCGCCGGCAGCAGCGCTCCATGTGACCTGGGTCCACGCCCCAGTAGTCGAGCTCGTCGTGGAGGGAAACGGCGCACAGTTCCCGGAGGAGACGTAGTTTCCCCGCGGCCAGGAAGTTGAGAATGACCCTGAAGGCCGTGGGGTTTCGGTCAAAGAAGTACTCCTGACACGTCTCGTCGTAGTCGTCGCAGAGTCGTGCGATCTCCTCGGGGGTGGTGCAGAATCGAAGACGTCCCAGTCGACTCTGGGGGAACTGCTCCAAGGTGCTCCAGGGGAAGGTGTAGCGGTTTCCCCCGACGTTGACGAGCACCTGCAGGGCGTGGTCGACCACGTACGAGGCCTTGGGGTCACGGAGCAGCTGGGCGCGCTGGAAGTAGACGCCCTTCGCCGTCTCCGTCTCCGGGATCTCGGTGAAGAAGCGGTCGAGGCTGCTGTCATCGCTGCTGATGGAGTAGGTGCTGAAGTCGTGGTTGGCGTTGCTGATGATGGGCATGCTGGCGGCAGGATGAGGGACGGGATGGAGGAGGATGATGTGTCACCAGCTCACAGGAGGAGAATCCACAGAGAGACCGAAGAGCTGCACCGACCAGAAGAAACAAAAAATGTTTAATTCAAACGCTTCGTGTGGAGCACCACAGGGCTCCGTCCTGGATCCACTGCTGCTCTGACATGGGATCATAAAGCCAGGACACACTGAGGACAGGTCTGACTGGACCTGGTCTCACCTGGTCTCACCTGTTCTCACCTGGTCTCACCTGATCTCACCTGGTCTCACCTGGTCTCACCTGGTCTCACCTGATCTCACCTGGTCTCACCTGGTCTCACCTGATCTCACCTGGTCTCACCTGTCCATCCACCTGGTCTTAATGTGTCTCCACATGCGTCCCCAGCCAGCTCTGTAGATGTGATCTCAGTGTGTGTGTCTGTAAATGAGCAGCAGCGCCATCATGTGGTCAGTAGAATATTAATGGATCTCTACCTACCACTGGATCAGAACCATCAACAGCTGCTTGGTGACTTGGAGACATGATCCACATTTAGGAACCACATGGAAACACTCTCACATGAGAACATCTGATTTATTTAGAGACAAAGACTCAGATTAGACCTGAACCCTGAAGCTTCATCCTCAGAGGATCCAGGTCTCTGATGGTTTGAGGAACCACTGACTTTGTGTTTCACCATCTAGTCAGTAGAATATTTCAGCAGCTTCAGTCTCCTCATATTGAATCATGAGTTGGTTCTAGTTCTAGTTAGTTAGTTTGGTTCTTTTAAAGGTTCTCATTACTAATGAACAGACATCACTGATTCTAACAGTGATTGAATGAATGAGTTAAACTCCTCCAGTTATAACTTATTAAATCTAAACCACTAAAACAAACACCTGAACGTTCATGACTCTCACAAATGATGTGAAAACTTTAATTTTTCCGTCTTAAACTCTACGTTTGATTCAGAGACTGACTGAATGACTTTAGATCTAATCTGAGCAGTTTATTCTTCTCCAGCTGTCGTTCTTCCTTGTTTCCAGCAGGTGGATCCTTTAAAGCTTCCTGCTCACATGTTTAATTATTCAGATGAATTTCAGGGTTTTATTTTTTTATTTATTTTATTATTTCTCCTTATTTGACTCCACATCAGTGCATTGAGTGACAGCTGCAGATTAAATCAGAGGTTTATAAAACACCAGGCACTGCTGCAGATTTACCAACATAAAGAGAGAATAATCTGCAACCTGCTGCTTTGACGAGCCTTCACTTTATTTAGCTTCTTATAATAAATGTGACTTTTAATTGTTTTATTGTTAAAAACAGAAACATATGAACTGAGCTGAATGTTTTAGCTCTTTTCTATTAAACAGGTTTAGAAAATAAAAGCCTGAGTTTTTATCAGTCTGGTGCTGGTGCATGAAGTTTGCATGTCTTCCTCACTCACCTCTTCTTGTTCATCTCTGGGATCCAGACGCGTCTGGTTCTCATGGATCTCTCCGCGCTGCGCGTCCTGGATGAAGTTTGCGGCTCCTCCGTGCGTCGGTGCGACATCCCCGGGGCCGTGGACGAGTTCAGCCCGAGAACGACTCCCGCTGCCTTTAAACGCGATGATCTAACGACGTCCTGGAACCTGCTGCTGCTGCTTCATCTGTGTTTGACAGGAGGACCATCCTCCTCTTCATCATCATCATCATTATCCGCCTCCTCCTCTTCATCCTCCTCCTCCTCTTTCCACCCTCCCCTCTCCAGCTCGGTCCTTTAATACACTGTAAAACTGTGCAGGACAGAGTTAGCCTTTATGTATTTGACGTTTAACTCTTTAAAGGAAATAAACAACAGCTGTAAACAAACAGACAGAAATGAAGCTGCAGATATTTTTAGTGCAGCTTTAAACTAACGCAGACGTTCTTTATTTAATCTTTGCAAACCTTTCTGCATTTAGGATTTAAATTTGTTTAAGATTTTCCATCTGCTGCTCATTTGCACAACAGTTAATATCTATAGTTATTTGTTACCTGTTGCAGAACTCAAGTCACTTTCTCTCTAAATAAAAAGTAAATCTAAACCAGGATGAATATGAGGAGGCTGTGAGGTTAATTATCGATCATGTTGATTATTTGTTTGTCCCTCAGCAGAGACCTGGATCCTCTGAGGATGAAGCTTCAGGGTTCAGGTCTAATCTGAGTCTTTGTCTCTAAATAAATCAGATGTTCTCATGTGAGAGTGTTTCCATCTGGTTCCTAAATGTGGATCATGTCTCCAAGTCACCAAGCAGCTGTTGATGGTTCTGATCCAGTGGTAGGTAGAGATCCATTAATATTCTACTGACCACATGATGAATGCTGCTCATTAATGATCATAGTAATTATTATTATTAATGATTATTAATACTCTTTTGTTGTAAACCTAACATTAGGATTACACACTTATGAATGTCAGAGGTTACTACAGGTCATCCTGAGTGAGACATAAATACCTGAACCAAGTTTTACTACAAAACATTCAAATATTTTCAAATACTGACTGAAATTAAATCTAATGTTCTGAGTGATTAAATCTGTGTATATGATTAATAATTATAAAAGTTGTTTTACTGCTAAAGAAACTAAATCATTTGTGTTGTATTTATGAACCAGTGAATGTTACGCCGTGTGTTTTACAGTGCACAGCTACACGTCCATACTTAGATTTGACTGAAAAGCTTTTTGTTTAAAATCCTGATTGACAAAGTTTGTAGCGTCCGAACGCAGAGAAGGATTAATAAAACGACAGGAGATGAAACACAGAGGACACACACACACACACACACACTCCGTTATGTCACCGCTGCTTTACAAGAAGCAGGTGGTTGTTTCAGATCTAATAACCAGGACGTCAGCTGCTCTGAAGGTGACGCTGTTTAATGTGACCTCTGTGAAATAAAATCTAATAAAGACCTAAAGCTTCAGCTCAGGCTTTAAAGTCTGTTTACATTCTGCAAAATAAAAGTTCTACACTGATTTACTGAGAGATGATGGAGCAGGTTGTCCCAACGTCTGGTCTCACCTGTCCATCTTTAAGATTCAAAGCTTCAGATTCAGTTTATTGTCATGTGCAAAGAGTAGAAACATGTTTGTACAGGGATTGTTTTATTCTTCAATATAAAAAGAATCTTAAAAATAGAATATAACAGATACAAATATAAGATAACTAGTGTAAATATCAACATTCAAATGAGAAACATGTAAAAAATGAACTGAAACAGAAGCTGAAGAAGTGAACAGAGTGTTCAGTCTTTGTAAAGTAATTAGAACAATTAGAAATATTTTTTATTTTTAAATGATATAACATTTTCCTTAATAAGAAAGAGAAAAGTGCCAAAGCCCCAGTCTCCACTAGGGGGCGCTCACTGGTTCACAGAATCATCAGAGGCACTAGATCCTGCTCACCTTGACTGAATTAGGTTCAGGTAAAGTTTCTACATTCAAAAACAACGGGATGAGAGATGTTTCCTGTTTGAGCCTTGGCTAGCTAGGATGCTACTAGCATAGCTTAGCATTGCTGCTAAGATTCCTCCACAGCCATCTGTCAGTCTGAACTGTCCCAGAGTATTTACAGCAGAACGTTTATCTGGAGTCTCTCTGATGGGAACTGATTCTGCTCCTGCAAAGATCACCTGGACCAATCAGATGGTTTAGGGGCGGGGCTTAATGTGGTGTTGGACAGAAGAGTAACAGTAATCATAGACGTCTTCTGAGCGACGTGGAGTTGAATTAAATGTCTCTGATTGGTTGATCCGGAGGTCATTTCTCAGGATCAGCTGATTTACCGGTTAATCTACGTTTCAACCTTCACCAAGAACTTTGAGTATTTACTGAATGTACGGCATCACAGATACAAGGGAATACATTAAGGTTCTTCATCAGATAGCTGGGTTTAGCTACCCTTAGCTAGCCGACCTTAGCTAGAGCCTCAGAGACAGAGGGATTAGTGAAGACATCCAGAGGGAGTTCAGAGTAGAGCTGTTTCTGGTTGAGGTGGTTCAGGGCGTCTGGTGAGGGTTCCTCCTGGGTCGACCCAGAATTCACTGGAGGGATTATATATCAGGAACGCCAAGGGATCCCCGGGAAAAGCTGGAGAGGAAAGCCTGGAATTTCCTGCTCTCTGTCTGTTTATGGTCGGATCAATGAAGTCTGATCTTATCTCATCTGTTTTATCAAAGAAAACCACTTGTACTTGACTTCCTGGCATTGTGTGATGCGTCAGAGCTCAAGGACGAAGTTGTGACGTTCGTCTTGACCCCAGAGTCTCCAGTACGCTCCAGTTCATCCACAACAGGACGAGAGCGATGCTGAATAGTAATAAGACGCCCTCTGACCTCCAGAACAGATGAATATCAGGGATTACACGATAATCCCAGAGAAGGAGGAGGACACAGCGAGGCTGCGGGACCAGATTAACTTCCTGAAGGGCCAAATACTGCAGGGCCCCTACTGACGCCAAAATAACTGAGTGGATGTGTTCATTCATTGGGAGCCAGTTAATCTGTTTTCTCAGAGAATCGTCCTCGCGTTGTTTGACTTGTTGAAGCGGATCGATGCCGTGACGTCCCCCCGTTGGTTCGCCAGCAGCTCATTTACATTTTTGTCATGTTAAAGACTGAAGGCCGCCGTTCGTTTCGTCTCGTTTGGAAACCTTAAGCCTCTTTTGCAACTTAATTTCCTGATGGTGCGGCGGGGTTAACATGGATCAGTGGAATCTCTCCGACAGAAGAAATTAAACCAAACTCCTGGGGAATTGCTCTGCTCTCTCAATTTGTTGCCGGATCGCCAGGGGACCGGTGCAGCAGGGCAACTGATAACTCACCCTCGATTCAGCACAAACAGTCCTCTCAAGCACTCGTTAATTAACTCCCGCCTCAAATCCCAGCCTCATCAGGCGTCCCAAACTTAGCTTTCAAAGGCTGCCTTTGCTTCTGTTGGGCTGTATTTCATTAATATGGCATGCTGGCGTGGTTTCATTAGGCATTCAACCTTTGTTTGTGCTGTCTCCTGTTTCTCATAATGGAATGAAGAAACAGAGGAAGTCTGTGGAGCATAGATGGAGGAAACCCTCACAAAGGAATCAGATTATATAGGCCAGGTGTCCATTTACAGTTATTGACGTACTGTCCTCTCTTAGACCCCCGACTCAGCTTACAAGCTCCTGACAGCGGCTGGATGGACGGGGAGCGTCTCACTGTCAACAAAGCCAAAGAGTCTGAGCGTTAAACGAGTTTAGAACTGAATCAAATTTACACAAAACATGCTGCGTTCGCATTAGCTCCAGATTAGCATATCCAATTTCACTCTCTGTCAGTAGTTTACAATATCATCAGTACCGCAGCTAGCTTAGTGTTAGTACAATATTAGCAGAGTGTTAGCTCAGTGTTAGCTCAGTGTTAGCTCAGTTGTAGTAATAGGTCCAGGTTCTTCTCATCCTCAGTGAAGGTCTACAGTTTACAGTCATTGATCGTGTTACATTCCTGAAGCAGAGACTTTCATGTTTCACCGTCGTGACTACAAAGCGTTTTTGTTCTGCTGGTAAAATCCATCTCATTATTTTTTGGTGCTGATTAATGAGCTGCGCTGTTCTTTAAAACATTCTGTCTTTGTTCCTCGGAGTGTGACTCGGCTTCATTTATCTCTGACAGCTCTGGGAAACTTCACCTCGCTGCCGTCTCAGAGGATCGCCTTTATCCCACAATGCATCTCTTCTCCAAAGATAACCACAATGTCCAGAATAGAGGCTCTGTGCACTGGCAGCTATTGGCCGACTAATGTTCTTGTTATCTGATTTATTTCCTTCTCTGCTGAGTTAATGCAGTGATTTTAATGCAAAGATAAGGAGGATCATGGAAGGAACAGAACAGAAACATCTGGTCACTGATGAAAATCTATGAACATCAACATTTATATTATTCATTTACATAAAACATTAAAAATAAACTAAGATGCCTTTGAAGCATCGTAGGGAAGGATCGTACCAAAATGACAGACTCAGTTTTTGTTTGTGATGAAGTGACATCAACTTCCTGTTGGTATTTTCTACTTGAACAAGCCCAGGTCAATAGAAACTGTTAAAACGCACTCTGTTAGCTCAGTGTTAGCTTTGTGCTAGCTTATTGCTCACTTAGCAATAGCGCAGTGTTAACACACATCTTTAATTAAGTGTTAGCTTTGTATTCACTCAGTAGTAGTTCAGTGTTAGCTTACTGTTAGCTCAGTGTTAGCCTAGTGTTAGCACAGTGTTAGCTCAGTGTTAGCCTAGTGTTAGCTCAGTGTTAGCTTACCGTTAGCTCAGTGTTATCTCACTGTTAGCTCAGTGTTAGCTTACTATTAGCTCAGTTTTAGCTTATTGTTAGCTCACTGTTAGCTCAGTGTTAGCTTATTTGCTCAGTGTTAGATACTGTTAGCTCAGTGTTAGCCTAGTGTTAGCTAAGTGTTAGCTTACTGTTAGCTCAGTGTTATCTTACTGTTAGCTCAGTGTTAGCTTACTATTAGCTCACTGTTAGCTCAGTGTTAGCTTACAATTTGCTCAGTGTTAGCTTACTGTTAGCTCAGTGTTAGCCTAGTGTTAGCTCAGTGTTAGCTTACTGTTAGCTCAGTGTTAGCCTAGTGTTAGCTCAGTGTTAGCTTACTGTTAGCCCAGTGTTAGCTTACTGTTAGCTCAGTGTTAGCTTACTATTAGCTCAGTGTTAGCTCAGGGCCCAACGTCACCGTTTATGTATTTATTTAAACGAGTCAATGAGTGATTTTGAGCTAAACGCTCTCTGTGAGCAGAATGAAGGATGACTTTAAAGCATCGTGTGGACGGATGATCCACTGAGGGATGACTGATCCAGTTTTTGTTTGTGATGAACAGATTTTCTACCTGAGCGAGCTCCAGTCAACAGAGACTGTTAACACAGGTAGTGAGCATGAGCAACGGTTCAGAGTCTGTTTTCACTGCGATGTGAGTAAACCATTAAAGTCGCTCTAAGTTTATAAAACACATTTTTCTCTCTGCAGAAATTTTCATCACATGCTGACGCTTTTCCCCCAAATACCTGCAGCTGTGAACAGAAACGATCAGAGTCAGACATAGAAATAAAAAAGGCTCTAACAGGATGGAAACTGGAGCAAAAAGAAAAACTTCAACAGATTTTCAGATTTTAACTACGTCGATAGCTACAATGAAAGCTAACGCTACGTGTTTACAGAAATAAAGTTTACATATGCTGTTAAACAGGTCAGTGTGGAGTTTAATTAACATTCTCACTGATTTGTTTAGAAGAAACCTTCAGGACTTCAAACGCTGAGATACAGTTCCTGTAACGGCCACTAGAGGCTACACGAGCGAGTCATAGACCAAGATGTTAAATAAACATGTTTACAGCCTGATACTAAACCAGTTCTGATCTCTAGAGTTAAGTTCTCTGTTCCTGAAGAACTGTTCTGTTTAGAACCTGTTTAAATGACTTCAGAATTAACGAGCGTGGCCTCTTTGATTGACAGGTGGGTGACATCAGAAGACCTCCTATAATAACTTGGGAGACAGACGTCCTGATGAAACTGCTGTGGACTTTCATCCAGTTCAGACAGAACGTTTTGGAGCCGGCATAATGGAGACGACTGGAGACACCACACTGAGCTTCAAAACCAGGACGGAGGACGGATTATCCATCTTTATTTATTGGTTTAGAGGAACTGGATACCTGTCCAAGATGGTGCCTTGTTCATTTGAGCCAATTTGAGCAGATTCCGGCCCCAAAGGGTTTAAATATGTGCTACAGACTTCCTGTTGTCTGCCCAGACACATGAGATTAAATAATCATCCAGATCCCTGAGACTCTGGGTCAAATCACAACGATATGAAGACATGTTTTATTCATCCAGGATCTAACGTGGCTGTAGTGACATGATTTGGCCACATCGCTGAACATGGCGCTGTTTCCAGAGTCGTGTTTTATTCCCACTGGCCTCTGGTCCTGAGTCTAAACAGCTCAGAAGTTCTGTCCCAAACTGTCCCCACTTTGCGGTGACGTCCTCGTAATGCAGGCGCACACTCACACAGTCAGACAGCTCATTTGTTAAACTCTGGGGGGATGATCTGATTTCCTCTCCTCCGTCTCCTACTTGACCTTTTCCTTGTGTTTTCCAATCAGCAGCTCTTCTCCTCTCACTCTAATTTCTCCGCTTTACAATTTCCTCTATTGATTTAGTCGGAGCGGCTGCAGTCGGGGGAATCAGGGATAAGTACACAGCTTGTCTCTTTTAATTGCACTCAGACGAGGAGGAGAAACTGTCTTTGGACAGTTTTTAATCCAGGAACACGTTTGTCAATACGTCTCTAACGTCCATCGATCGTCACCTCCTCTGCAGTCACTGATCACTGGTCACGGCGGGTCAGAGGTCAGCATGGTCCACTGACTGGTCTCAGACCCACTGAGTGGTCTGACTTCTTTCCATCAGAACCAGAACCACTCAGATCAGAACCAGTGATCCTCAGTCCAGAACCCTGACTCTGGTTCTCCTCCTCCTTAGACCACTGTTGTCTTCCTTCTCCAATAAATGTAGCTCCATCATGAATTCAGTCTTTGTAAATGCTAACGCCACACTAAGCTAATGTAGCTAGCGAACTAATGACAATCTCACTGAACTAATTTTTCTTAATTTGAGGTTGATTGTTTAAAACACATCTACTCATTTAATCACACAGACAGATGCTTAGTTACATGTCATGGAAATCTTTGTGATGTCACTTCCTGTTTCTATAGCATCAAATAACTTGAATATATATATGCATTATATTAACTAACTAAAATATATGTACTTTTGACGTTTACCTGTTTACCTGACATGGAGGGGGCAGGGCTAATGGCCTTACTGGGGCCAACCACCAGGGGGAGCTCCACATACCTTCACTGCAGAGGAGCTGTCATGGCGTCCATTGTTTATACAGACTCTGGCTCCAGATAAGATGGCTCGGTCCATATCCCTGGAGTTCATCCTGACCTTTGCCCAAAAACCAAGTCTGAGAAACAATTTGACCCCTGAGTGCTCTCAGAAACGAGGCTCTGCAGCTGTAAACCTGGACTCCTTCTCTCCTCATGATGGTGTAACATGAGGAGAGACACTAAATCTGGTCCGTGCAGCAGGATGGAAGGATAGAAAACACATATCCAAAGCTTTGTAGTTCAGATTTAAACGCTGTGTGTAATAAAACACAGACGAGGCTCCTGTCACAGTCTGACTTGTGAATTTGTGACTATCCTCCCAGATTTTCGTGATGCATATTAAACAGTGATGATCTCTGCTCACTCACCCACTTACTCCCTCTTGTGTTCTGTTGCTATTCCTGTAGAGCGGCTCTGAGTCAAAAAGTCCTTCACCAGCCCAAAACAGGAAAACACGGTTTGAACGTCGATGCTCATATGAAGCGAGCAGTCGACCATGTTATGAAGCAGCTGCAGAGGACGCTGGTCCACTCAGCTCCCACTTCACCAGAGAAGATCAGCTCCTCACAATCCATTAAACTCTGGATTCAATTACTCACATTCAGATATAAACACATTACACATGAATCCCTAAAAAACAGACGTACTAATGTGTTTGTGAACCTCAGGCCTGGTCTCGTACTAGAACTAACACCTATATTTTACATTTTTATTCCAGATCATCACTTGATTGATCAGTGATTTAAAACACAAGCAGTGAATATGACTGTCAACCTGTATAAAAACAACAAACAAAAAGGCACCGGCAGAAATAATGTGAGTACAACTGGAGCCAACAACATGTTTTCACCCTGAGGCCTCTCAGGAGGTTGATCCTTTAATAACAGCTGTACTCACTGCAGCTAAACACACGACTACGCGGCTGCTCCGGCGTTTTATATTTACAGAACTGACAACAATATATTGACCATAAGATGCTTCTTTTATTCGTTATCCTATTAATGCATGTTATTCATTTATTTATTAAAAACAATTATTATTTAATATGAACGTATGGTATATTTAATATGTATTTTTATGTATTTTTGTATTTTTATAGCACATTCTATATGGCTAAATTAAAAGGTAATATAATATTTATAATAATAATATATAATATTTGCCTAGAATGTGTCACACTCAGCCATAAAAAATAAAATATTATTAATTGTACTCATTTATTTGCCACCGTCGTGTCATATTTTTCATTTATTATATGTAATTTAATATTTTTTATACTCAGTTATTGTCTTCAACTACATCACGGCGAGATTTGCAACCTCTCGCGGGACTTGGCGCGACTATAAAACCCTCCGCGGAGGCGGATCGGTCTTTCTTTCTCCCTTTAGCGGTGAAGGTGCAACAGTAATCGGTCGTCCCGAACCCGGGTTCATCCGACACCCTCACCAACCAAGCTGAACTGAGCTCAACCTCCACAGCAGCATCATGCCTCCTAAGTTCGACCCCAACGAGATAAAGATTGGTACGTTGTCAGTGTCGAGCGGGTAAATAAAGCTGACGCTTGTTCAGAGCCAACATGGAGTCGTTCTCCGCCGGCTGCCTCCGCGCCTGGCGGCCTGTGAACGGCGACCAGAAAACGGTAAAGACGGGACCGAGAACACGGCGGAGATAGCGAATGACAAAGCGTGTGTGTGTTTTTAGGGGTTTTAATGTTTGAAGAGAATGAAATGTGTTGAAATCAATCGAGTGTGATGAGATGTGATGGCAGAGCAGTCTTGTACCACGTGGACGAGTGAGTTAGCTGCTAATGCTAACGTTAGCCCCTGTCACATCTCGCGACATTACGTTTAGAATGTTTAGAATTTTCTTTTGCAGTTTACGCAAAAAAGTTCAAATTTTACATTTACATTTTATTGCAATAACTAGAGATATTTCTCCTAAAGGAAAAAGTCACGTGTTCAGTTTCGTCACTGAGCAGTTTAAATCGTAAATAAAAAATCGAGAATAAGGGTCCTAAAATTACTCTTAAATTAGTTTAAAATGGAGTTAAAAGGATAAAACGCATGTTAACATTATGTGGCCACTTTATTAGGTACACTAGTGAAACGGTCCAAATCTGGTTTGTGAAGGTTCTGGTGTTTCTCTCAGACGATGGTTCAACTGTTTTATTGGTTCACTGAACGGACATGTGTTCCTAATATTTTGTCATACAAGTAAATAACTGAACCACTGTTTAAAGCAGTCCGGTCTAACTCCATCCTTTATCATGTGAATCACCACCATGCTGCATCATGTGTAGTTATCTTAAAGAACAATTTTAACGTCTGAAACATTTTCTGCCACTGAACAGAAAACACATTAATGCTTAGGTGTGATTTCTGTTAGACACAGAAGTGCTACAATAAATTAAAGTGCCCATTGTTAAAGTGTAATAGTGTCTAATAATCCAGAAGTCCTATAACTATTAACAGTTTATCACACTAGTCACATTATCTGATAATGTCTCACATTGATAATCTGATAATTTACACATCTACAGTCAGATTAGCATCTTTAGCTCAACTATGAACGTCGCTGTTAGCTTTGAAGTTGAGTTTCATCTGATTTGTTTCAACTGTTTAAACTGGTTTTGTCTGAAGTAACAGGATAAAGGCTGGTTTGTTCTCAGCTGATCTGGTCTCACATCAGGTCCTGGTCTTTCTTTCAGTGTACATGAGGTGCACAGGAGGAGAAGTCGGCGCCACCTCAGCTCTGGCCCCCAAGATCGGACCCCTGGGTCTGGTGAGTATCAGAACACGTTCCTCCCTAGTCCAGCCTCCCGCCACTACTCCTGTCTGCTGGTGACTGAGTGTAATCCAGTGGAGGCTCAGATTGACCCGGCTTTAGGAAACAGGGCTGTTCAGACCAGTGATCAACTCTGTGCCGAAAAGACTGGAACATAAACCCGGCTTTAGACCAGGCTCAGGTCTCTGGACTGGTTCCTGTCCACTCATCTCTCTCTCGTCTCCAGTCTCCCAAGAAAGTGGGTGATGACATCGCCAAGGCAACCGGTGACTGGAAGGGTCTGAGGATCACCGTCAAGCTGACCATCCAGAACAGGCAGGCGGCGGTACGTAGCCCTCAGACCAGAAGCTAGAGCAGGATGAATGAGCTGCAGCTAAATGACATGTTGCTGTTGTTCCAGATCGAGGTGGTTCCCTCAGCCTCGGCTCTGATCATCAAGGCTCTGAAGGAGCCGCCACGTGACAGGAAGAAGGTCAAGAACAGTAAGTGTCTGCGACTCATCTGACCTTTAACCTGAGCGTGAAGGCGTTGCCTCGTCTAATCCGTTCTTTAATCCTTCCAGTCAAGCACAGCGGCAGCGTCACCTTCGATGAGATCGTGGGCATCGCTCGCTCCATGAGGGCCCGCTCCATCGCCAGAGAGCTCTCCGGTAAGATTCAATGTTCATTCACTTCCTGGTTGAGTCAGCCTCCCGCCACTACTCCTGTCTGCTGGTGACTGAGTGTAATCCAGTGGAGGCTCAGATTGACCCGGCTTTAGGAAACAGGGCTGTTCAGACCAGTGATCAACTCTGTGCCGATAAGACTGGAACATAAACCCAACCAGAGCGACGCCTCGTCTCCTGTTAGACCAGTCTCTGTGCAGACCATGACCCGCTTTATGTCTTTGATCAGGAACTGTGAAGGAGATCCTGGGAACAGCTCAGTCTGTCGGCTGCACCATCGACGGACGTCCTCCTCACGATGTCATCGACGACATCAACAGTGGAAAAGTGGAGTGTCCATCTGAGTAAAGAGACAAATAAAACTCTGACAAACCCAGCAGCTTGTTGTCTTTTATAAAGTGTTGGATCTTCAGTCTGTGTCCTGCTGTGATGGTTCCTCAGGCCAAAGCGTGTGGAGCTCCCCCTGGTGGCTCCATGCAGTATATGTCATAGCTAGACTGTTGCCATGACAATGTAACCAAGCATATGTCTGGAAGCTAAAGTTAGGCTTGAGCTAGCTGTTAGCTCTGAGTTAGCATTGATAAAGTGAAGCCATGATGGAGCTGGATTTAGATGTCAGGACTTCCTGGTCTCTAGTGATGTCACCAGTGTGTCATAGGAGGCGGTTCCTGTTTAATCAGATCTTTAAATGTTTTTATGCTGAAGTGGACAAAGATTTGAGTTTAAAATGGATTTTAATCAGATAATTTGGTAACTATTTAAAACATGAAACCATAGGACGACCTTAAAATGGATCCAAAGAACATTTACTATGAATACGACTGGTTCTGGACGGACTGAGGTTCCTGGTCAGACCCTGAGTCTAAGGCCCCGTCTACACGTACGAAAACTCTTTTTCTTATCCGTTTTCAAAAAAATCTGCGTCCAGACTGATCCGTCTTTACACGACTGAAAATGCTACTTCATACTCCAGGTCTATAGGCGGCGCTGTTTCAGAAATTCACCAAAAACAGAGAGGAAGAGGTGGCGCATGAAGCTTGAGCGCTGTTTACAAATCGACATTAGAAGAAACCAAACTCGGAAAAATGATATTTAGCCCTAGTAACCATAACAGGCTCAATATGTTCTCCAGTAGTAACGCAAGCATGTAGTCCACCATTGTTGTTATGAGACGTTTCGCGAGATATAAGAGGTGGAAGACTGCTCGAGGGGTGTGGCCATGGTGGCCATGACATCACCGTTTTCAGAAATCTCCGGATTCAACCGTCCAGACTGATCCGCGAGAAGTGCGTTATTGAATTTATCCACCCTGGGACCCGGTTTCAAAAAAGTGCGTTTACGGGCTTAGTGTAGACGATAGAACAAAACAATTAAAACATCTGCATTTACAAAAAATGCGTTTGTGTGGACAGGGCCTAAGATCGTCCTTTAATTCACCCTCTCTCCTCCTGTGATGCACGTTATGTAAACACTAACATTTATCTGGTCTCCATGGTAACGGCCCATGATGTTAAAACTGATCTGAACCCGGTTTGATTTTCATACAAAATTATTTATTGAAGTCTTGTTTGGACATTTACACGTTCTACAAAAGTACAAATGTTTTCAGCAGAAAAGAAACGAGTTTAACGAACGCCTCAGAGGCCAGACCGCTCCAGTCTGAACAGAACCGATCCGGTTTCACGTGGAGCGGACCCGACTGAAGCCTGGATCCGTTTAGTTCAGTTTCCTGTCTCAGGCTGACCAGGAAGTATCGAGCGCTCTGATTGGTTGCGTTCAGGATGAAGATGTGCTTCGTTGTTGTCGGGGCTGGAAGACGAGGCGATGCCTTCAGGGGCGGCTGCTCCTCCTCAGTTCTCCACCTCCTCCTCCTCCTCTGCTTCGTTCTCAGCTTGGTTCTCCTCCTCCATGCGCTGCTCCTCCTCCTCGTCCTCCTCTTCCTCCTCCTCCTCTCGGCTCTTGTCGTTCTCAGAGTCGACTTTCTTCTCCTTGTCTTTGCGTCTCTGCTCAGAAACCTCCTTCTTGCCCTTCTGGCCCTTTTTATAAACTGTTGAACAGAAACAGATTTAGTTTAGACCCTGATGCTTCCAGCAGGTGGCAGTAGCCTGGATTCATCATGAAGAGCTGCTGTTCGCTGAGAGGAAGAGGCTGAACATGTGTGGGGTCATGGAGCTCAGACACATCCTCACCTTCCAGAGCTTCTCTGAGCGGCTCCAGGAAACGTTCAAACTCCATCTCCTCCATGGCGGCCAGCACGTCTCCGGCGTTCAGCGTCTTCCTTTTGGCCTTCATGGCGAAGTTATTGGCGCTGACAACGAGAGAGAAGAGGCAGACTTTAAAATGACGCTGCCTTCCAGATGACCTGACCCTGTTCATTTATTTTCTTCTTACCAGGACGTGGCGTACAGCACAAAGACGCTGGCCGCCTGGGAAATGGCTCTCCTCGCTTCTTTTGACACGTTCACCCCATCTGGGAGCTGTTAAAGCCAAACGGTGCGGAGGAGTTATCTCAGAGTTTCTTCAACGGGACGCGACATTCACAGCGATAAAAACACTCGCTTCATTAACAGAAACTGAAATGTCTCGTCTGGATTTGAGTTTAAAGAATGAAAAGAAGAAAACCTGAATAAACTAGAATTAGAAAGAGAGAAATGAGATCTGAAAGCAGCAAATAGAAAAGAATCCTTTCTTATTTCTCTAGTCACAGGGTCTGAAGCGTTTCACTAAACCTCGACTCCGACTCTTTTAAATAAATGTGTAACGTGTTTCATCAGCTCCTCAGGAAAACTGAACGAGTTGGTAGAAAGAACAGAAACAGAGAGACGTGCTTTCCTCTGGAATAAGATCCTGATAGTTTGTGTTCATGAATATCAGATTTTAATTAATTATAAAAAGCAGAATGAGTTTGTCCTGTTTCAGTGACAGAGGTGATTGAGTGGTGTCTGTATGAACACATTAATCATTCATTCAGAGCTGGATCACCTGTTATTCTTATTTCCAGCACATTAATCTTAGTTAACAGTGACCCGCCTCATGAATCATATAAAGCCTTACATAACTGACTCTGGCTGCTTTTCTACAGTGATGTGTTAAATCAACATTCACACGTTTAAACAGCTCTGAGGATTAAAAACAACTTCAACCTGAGAAACTGATTCACTCTCCAATAAAATAATACGTTAAACTGCTGACTGGTTCTTTCAGATTACATCTGTGTCCTAAATAAGAACTGAAAATTAGTTTTTTATTTGGTATAGAAACAGGAATGATCTCATCTGATATTTATTAACGTTTTATAAAATGATTGAACTGTTAACGGTTCCTGTTTGTTGTGAAACTATTAAAAGTATAAGATTCTCATTCATTTTCTGAACTGTTCTCCTACAGTGAATTGACACTTCTTCTAATTTTTAATCCTGAAGCATTTTGTAAATAAAATAAGCTCAGTTACATCTTCAGTATATTTAAGCTCGACATAAATTTCTGTTTACGTCTTGTATTTCTTTTCTAGTTTTACTCAATCAGATAATATTGTTAAAGAATAATTTTGTCTAAAACTAAATTATACATTTAAAGTCATGAAAAACCACCAACAACTTATTTTCACATGGAAGTTTCTCGAAGACACAAAATATTTAAAAATACTTTAATAATAAGAAGCTGTTTGTGATTAATTATCAGATTAACTTTGGCTCCGATCATTTATTAGTTTAATAATCTAATATAACTAATAAGTGAACTGTCTGATCATACAGCTCATCAAACCAGTTCCTGTCCAGACGCCATCTTTGTTTTGATTTAAACTCGTAGCGAAGCTTGAGTAGAAAACTTTTAATTATTACTTAATAACTCAGCGGACAAAATATCTTTGAGCGCCGATGGTTAGAACAGTCTCCGTGGATTCCAGCGCCACATCCAGAGTCATTTTAAATGTCGTCTTGGTTATTTTAATCGTAAAGCTTTGTTAACTTTCCAAAAAAGTCGATGCTTAGCTCCGTGGCTAACACATGCTAAGCTAACCGGCCCCGCTGCTCGGACTCACCGCCTCCTTGATGATGCGGGTGATGACCGCGTTGGGAAGGTTCAGGTCTTCTGGCCTCTCCGCCATTTGCTCAGACCCGCTCCGGTTCCTCCGCGCAGTTGATCCGCTACCTGTCCTGTAATCCCCAGGCTAGTGCTAAGCTAACAGATTAGCACCCTTTGACAATGGTGTTAGCGTGGAGCTAGCTAAGGTTTCAGCTCGTGCAGCTCAGGTGTTGTTGTGTTCACGTGCCTTCACAGGTTAAGATGACGTTGGTCTTTATCCGACAGATTCGGCTTTTTTTTTTAATTTATTTGATTAAACTTCAAACTCTGAACGAGTCGCTCGCGTGGCGTCCATCAGAGCGGATTTGTTGTGGGACGTTTTCCCGCGAAGCTTCCAATCACCACGAGCCCTGCTACGTCACTGATGAACCACGACCTCGACCGTTTGCGTGACGTATTTCCGGACGGGAAAAAAATAAATAATAGAAAAATAGAAATTAAATTAATTGATTAATTGTGTAACGTTTCGGTCTTTTCTTCAGTTGTTTTTTGTTTTTAACAACATTAATAAATAAATTAAGATATATTTAACTGTTTGTTGTAGTGTTGTGTTGTTACTATGACATTTGTAATTTAGAATAAATAAAGATAATGATATCATGTTTTGGTTGGCTAAAGAGAATGTCTTCTTCTTTTTCTTATTGTTCTGAATGATTAAATATGACTTCTTCTTTTTCTTGTACTCATTTATTTATACTTATATTTATTTATTACTTATAATATTGTTACTGTCAGTGTTCAAAAAATGCTTCAGTGAAACGTTATGTGAATGTCATCAAACCAAGCAACACTTTTATAAATAACTTTGTTGCTAATGAATGTTTTTCTAAAGTGATCAGCTGTTTTGATTCTTCCTGTCCAGATATAATAGATTATCTTCTGCTGTGTGTAAAGCACTGGTTGGAAATGCTGGTGTCCAGTAAAGTGATGACTTGTGTGCAGTGTTCCTGCCCGGGCCGACTTCCAGCTTCGTTCCAGTCAGGGTGGAGAAGGTCAGGTTTTGTTGAGGGTGAAAGGTATTTGGGTGGTTTCCATGGCAGCTGGTTTCCTCACTCCTGTACTGCCCACACGCTGCACACCACTCTGCAGAGCCAGCCATGAAAGCTCCACGCCCACTGGGGCCAGACCTCACTGCCTGTTTCTTTTTGTTGTTTTTTTTAACTGCTGGTGGGGACTTTAAAGTATTTTCATTGGATGCAAACTTTTAACGCCCTTGAGTACAGGATGAGTCATCAATGTGCATCAATCATTTTCCAAAGAAATTACAAACTATTAAATAAGAATACATCCAGAAAAATAAAAATACCTTTTTATCATGGCTATGTGAGATAGTGGTGTAGATAGATGTAATCCATAGTTTTACTATTCTACATTTATACATTTATATAACCACTCTGACGCTGTAAGGTTATTATGCTGAGCTTGTAAACAGTGGCCTCTTTAAATGTTTAACCAACAGACAGGAAATGATGTTATCGTAATAATCATAAAAAAAAGTCCATTAGATACGGCCTGAAACATCCGTCAGATAGTATGAGGCTTTTCTGCTCAGTTAGATTATATTATATCAGCTTTTAGAAAAACTATAGTCTATCTACCGCTGGATCAGAACTGTTTTGCACAAATAAATAAATCTTTTTTGCACTGCTTTCTTTTGCATGAATTACTACCTCACCATCTTATAATTTCAGCAATTATTTATTTGTAAAGTTTTTCCACCACCACACTTTACATACAGAATATTTCTATTTTTGTATTTGTGCTTTTTGGTAAATTCCCCTGTCGAAATCGTTATTGTTTTATATATATATATATTTCCTTATCATAGTAGCGCGGGATTTGGCATAAAAAAAGTGTGATAAATAAACATGTCTTATGTCTAATAATAATAATTCATCACTGTACATTCAAACACCGCAGCTTTGTCCAGATGACACTAAACGGGCCATGAAAAACATAAATTTGTTTGTTTAAATTAGTTTTACATATATTAATTTGTCATTTAGTTCAAGGGTAGTCTTATGTTTGTATTTATTATTAGATTAAGATCATTGCATGTAGTACAGGTACATACACAATAAAATACAGGCTGAAAATGAAGCCAACAACAGGAACCAAGCTACGACTGTTGTATGAAGCAAGTTAGTGTTGTACAGAGTAAATAAATAAATAAATAAATAGTTGTATGTTATATGAGTGTGTCTGTATTGTCTGTATGTTTTGGAAGCATATTTAGTGTGTTTGTGTGTGTTTATGTGTATTGTGTGTATTTCTGTGTGTATTCCTGTGTGTGTACTGTGTTCAGAGGAGTCCTGGTTCTGCTGCGGTTCTCCGTGGACCGGGTCTTCCCTCCACCGCTGGATTCTTTAGGAAGCGTAAAGAGGTTTGTTTATGCAGCACTACTTTTGTGTACATCCGACAACTACTGACACAAACTAAGAAAGTGATTTTTTTTTTTTATCATTCATAGTAAAAGACATCTACGCAAAGTCGACCGTTTTTTTCAAAAATCTACTGTTAAAGTTTCCGAGTGAATCCCGATGAGTTGTTTCCCGTTTCGGCCCCGACGGAGGAAAACGGCAGCGCAGTTGTTGGGACTATTTTCTCTTGGATGGCTGTGATGCGCCTTTCTCTCCCTCTCGCCTGTGCTAGGCCGCCATCTTGAATTTTAATGTTAATTTCTAAAAAAAAAATGTGTTTCCTGTGATATTTTCGTTTAGGGTGTCGTGCCAAATTTGGATTAGTTTGAGGAACGCGGCTTTGTTTCGTCACTGTTGTAGAAAATAACCTTTGTGAGTATTACTTGTGTTTGTTGTGTTTGTGTTGTCGACTCGGGACATTTAACCGACCAACGCGTGAAATCCCTTCAGCTTGCTATTTACCTGCTAGCCGTCATGATAAATAACACCACCCACACCGGGCTATTTGTTTTTATCGTGCTCTGATGGCTACAGCTGATCGTATCTGCGGGATTTGGAGCAAACAAATGAACTTTTAATTCGTTTGGGAACGTGAGATTTAGCCCGATAAGCTAGCTAATGGCTTCCACATCAAACAACCCAAGCTAACGCAGTGCATGCTAGCGCTATCTGCTGTGCTCCAGCGGTTAGCTGGTAGGTAGCATAGCTAGCTACTACACTGGTACATGTGTGTCGAATATTTCATGATGATCGAGTCATCTTCACGGGATTAACGTGTAACTGCATTGTGTTTTCTTTTTGTATTAGCCGTACTGGCTGACGGTGAAGCTAACTTAGCAACATGCTAAAGTTAAGTTTGATGCTAGCTGGCTTTGGCTGCTAGCTAGTTAACAGAATCTGGAAAGTACGTTAATGTTAAAGAATATTTATTTTCTTAAAAGCGTATAGAGTCTCATTTAAACGGACGGTGTTTGGATTTATTATCTAAATGTTTATGACCTGGATGCTACGTGGATAAATCGGTTGATGGTGTGGAGTTAATGTCTTATAGTGTGATGATTAAATGCCACCATCATCTAACAACACCGTCCCTGTGAAGCTCAGTCTGGGTCTTTGTGTTGAGCTTTGATTGTCTCTAAATGTTTCTGGCTCTTGTTTGGTTGCTGGGTATCGTCTCCGCTTGGAGCCGGTGTTTGCTGCTAGCTAGCCGCGGCCGGACGTCGCCGCTTAGCTCCATGCTAACGGGAGTGAACGGGTGGTGGAGGAGAGGAGGCAGTTGTTAGCAAACAATACAAGCTGCACTGGTGACTGTGGTCCAGCCTCGGCCTCCTCAGGTGTTGGTGTGGCCTTCCGGGTTTCCTCCCGAACCCCGCGAGACGCTGTGTTTTTATTGCGGCTAACATTAGCTTCCGAGTTAAACTCGAATCAGATTGTTGTGTTATAATGAATCCACATGTTAGCACTTTATATTTAAATGTGTGGTTGATGCACTAAGTTGACAGTAAGCCGCTGTCATATTCGGGGTTACCACTGAGCGGCGCTGCAGGAGCATTTTCATCGGTCATACTTTGAGCCTGTGCTGCAGATTCAGATGTAAACAACACCTGTTAGTTCACCTGATGCGGCTCAGCAGCTGCAGGTGGTCGGTTTAAACCACGGACTGATCGGTACCTGGCGTCCGGTAGAACTCAGCACAGGTCCAAGTGATTGGGAAGAGATTTTCTGCTGATTGTTCTCTTGAATCATTGATATGTCTGTGATGGTTTAACACGTAGGACAAGCTGAAACAAGCTCTTAAAGACGTTTCATTCAATCAGAATGAATCAAAATCATTTATTAATCCTTCAATGAAATAGTTTTGCTGCAGTTGCTCCCATAAAGCGACATTTGTGTGGAAAGTACAATACAAATAGAATAAAACAACCCTATACAGATGCATTAAATAAAAGTATTTACAGTTAGCAGAGGATGGTTATATTAGATAACGAGAGAGTCTGAATGTTTAGAGCAGGTGGAGTTGTACAGTTAGATGGCCGTGGGCAGGAACGACCTCCTGTGGTGTTGTGTGGTGCTTTTGGTTTGAATGAGTCTGCTGCTGAAGGTGCTTCTCAGACTGGACAGTGTGTTGTGGAGTAAAGTGGAGTGGGAGGAGTTGTCCAGGAAGGTCTTCATGTTTGCTAACATCCTCTTCTCTGACACTGTGGTCAAAGAGTCCACCTCCAAGTCTTCAGTTCTAAATGACCGCTGAGCGTTTCCTTCTAGATGGATTTGAGCCTCAGATGTTCCTGGTTAAAAACAAAAACTCTTCTAGAAACCCAGCGCGTTATTTTTTGATAATTCATTAATTATATGTAGTTCCTCATTAATATGATTCATTAGTTATTCATATTTCACACTTTGTTTGAGCTGGTGTGATATATGAACTCTGCTTATTTAGCTGGACTCCATATTTGTACTAGCAAGAGTTCAACTGAGGTCACAACCAACTGAGCAAAAGTTTGTTTAACTGTTAGAAAAGTTTCTGCTGCAAACAGAAGTATTGTGTCACCATGTTTTATCTAAAACAATGAAAAGAAAGAAAGAGGGAAGAGAGGAAGGTGATTAGAGGAAAGAAGAAGGATAAAGAAGAAAGGCTAAGTGGAAGGAGGAAGGAGAATAAAGGAAGGAAGGAAGTAAAGAAGAAAGACAAGGTAGAAGAAGGAAGGATGGAAGCCAGGTGGAAGGAGGGAAGGATAGAAGACAGGAAGGAAGGAAAGTTATAAGGTTTGTGTCTATCACAACATTAAGCCCCGCCCCCATGATCTAATTGGACCGTTGCTGGAGCAGACTCACCTTAATGTAAAAGCATTAAACCGTCAGGCCTTTAATCCTTCTGCTCTTCCTCCAGGTTTCAAACTACAGACCCCAGTCTTCCCCACTCAAGAGTGTTTCCTCATCTCGGAGACTAAATGCAACTGGACCAGGGGGCTTGTGGGCATGAAGTGGCTGGGCGAATCCAAGAACATGGTATTAAATGGCAGACGACACGGAAACAAGTTGACCAGCGAGCAGCAGCATCCTCAGAGGACGTCGCTGCGCCACAACAAGAGCCACGCCAGGAACCGAAGATGTAGCCGCAGTGAGTCTGGTTCTGATGTTCAGTCTGTGTGTGGTTGTTTGGTTCTGATGATCAGTCTGTGTTTGGTTCTGATGATCAGTCTGTGTGTGGTTCTGATGTTCAGTCTGTGTTTGGTTCTGATGTTCAGTCTGTGTTTGGTTCTAATGTTCAGTCTGTGTCTGGTTCTGATGTTCAGTCTGTGTCTGGTTCTGATGTTCAGTCTGTGTCTGGTTCTGATGTTCAGTCTGTGTCTGGTTCTGATGTTCAGTCTGTGTTTGGTTCTGATGTTCAGTCTGTGTCTGGTTCTGATGTTCAGTCTGTGTGTGGTTCTGATGTTCAGTCTGTGTCTGGTTCTGATGTTCAGTCTGTGTTTGGTTGTTTGGTTCTTATGATCAGTCTGTGTTTGGTTCTTATGATCAGTCTGTGTTTGGTTCTGATGTTCAGTCTGTGTCTGGTTGTTTGGTTCTGATGATCAGTCTGTGTTTGGTTCTTATGATCAGTCTGTGTTTGGTTCTGATGATCAGTCTGTGTGTGGTTCTGATGATCAGTCTGTGTTTGGTTCTTATGATCAGTCTGTGTTTGGTTCTGATGTTCAGTCTGTGTGTGGTTCTGATGTTCAGTCTGTGTTTGGTTCTGATGTTCAGTCTGTGTTTGGTTGTTTGGTTCTTATGATCAGTCTGTGTTTGGTTCTGATGTTCAGTCTGTGTTTGGTTCTTATGATCAGTCTGTGTTTGGTTCTGATGTTCAGTCTGTGTGTGGTTCTGATGTTCAGTCTGTGTTTGGTTCTGATGTTCAGTCTGTGTTTGGTTGTTTGGTTCTGATGATCAGTCTGTGTTTGGTTCTGATGATCAGTCTGTGTTTGGTTCTGATGATCAGTCTGTGTTTGGTTGTTTGGTTCTGATGATCAGTCTGTGTTTGGTTGTTTGGTTCTGATGTTCAGTCTGTGTTTGGTTGTTTGGTTCTGATGTTCAGTCTGTGTGTGGTTCTGATGTTCAGTCTGTGTGTGGTTCTTATGATCAGTCTGTGTGTGGTTCTTATGATCAGTCTGTGTGTGGTTCTGATGATCAGTCTGTGTGTGGTTCTGATGATCAGTCTGTGTCTGGTTCTGATGATCAGTCTGTGTGTGGTTCTGATGTTCAGTCTGTGTTTGGTTGTTTGGTTCTTATGATCAGTCTGTGTTTGGTTCTGATGTTCAGTCTGTGTTTGGTTCTGATGTTCAGTCTGTGTTTGGTTCTGATGTTCAGTCTGTGTGTGGTTCTGATGATCAGTCTGTGTTTGGTTCTGATGTTCAGTCTGTGTGTGGTTCTGATGTTCAGTCTGTGTTTGGTTGTTTGGTTCTGATGTTCAGTCTGTGTTTGGTTGTTTGGTTCTGATGTTCAGTCTGTGTTTGGTTCTGATGTTCAGTCTGTGTGTGGTTCTGATGATCAGTCTGTGTGTGGTTCTGATGTTCAGTCTGTGTTTGGTTCTGATGTTCAGTCTGTGTTTGGTTCTGATGATCAGTCTGTGTTTGGTTCTGATGTTCAGTCTGTGTTTGGTTCTGATGTTCAGTCTGTGTGTGGTTCTGATGTTCAGTCTGTGTGTGGTTCTGATGATCAGTCTGTGTTTGGTTGTTTGGTTCTGATGATCAGTCTGTGTGTGGTTCTGATGATCAGTCTGTGTTTGGTTGTTTGGTTCTGATGTTCAGTCTGTGTTTGGTTCTGATGTTCAGTCTGTGTTTGGTTGTTTGGTTCTGATGATCAGTCTGTGTGTGGTTCTGATGTTCAGTCTGTGTGTGGTTCTGATGATCAGTCTGTGTGTGGTTGTTTGGTTCTGATGATCAGTCTGTGTGTGGTTGTTTGGTTCTTATGATCAGTCTGTGTGTGGTTCTGATGATCAGTCTGTGTGTGGTTGTTTGGTTCTGATGTTCAGTCTGTGTGTGGTTCTGATGTTCAGTCTGTGTGTGGTTCTGATGTTCAGTCTGTGTTTGGTTGTTTGGTTCTGATGTTCAGTCTGTGTTTGGTTCTGATGATCAGTCTGTGTGTGGTTGTTTGGTTCTGATGATCAGTCTGTGTTTGGTTGTTTGGTTCTGATGATCAGTCTGTGTGTGGTTGTTTGGTTCTGATGATCAGTCTGTGTTTGGTTGTTTGGTTCTTATGATCAGTCTGTGTTTGGTTCTGATGTTCAGTCTGTGTTTGGTTGTGTGGTTCTTATGATCAGTCTGTGTGTGGTTCTGATGATCAGTCTGTGTGTGGTTGTTTGGTTCTGATGATCAGTCTGTGTTTGGTTGTTTGGTTCTGATGATCAGTCTGTGTTTGGTTGTTTGGTTCTGATGATCAGTCTGTGTGTGGTTGTTTGGTTCTGATGATCAGTCTGTGTTTGGTTGTTTGGTTCTGATGTTCAGTCTGTGTTTGGTTCTGATGATCAGTCTGTGTGTGGTTGTTTGGTTCTGATGATCAGTCTGTGTCTGGTTCTGATGATCAGTCTGTGTTTGGTTCTGATGTTCAGTCTGTGTTTGGTTCTGATGTTCAGTCTGTGTTTGGTTCTGATGATCAGTCTGTGTTTGGTTCTGATGATCAGTCTGTGTGTGGTTCTGATGATCAGTCTGTGTTTGGTTCTGATGATCAGTCTGTGTTTGGTTCTGATGATCAGTCTGTGTTTGGTTCTGATGATCAGTCTGTGTGTGGTTCTGATGATCAGTCTGTGTGTGGTTCTGATGATCAGTCTGTGTTTGGTTCTGATGTTCAGTCTGTGTTTGGTTCTGATGATCAGTCTGTGTTTGGTTCTGATGATCAGTCTGTGTGTGGTTCTGATGATCAGTCTGTGTTTGGTTGTTTGGTTCTGATGATCAGTCTGTGTGTGGTTGTTTGGTTCTGATGATCAGTCTGTGTGTGGTTGTTTGGTTCTGATGATCAGTCTGTGTGTGGTTGTCTGGTTCTGATGATCAGTCTGTGTGTGGTTGTTTGGTTCTGATGATCAGTCTGTGTGTGGTTGTTTGGTTCTGATGTTCAGTCTGTGTGTGGTTGTTTGGTTCTGATGATCAGTCTGTGTGTGGTTCTGATGTTCAGTCTGTGTCTGGTTGTTTGGTTCTGATGATCAGTCTGTGTGTGGTTCTGATGTTCAGTCTGTGTCTGGTTCTGATGTTCAGTCTGTGTCTGGTTCTGATGTTCAGTCTGTGTTTGGTTCTGATGTTCAGTCTGTGTTTGGTTCTGATGATCAGTCTGTGTGTGGTTCTGATGATCAGTCTGTGTTTGGTTCTGATGATCAGTCTGTGTTTGGTTCTGATGATCAGTCTGTGTTTGGTTCTGATGTTCAGTCTGTGTCTGGTTCTGATGTTCAGTCTGTGTTTGGTTCTGATGTTCAGTCTGTGTTTGGTTCTGATGATCAGTCTGTGTGTGGTTCTGATGATCAGTCTGTGTTTGGTTCTGATGATCAGTCTGTGTGTGGTTCTGATGATCAGTCTGTGTTTGGTTCTGATGTTCAGTCTGTGTGTGGTTCTGATGATCAGTCTGTGTTTGGTTCTGATGATCAGTCTGTGTCTGGTTCTGATGATCAGTCTGTGTTTGGTTCTGATGATCAGTCTGTGTGTGGTTCTGATGATCAGTCTGTGTGTGGTTCTGATGATCAGTCTGTGTGTGGTTCTAATGTTCAGTCTGTGTGTGGTTCTGATGTTCAGTCTGTGTGTGGTTGTTTGGTTCTGATGTTCAGTCTGTGTGTGGTTCTGATGTTCAGTCTGTGTTTGGTTCTGATGATCAGTCTGTGTGTGGTTCTGATGATCAGTCTGTGTGTGGTTCTGATGATCAGTCTGTGTGTGGTTCTGATGATCAGTCTGTGTTTGGTTCTGATGATCAGTCTGTGTTTGGTTGTTTGGTTCTTTCAGGGTTTAATGCAGCCACCCTGGAGGCTGAGAGGCGATACGTTCCCTCCTCAGGAATGACCGCCAAGGAGCTTTGTGAGAACGACGACCTGACCACCAGCCTCATCCTGGATCCATACCTGGGCTTTCAGACTCACAAGATGAACACCAGGTAAACCAGGAAGGGAAACTCTGATGAATGTAGCAGAGAGTCATTAATGTTGTATCTGAGCTTCACACATTTTCCCCGTTTCCAGGTTTCGACCAATCAAGGGACGTCAGGAGGAGCTGAAGGACGTCATCGAGCGCTTCAAGAAACACGACAACCTGGAGAAGGCGTTCAGAGCGCTGACGTCTGGAGACTGGGCCAGAAACCTGTTTCTCCACAAGACCAAGGCTCAGGAGAAACTCTTCAAGCAGCATGTGAGCACAGATTTACCCGCTGCTATGACGACCAGGCATCCAATCAGAGACGACTGACCCTCTGCTTCTATCCCACAGGTGTTTGTTTATCTGAGGATGTTCGCCACTGACAGCGGCTTTGAGATTCTCCCCTGTAACCGTTACTCGTCAGAGCAGAACGGAGCCAAGATCGTGGCGACGAAGGAATGGTGAGGAGCAGAGTTAATGTGGACGGCCATCTTTGATTTAGTCTTTGTCCCCAGAGGACAATACGTCACATTTTAAATGAAGGAGGAAAGTAAAACGTGATTTACACAGACACCTAACAACATGACATTTATATGTGGCCTGTTTTCAGAAACTTTATTTATTATCAAAGTGAAATAAACGCAGATGTTCAGAAGCTAAATGCTAAATGCTAACGCATCCTCCGCTCTGCTGTCCACTGTTCAAACGTGTCTGTTAAAGGTTCATGTGAGTAAATGTGTTAACTAGATGATACTTGATCTCCTGTTTCCCGTCGGTTTGTTGCAGGAAGAGAAACGATAAGATCGAGTACCTGGTGGGATGCATCGCCGAGCTCTCAGAGAGCGAGGAGAACATGCTGCTCCGTCACGGAGAGAACGACTTCAGCGTCATGTACTCGACCCGGAAGAACTGTGCTCAGCTGTGGCTCGGGCCGGCGGCCTTCATCAATCACGGTATTAGTTAATCTGATTAAACACTAGTCATCAGTCACACGTGGAACATCCAGGAGCCTCATTTAATGTTTGTTCTCTCCTCTTTTTTTTAGATTGTCGACCAAACTGCAAGGTGGGACAGATGTTTGAGGATGTTCTGGGATGTGTTTGTTTTTTAAATGATGATGATGATGATGATGATTTCTTTCTTTCTTTGTTGGTTCAGTTTGTGTCGACAGGACGGGACACGGCCTGTGTGAAGGTTCTGAGGGACATCGAGCCTGGGGAGGAGATCTCCTGTTACTATGGAGACGGGTTCTTTGGGGAAAACAATGAATATTGTGAATGTTACACATGTGAAAGGTAACGAGACACAACACAGCTCAGCATCTAGTCTGATAGCTCATCTATCAGAATGTGTGTGTGTGTTAAATGTCAGCTTCAGTCTGATGTTTGTCTGACGCTAAAACCAATCGTGATTCTCCGTCTCCTCCTGCAGACGAGGTACTGGTGCTTTCAAATCCAAAGCTGGGCTGCCAGTGGAAGTGCCGGTGATCAACAGCAAGTACGGGTTGAGGGAGACGGACAAACGTCTCAATCGGCTGAAGAAGCTCGGCGAAGGAAACCGGAGCTCAGACAGTCACTCTGTGGGCTCCCACACCGACGTAGACTCTCAGGAAATGCCAAAAACACATCAGTGTAAGAGTCTGGCTCAGTCACACGCAGGACGTCCTGATCAGGTTATTAGATCCAGTACTGGTCTGATCAGAAAAGCTCCATAGTTTGGTTTATGTTGGACCTAGAGATCAGACGTGGCTGGAGCCTGATACCGATCAGGACGTCCCTGATTCCTTTTACTGATGATTCTTCTCTGGAACCGTTTAATCGTTTTCTGTTTTCCCTCCAGCTGCCAGAAAAAGATCATCATCATCGTCGTCATCTGGCCTGAAGTATAAAAACAGGACTCAAACCAGACAGACTTTGTCCAGAGCCCTTTCTACCTCATGTTCCAAACAAGGTCGTGTAAACAATAACAGGGTACCAAAGAGACTGAAATCCCAATCCAAGCCTTCACTAAGTAAAGTCCAGTTGCGGAGTCGGAGGAGGGCGGCGGCGGCGGAGCAGCCCAAGGCGTCAGCCAAAGGAGAGACTTGTCAGCTGGGCCTCAGGGACTCGAAGGCGTCGCTGTGTAAAGGCGTCACGGTGAAGAAGGAGAAGGACGGACTGGAACCGGTGCAGTCCTCGCCGCCCCCGCCGCCGCTGGGCCAGCGGGGCTGCCTGACCCGGCACGCCGCCAAGGAAAACGGGAATCTAGCAACTGTGCAGAGCGGCGAGGGCGGCCAGTGCTCGGCGTACAGAACTCGCAGGTCCACACGGACGCTGGTAAAAAGCCAGGAAACGGCCGCCGGCGTTAAGCTGGAGCCCAGCGCCATGGACGGCCTGAGCCCTGTCCCTGGGGGGGTGGTCATTAAGACGGAGCCGGCGGACATGGAGGAGTACCTCCACCACGGGGTGGACCTGGAGCCGCCGCCCCCGCTGGACGCCGGTTACACCCGGAGGAGCTCTCGCACGCGGCGGAAACGGCCGGCGCGGCTCAGGACCGAGCGGACGATTAAATGCGAGGACTCGTGCGGCGAGTCGTTCGGGCACCCCCCCAGCTTCTCGGAGTGCAGCAACGTGCTGCTGAGCTTCGCCGACCGCCACCGGGACTATAACGGCGTCGCCAACGGCAGCAAGTCCCTGCGCCGGGACAAGGGGAAGAGCGTGTGCCGGTCGCAGGACAAGGGGAAGAAGAAGCGGCGCATCACCAGATACGACGCTCAGCTGATCCTGGAGAACAACACGGGCATCCCCAAACTGACGCTCCGCCGGCGGAGGGACAGCAGCAGCAGCAAAACCAACGACCCCAACGACCCCGTCGGCTCCTCCAACCTCCCCCCCGCCGCCGCCACCGTTAACTCCGCCTCCTCCAGCAAAATCAGCATCAAGTTCAGCAAGGACCACGACAAGGACAAAGGCAGCTCCTACATCGCCAAGCTGAACAACGGCTTCGCTCCCGTCGTCCACGGCAACGCCACCAAGCTGAAGATCCAGCTGAAGAGGGAGGACGACGCTCGGAGGACGTCCCAGAACAACCAGGTGTCCTACAACGGCGACATGGGTCCGAGTCTGGAGGCTCGGAACGGCGGACACCGGAGCCAGAAGGTGGTGGCGGACCCGTCGTCGGATGAGGACGAGGACGAGGACGAGGACGGGGACGGGGAGGAGGAGGAGGAGGACGACGACGACGACGACGACGATGATGACGACGACGACTACTTCGACAATGACTTTGAGGACGACTTCATTCCACTTCCTCCGGCGAAGCGGTTGCGACTCATCGTGGGTAAAGACTCCATAGACATCGATATCTCCTCCAGGAGGAGAGAGGATCAGTCTCTGAGGCTCAATGCATAAGCTGTGGACCTTCCCCTGTAAATAAACACCACCCACTAATCAGCTGTTGTGTTGATGTAAAAGAAGTAATTTAAAAAAGAGAAAATCAGAATCTGGATGAGCGATGGTAGAGGGCGCCGTCGGCCTGAAACAAACCTTTAAAGCAGTTTGTTTCAGGCTGAACTCTTCCTTTCAGTGAATGCACTTGTTCTTCATGATGGACATGGATATTGTAGAAAGTGTACAGTATGTCCCCTCTGTCTCACAGGCAGGTTTTTATCCAACCTTTCATTTTTGTCTCGTATCTTTTTGTGTGGAGAGTTGGGTCTGGAGGCGACGAGCAGCGCCGCTCGCTGGCTCGCTCGCTGGCTCGGTGCCATGTTCTCACTAACGCAGCAGCTTCACTCTCAGCATTACGTCCTGTATAATTAATCATGTACAGATCAGTTCATTAAGCCTCATTTTAAAGGGTTTGGTTTTGTTTTTTTACAGATAAAGAGAAAATGTTTGGGATCATGAAAACTAGATTTAGACCCCAGACTCTCTGCAGCTCCTCGGTAGCGCTCTCACTTTATTTTCAGTCACTTCTGAGACTTTGAGACTTTTCATTTAGAAAATGTTCAATTTTATGAACGTCCTGAATTAAATGAAAAAGGAGAAGAGTTCAGGCATCAGACCTTCACCAATGTTAGAAATGAGATAAAACTCACTGCAGTTCACTTCAGACGTCTGAAGAAAAGTCCTGAAACTAACCTAGATTACTGTGGTTTACTCTTCCTCCTGACATTCAGACTTTTATTTATTTTTCTGTGTTCAGTAAAAATCAACGTTTCCCTGAATCATTCTACACACGTCTGTTTTATTGAAAATGAGGTTTATAACCTGAAAATGTTTAAAATGTCCTGAGTTATTATTAAAACTCACAGAGCTGTTTGTCAGGATGAAGAATAAAAGATGGAGCGAATGATTCACAACCTGAAAACATTTGTAAAATCGTCCTGATTTAACTTAAAGTTGTTTCTCATTCTAATGAACACGTTATAAATTTAAAATAATCTAAAGGATTTGGAGCCTGAAACGTTTTCTCAGGACGTTTATGTCATTAATGAAATGATTTAGACTGATTCAGATGTTCATCAATTAACTTTAAAACTACACGATGGGAACGACTCTGACTTTTCTCATTTTGAGACTTTTTGTCATAAATCTGGTAAACAAACTCATCAGTGTCTAGTTTTCTAGTGGTTCTAATGTTCTTCATGTTTCTTTAAAACAATAACACCACGCTGATGTTCCTCTGACGTTCCTCTGAGGTTCCTCTGAGGTTCCTCTGACGTTCCTCTGTTCATTAAAGCAGCAAACAACCAGCCGTTGTTCTTTAGTTCAGGACATTTAAACATGTTTTCTGGTCATGAACCATGGAGCTGCAGTGAGTTTGTGTCGTTGATTCAGATGGTTTCGTGTTGGACTCTGAGCTGAGGCTCGTTCTCTGACAGAAGTAAAAGCACAGCGTTGTGTTCTCCGGTGAAAACATGGCACACGAGGAGGCGGGAGGTTTAACGGCTGCTCGGCTCTGACTAATCTAATGTACAGAGACTGGCTCAATCATTTTCTCGTCAGGTTTGTGGACTGAAGGGACGTGGGGGTCTGAGGAGGAAGGTTTCACGCTCTGACATGTTCTGTAGAATCATGTACTCTCCTTCTCCTCCTCCTCCTTCTTCTGTGGTGCTACTTTTCTTTCCTCCCGTCTCGTTGGTTTTCTGTGTACCATGTCCGTGTGGAGGCAGCATTAACGTCACTAGTTTTTATTTTGTTCTTTCCAGGAGCACATAAACTTTCCGACAGCGTTAGGTGCCTTAAAGAGCGTCCGGACACATTTAGACCAAACTCGACCATCTGCTTCTGCTTGGCCCTCGGCCCTCAGTCCTCCTGTAGATTCATTTACTGGTGTGGAAGGAACAGACCAAGGGATCAACTGAGACTGAACGTTAGCGCCTGTTTTCTTGTGTTTATAGCACTGTTCACATCACCAGCAGCTAATCAGTGTTCTGACCCGGTCCAGCCCGGCCTGGTCTAGCCCGGTCCCGGTCGCGGTCTCGGTCCGGCCTCCATCCCCTCGCTGTAAACTCTTCCAGGTGTAGCGTCTGTGTGCTCTTTGTCACGATTTCCAGTTGATTCAAAAAGAGAAAAAACAAAAACACAAATGTGAATAGTGTGCGGACATGTTAGCGTGTTGCGTGGGTAGCGGGGAAACGTGTAAAGAGAATTAAAAGTGGGCAGTGCATATATTGTCCAATATGTAAATCATGTGAACACATCTTGTACTTATTTAACAGTTTTGAATACTTGAAGACTATATAAAGTTTCTTTGTGACTCTTCTGGGGCTTCGTTCCTTGTTTTATTTTTCCTCTTGGTCGATTTTAATCCACAGTTAAAGTCATGAAGGATTTACTGACTCTGACATGTTCAGGAAGTCACATAAAAACTAAACTAAATGTTTTGAGGCCTTTGAGGGTTTCACCAGTGAACAGGTGAGTCCAGGAAGAACTGCATGACTTTATATTGACAAGTCCAGAGAGCTGACTACAAGCTCGACAAGAAATACAAATAAACAAAATGACATCTAAAATACAGTAAATGAAAGAAAAAAGAAACTTAAACATAACTGTTTTATTATTACAATAAAGGAACCGTAAATAAAGGGTATTTCTATGTGTCTGGTGAAAACTTTATTTAAACCTGTTTGTGTTTTTATATCATTAGGATTTTAAATAATATATATATATTTTTAAATGAGAATTACTGTAAATATAAATCCAACAGTAAAAAGAATAAATGTTTTAAGATCAAACACAAATTAATCTAAAATTCTACTTTTTCTAAGATATATATTTTATAAGATAACAATCGTGTTAAACAATAATTTATCATTTGTTTTGGTAACGAGTCCGTTTCTGTTTATTTAAATACCAGAGGTTAACCTTTGACCTCTGACTCATCAGCCAATCAGGAGCGTCCATCATTCAACGGCATCCAATCAGATTTCGTGGTGCGCTATTTGAAAGCAGCTCGTTTCTGTGTTTACCTGCAGTGTTCACGGTAACTTGTCGGTAACTGGCTTCGTGCTCAAATCAATCGCCGCGCGCTTTCTTTACGTTTTTATCTCGTTGCTGCTGACGTTAACATGTCGTCTGTGGAAATCCGCGCCGCGGTGAGTAAACACTTTAGTTCGTTTTAGCTGTTTGTGGAGCGGCTGCTGTTAGCTTCCGCGGCTAGCCGCAGTCGTTAGCCAGCTTGCTAACATTAGCCCAGCTCGTTGGGGGTTGTCTCCAGCTCCTGCGCCGCGTTTCACGTTTCTATCTTCGGTCTCTGTTCCAGCTGCTTCCCGCCGGAGAGAACCCGCTGAAGAAGAATAAAAGCACCGCAGCGGGACCGAGGAGAGCCGCTCTGGGAGAGATCAGCAACTTCCACCAGGCTAATGCTAAGGTAACAAGATGGAGGAGCAGGTAGGCTCCTCAGGGGGTCACGTGATGAAGCTAAAGGTTCGTGTTCAGACTCCAGCCTCTGTTTGTTTCATTAAAGCCTGAACACAGAGGAGTCTTCTGGTCTTAATAACGTTTTCTTTTATTCTTTGAGTCACGTGATGAAGCTAAAGGTTGTGTCCAGGCTGCTGGTCTTTATTTTAGCTTCATTAGCTCCACTGAAGCTCCTTCCTCCTCCACATGGTGGCGCTCTTCAGCCCTTTCTTGTCTGACTCTTTCCTCAGAGAACCGGACCGACCAAAGCAGCAGCAGCAGCGGTCAAACCGTCCTGTGTCTCCAGACCCAAAGCCGCCGTGGTGCCGGCGTTGGCTCCTGTGGTCCAGGTCCGAGCTCCGGCTCCAGAGGTCGACGTGTCCATGAAGGAGGAGCAGCAGGAGCAGCAGGAGCAGGAGGAGGAGCTGTGCCAGGCTTTCTCCGAGGCGCTGCTCACCGTTCAGGACGTGGACGAGCAGGACGCTGATCTGCCTCAGCTCTGCTCTCAATACGTCAAAGATATCTACAACTATCTTCACGTCCTGGAGGTAACGTTGTTGTCCTCCAGCTCGTCCTCGTCCTCCTCTCTGTTCGTCTCATCATGGCGTCTCCTCCTCCTCGTCCTCCTCAGGTGCAGCAGGCCGTCAGAGCCGACTACATGCAGAGCTACGAGATCAACGAGAGGATGCGAGCGCTCCTGGTGGACTGGCTGGTCCAGGTCCACTCCAGGTTCCAGCTGCTGCAGGAGACGCTGTTCCTGACCGTGGCCGTCCTGGACCGCTTCCTCCAGGTGAGCAGGGACCAGACGATGCTGTCCTGTCTCGCCAGTCCCTCTGTTCTCCTGTCCTAACTCCTCCTGTGCTCCAGGTCCAGCCGGTGTCCAGGAGGAAGCTGCAGCTGGTGGGCGTCACCTCGATGCTGGTGGCCTGTAAATACGAGGAGATGTTTGCCCCGGAGGTCGGAGACTTCGCCTACATCACGGACAACGCCTTCACCAAGTCTCAGATCCTGGAGATGGAGCAGCTGCTGCTGAGGAAACTCAACTTCCAGCTGGGACGTCCTCTCCCGCTGCACTTCCTCCGCCGAGCTTCTAAGGTGGCCAACGTGAGTTAACGGGTGAACGAGGAGTCATGACGTAGAGTCAGGATCAGAGCTGAAGTGGCTCTGGACGGTCTGTCTCTGCCTCTGAGGCTGGAGGCAGCTTTCATTTCTGTTAATCTAAAGACCAGAAACCATCCATGTGTGTTAGGCTGTTAAATCAGACGCTGGCCTTTTAAATGACGTGTTTGTTTCAGGCTGACGTAGAGAGACACACTCTGGCTAAGTACCTGATGGAGCTGACCCTCATCGACTACAACATGGTTCACTATCGGCCCTCAGAGATCGCCGCCGCCGCCCTGTGTCTGTCCCAGCTGCTGCTGGACGCTCTGCCCTGGGTCGGTTTGAGTCTCAGGTCACGGACGTCTCTTTGCTGCTTCAAGACGTTTAACTGACGTGTCTCTCTCTGTCTCTGTCTCCAGTCGCCCACTCAGCAGCACTACTCCACCTACAGCCAGGCCCACCTGACCCCCATCATGCAGCACATGGCCAAGAACCAGGTGATGCTGAACGAGGGGAGGACAAAGTTCCTGGTGAGTGTGAATGATGTGAGCTCGGACTGGTGTCCTCAGACGGACTCTAACGTCCCGCCTTGTCTCTGCAGGCCGTCAGGAACAAGTACTCCAGCAGCAAGCTGATGAAGATCAGCCTCATCCCTCAGCTCAAGTCCTCCACCCTCAGGAACCTGGCGGCCCCTCTGCTCAGCGACCCCTGAGGACGACCCCTGACCCAGACGACCTCTCACTCGCACTTTATTTTAAATCGACTACGACCTGTGGACAGACTTCTCCCGTTCTTAATAAAATGTTTTTATTGTTTTTCATCCAGGCCTCGTTTATTTCCTGACGGTCATTTATCTAAACTCTTCAGTTCGGAGGAAACGTTCATGTTAAACATTTGAGACTAGAAGTAACTGGAGCTGATCTCATGTTGGAGTGAAAGGGGTCACAGATGATCCTGGCTCTGAGTCAGAGGTCAAAGGTCGACCTTCAGCTCTGCAGCGTGGCGTCGTGGTGAACGCTGCAGAATGACACCAGCTAGTGACTGAATGAAGAGAGGACGGCTTTGTGCTGTCAGACCCTGACCTCACCCTCCATCAGCTCTCACACGCTGACGTCACGCCTCGGTGTCCACTGTAGATAAAGTCTCCCGTTAAATCTGTTGACCTGTAAATATTATGATCTAATGTTGGAATAAAATGATTCGTGTTCAGATGAAGATGTGTTGATCTGTTTACTGAGTTTAAACTGAATAATGGTCAAAATATATTAAAACAGAATACTTTGAATGTTTAAACGAATACCTATTTAGAATCATTTTCATAAACTAAAAACAGATTAAAAGTAAATGATGTAGAAAATATAAAACATTTAAAGAAAACTAAGTTGAAAATCCAACCCTGTATAAAACTGATATTAACACTTCATAGAACATTTAAATGAAATTAAATGAACAGTAAAAACACAAAGTCCTTGTTATTACATGAAACATAAGATGTTTATTTAATCGCACATGTGGGAAATTTCCTATAGAACAGAATTTTGCAAAAAATATACAGGAAGACAGCAACGACTTTGAACAGGGAAAAGGTTAAAAAATAAAACATTTATCAAAAAATATACAAAAGAATAATCATACTTAGAAAATATAAGGAGGAGAAATAACTAGAAAATACAAGACATTCTGTCTGTACAGTGAAAATGGTGGAATAAACTTTACAAATAAATAACCTTTGAGAAAAAAACATTTTGAGTTGGTGAGGTAGTGCAAAGAAGCTTTAGCTTATTATTAAATATAATTATTAAATGTTTGAATAAAACAAACCTTTTTATGGTTAAAATCAATAGTTAAATAAAAAATGAAATAAATAAAAATGTCTAAATAAAAATAAAGCGTCAGTCATCCTCTCATCCGGGTACTAACGTGTAGTTCCAGTCTCGGCCACACGGTGGCGACGCCATGACTCTCCTCCGTCCCTCCTCCTCCTCCTCCTCCTCCTCAGTCTCAGTCTCAGTCTAGTTGCTGCCGCGTTGTTGTTCCAGTCGATCCGGAGTTCAGTCCGAGCAGAGACCCCTGTAGACCCGCAGACCCACAGAGACCCGCAGAGACCCGCAGACCGACGCAGACCCGCAGAGACCCGCAGAGAGGAGACCTGTCCCCGCAGCTCAGCGCAGAACCAGGTGAGAGAGAAACGGCTCCGAGAGTCTGAGAAGCTTCAGGTCAAAGAACACGAGGAGAAAAGAAGAGAGAATGAGTTCAGTCTGTGTCTGTGTCTGTGTCACAGCAATAATTAATCATCAGGAATAATCTCTGGTCTGGGTCTGAGGAGTTTACCTGTTGCAGCTCACGCTCACCTGGAGGCTAAAATACCGTGTTTTCTGAATGGACTCTGGTGCAGCCAGAAAGTTGATTTACTCATTTTAAATCAGAGACAGAAAAAAGCTTCATGTCTGTTTGTCTGGATGTTTAAATCATGAGCAGAGCTTCAGTTTTATTCTGGTTTATTCTGGTAAACCTTTAGATTTTCACCTAAATGTAAAGTTTAGAGACAAAAGTGAAAATAAAAGTGTGAGGGTGTGACCTCATAAAGAGTTCAGATAAAAACACGCACGGCACGAGGACCTTTTGCTTTCTGTTAGTCAAACTAAACATGACCTCAGTTAATCAGAAAGATGATCCTCCTGATGGTGGTAACCATGGTAACCATCATTAATCAGCATCAGGTGAGGTAAAAAAAAACAAGATGAACCAAGATGGAGTCAATGTGGACAGAGACCATGGAGGACATAGACGAGGACATAGAGGACATAGAGGAGGACATAGAGGAGGACATGGAGGACATGGAGGAGGACATGGAGGAGGACATGGAGGAGGACATAGAGGAGGACATAGAGGTCCTAGTTCTTCTATTCCATCCAGATTTAATACTTTAGTTCATATTGTTGGTGTTTTTCTAAAAATCATTAAGAAAAGTTGGGAAAAGAATCCTCCTCCTCTTCCTCCTCCTCCTCCTCCTCCTCCTCCTCCTCCCCTCCTCCTCCTCCTCCTCTTCCTCCTCCTCCTTCCTCCTCCTCCTCTTCTTCTTCTTTTCGTCTTCTTCTTCTTCTTCTTTGTTGTTCCAGTAGCGTGCTGCTCCTCTCCGTCAGTAAAGTGTTGAGCTTTTCTTTCATTGTCTCAGCGTCTGAACCAGTTCAGCCTGTTCATCCTGATGGATGCCTTCAATGAGGAAATAAATGTTTGTTGCTAAAGTCATCAGAACGAAGCTTTAGGCAGCTGTTGGTGTCTAGTTAGCATGCTAAGTGCTACTTGTTAGCATGCTAAGTGCTACTTGTTAGCATGCTAACAGCCAGGTGACGTAGTGAAAATA
>SRSE01001094.1:0-24657 GCA_005024645.1 Planiliza haematocheilus | reverse complement strand
CCCGCCTCCTTTTACTCGCCATAAAAGGGTAGCTATAGGCATGCTTCCTCTTTATGCCCATGCCCAGAAGAACAAAGGACTGGAAACAGGTGACAATCCAAATTGTCTGTCTTGCACTATTCCTTATTTCATACATACATATTTAATAGATTTAACTAAGATGACCACACTCTGTCCATATCATCCAACATAGCAAATCAGTTAAAGAATTAAAATTAGAAACAGTAAACAGTGAGGGAGTTGGCACTTTCTCACAGGTATGTTGGTCCAAATATTGTCCCAATCCAGGTCATAATTTTGCCCCTCAAGTTCACGGTTCCAAGCAGTGTTAATTTCGTTGACGAAGACTATGACGAAAAATATTCGTTGACGAACCTTTTTCACGTACGAAAACTAAATAAAAACTAAATAAAAAGTCAGATATGATGACGAAGACTGAGACGAATTAAAACTGACACTTTGTTTATTGTTTATTTCGAACATGTGATGGTAATATAACAAAGTAATTGAAAAAAACAAATCCAATAAGAATAGTCAAAACAACAATAACAATAGTCAAAACAAAATAATAATGTGAACCCAACATGTCCGAAAAGGAGTAGGATGAAGCCTATGCTTATCGAACCTACCCCTTTTCCACTTCTCAATTAACAATATTTTCTCTCCATGTATTTGTATATATATATTTACATAAAAGAGAAAAGAATTAGAGAAAAATAAATAAATAAATAAATTGTGATTAAATAAACAAATACATAAATCATTTATGAAAACACGGATTATAAAAGCCCTTCTTCCTCCCTGTACCTCGTGAAAACCATGTTTTTGTACCGCTTTTTAAACTGGATCATGCTTGGACATTGCTTGAGCTCCACACACAGTCTGTTCCACAGTCTCACTCCACAAACTGAAGGACAAAAAGTTTTTAATGTTGTACGTGCTCGCTGATGTTTTAAATTGTGCTCCCCCCTCAGACTATAACCCCCCACTCTGTGAAAAAACAATTTTTGAATGTTTCCAGGAAGTCGATTGTTTATTGCTTTGTACATGATTTGTGCTGTTTGGAGTTGAACCAGGTCAGTGAATTTTAATGTTTTTGATTTTAAGAATAGTGAATTTGTGTGGTCTCTATAACCAGCGTTATGGATTATTCTTATAGCTCTTTTCTGCAGTATGGATAGAGATTGTGTTGTACATTTGTAAGTATTGCCCCAAACCTCTGTGCAGTATTGTAAATAAGGTAAAATCAATGAACAGTAGAGAATGTGGAGTGATTTGTGGTCCAGAATGTGTTTTGCTTTGCTCAGGACTGAAATGCTTCTCGACAGTTTGCTTTGTACATGTTTTATGTGAGATTTCCAGTTTATTTTGTCATCAATAGTTACTCCAAGAAACTTGTTTTCATGTACCCTTTCAACATCCACCCCATCTACTTGTAACTGTGCTTGTGTGTTCTTATTGCAATTTCCAAATAACATGAATTTTGTTTTACTTAAGTTTAATGATAATTTATTTCTGTCAAACCACATTTTCAGTTTGCGCATTTCAGTAGTGATCCTCACCAGTAGTTCACCTAAGTCCCCCCCAGAACAAAAATACTAGTGTCTTCTGCAAGTAATACTAATTTTAATGTACTTGAAACTTTGCATATGTCATTTATGTAAAGGATAAATAGTTTTGGCCCTAATACTGAGCCCTGTGGGACACCACAAGCAATGTCCAAGCATGATGATGAATGTTCACCCAATTTCACAAATTGTTTTCTGTTGCTTAAATAACTTTTCACCCAGTGCAATACTAACCCCCTGATCCCGTACCGTTCAAGTTTGTTGATTAATATATCGTGATTAACTGTATCAAAAGCTTTTTTGAGATCTATGAATATTCCCACTGAATGCAATTTCTGATCTATGGTTAGTCAACGAATAAAAATAAGACAAAAATGTTAGGGTGGGCCGAATGGAGAAGACATCCAATCAGAATTACTGTTATTGTGGGACAAGTTGGGAAGAAATCCAATCAGAGCAGCAGAGCCATTGTTAAAAAAAAAATGCGGCAAATGCAATGCAGTGCTCCCAGTCTAGTGTTTCCCAACGACAGAAATGGCAGAGCTAACGGACCCGGTAAATCTAGGAAGAAAAAGGAGAATTGACATCTGGTCACACTTCAAATATGACAACAAGGATAACAAGACTATTTGCAAACCGTGTGGAGCAAAAATCGCTGGCAAAAACACCACCAACTTAAAGCGACATTTGGAAAAGACTCATCCAGAAATAAATGCAAAGGTAAGCGTACACGCTAAAGTTATTTTTACGACTGTTGTTAATTTCAATTAATTAAATACAGAAATAATAACGAAATACAAAACAATCCAGAGGTAGGCTACTGTAGGTCTACGAGTTCGCACACCCCTTGATCAAAATAATGCTAGCCGCCAGCCTTGTAAAGCTAACGTTTGCATGTCATTGACAGTGAGTGGTAACTCATTTGCATTTAGCATGCTAAAAATCTGACACCAGCAATATGCTGATGCCTGAGCCAAAGGAAAAATTAATAGCGAGCGAGTTTGAACTTTAAAGTCTATAATGTTGGTTTGGCTCTTCATTTAAGATGTTCATAGCATAAATGGGTGCATGCGATTAATTTAGATTAACTAATCACAGAGTATGTAATTAATTAGATATATTTTTTTTAAATGGATTGACAGTCCTAGTTATTTTGTCAGTTAAACCACTTGACTTATGGACAAAAAAGGACTGACCGCCTCATTCCTTGCTATAAGCGCATGCTACTTTTGTGTGGAACAAAGTAAACCTGTACACACATTGTTGGCCCTTGAAGATGTAGCTCACCCACACACTGCACAGTCTATTAAGGCATGCGTAGACAAATGTATGCAAGAGTGGGCCATACCAAAGGAAAAGATCCTGACGGTAATACCAGACAATGGGAGTAACATGGTGGCAGCCTTTAAAAATACCACAGCAGAAGAAACCAGCTCTGAGGATGACTCTCCTGGGTCCACGATGGACAGTGACTCTGAAATTGATGACCAGCGGTGAGCCATGTTTAGTTTATTCTTTTACATGACAAGTCAATTATCACATGAATGATTTTCCCCCTGCCGCACACTACATACACTATATTACCAAAAGTATTCGCTCACCTGCCTTTACTCATTCTATGAACTGAAGTGCCATCCCATTCCTAACTCATAGAATTCAATATGATGTCGGTCCACCTTTTGCAGCTATTACAGCTTCAACTCTTCTGGGAAGACTGTCCACAAGGTTGAGGAGAGTGTTTATAGGAATTTTTGACCATTCTTCCAAAAGCGCATTGGTGAGGTCACACACTGATGTTGGTCGAGAAGGCCTGGCTCTCAGTCTCCGCTCTAATTCATCCCAAAGGTGTTCTATCGGGTTCAGGTCAGGACTCTGTGCAGGCCAGTCAAGTTCATCCACACCAGACTCTGTCATCCACGTCTTTATGGACCTTGCTTTGTGCACTGGTGCACAGTCATGTTGGAAGAGGAAGGGGCCCGCTCCAAACTGTTCCCACAAGGTTGGGAGCATGGAATTGTCCAAAATGTTTTGGTATCCTGAAGCATTCAATGTTCCTTTCACTGGAACTAAGGGGCCAAGCCCAGCTCCTGAAAAACAACCCCATACCATAATTCCTCCTCCACCAAATTTCACAGTTGGCACAATGCAATCTGAAATGTACCGTTCTCCTGGCAACCTCCAAACCAGACTCGTCCATCAGATTGCCAGATGGAAAAGCGTGATTCATCACTCCAGAGAACACGTCTCCACTGCTCTAGAGGCCAGTGGCGGCGTGCTTTACACCATTGCATCCGACGCCTTGCATTGCACTTGGTGATGTGTGGCTTGGCTGCAGCTGCTCGGCCATGGAAACCCATTCCATGAAGCTCTCTGCGTACTGTACTTGGGCTAATCTGAAGGTCACATGAAGTTTGTAGCTCTGTAGCAATTGACTGTGCAGAAAGTCGGCGACCTCTTTGCACTATGCGCTTCAGCATCCGCTGACCCCTCTCCGTCACTTTACGTGGCCTACCACTTCGTGGCTGAGTTGCTGTTGTTCCCAAACGCTTCCATTTTGTTATAATAGAGCTGACAGTTGACTGTGGAATATTTAGGAGCGAGGAGGAATTTCACGCTGGATTTGTTGCACAAGTGGCATCCTATGACAGTTCCACGCTGGAATTCACTGAGCTCCTGAGAGCGGCCCATTCTTTCACAAATGTCTTGTTTCACAGTCTGCATGCCTGAGTGCTTGAATTTATACACCTGGGGCCAGGCCAAGTGATTAGAACACCTGATTCTGATCATTGAATGGGTGAGCGAATACTTTTGTAATATAGTGTACATATACATATATACAGACACACACCAGCCACTTTATTAGGTTTAGACTTATTGGTTGTCTTTTCTTATTATATTAGGTACCATCATGTCGACATGAAATGGACCGGACACCGTGCGTGGTGCATACCATACAACTTGTGGTCCACATGTTGCAGAAAGAGACAACTGTCAAAAGAGTCCTCGATAAAGCAAGGTCTGTGGTGAAGCTCTTTCGCAAGTCCTCAGTTGCAACACAGAGGTTATTGGACCAGTTGGTGTGTTGGAAGTGCCGGTGCGCTCCCAACTACGGTTTGGAGCCGACTAGACCAGGTCGGGTAACAGGTGTTATTGTTGTAAATGACTGTCCCACACGCTGGTCAAGCACATTCAACATGGTCACCACGACCTCCTCACAGTCAAAAATGCAGTCTGTCAAATCACAAATGACATGGGATGGGACAGTTTGCTTACTAGTGAGTGGCAAAAGCTTTCATCATTGCATGACCTACTGCAGCCTTTTGCGGAACACACTAAAACCCTCCAGAGTGACACCACATCTATGTCCCTAGTGGTTCCTGCTCTCTTTGACCTGCTGAGCCACCTAACTGACTTTGCAGAGAAACAGTCGGTACAGAGACCTCGCAGAGAAAATGAGATCATATCTGAATCTGCGTTTGCTTGCCTCTTGGATCCAACCGATGAAAAGTTCTCACCACTTGCAGCAGCTGCTTGCTTTGTCAACCCAACTGTCTGTGAAATCCTTGTTAAGTTGATGTGGCTGATGGAAATATCCAGGAACTGCTGAAACAGGCAGAAGACTATGTGGTCAAATGCACTTTCCTACACACAGACAGGAGGACCAGTCAGAAGATGATGCAGAAGAGAGGTTATTGAGGAACCAGAATCAGTGCCAGCCTCATAGCAACCTGTGTTTAGGTTCCTCTCAAAATGCCACACCACCAGGCCTAAACAGAAAACCTCCACAACCAGCATCAAACAGCAGATCATCAAGTACAAGGAAGAACTTTCACATCCCATCACTGAGGACACAGGAATAGACTTTTGGCTGGCAAAGAGTGACAGTTTTTATCACAGTTTAAAACCTTTTGTGTTAGACATGTTGGCTGATGATGAAGACGATGGAGCGGCTCTTCCTCAAGCTCCTCAGAGCCCAGGTGCAGCACGCTGAGGACCCCCTACAGTTCGCCTACCGGGCAGAGGTTGGTGTAGAGGATGCCATCCTCTACCTCCTACACAGAGCCCACTCGCATCTGGACAAGGGAAAGGCACTGTAAGGATTACTTTCCTGGACTTTTCCAGTGCCTTCAACACTATCCAGCCCTTGTACTCCAGGAGAAACTCTCCAGTATGCGAGTGAACCCCTGCCTGGTTGCTTGGATTTCCAGCTACCTCACCGACAGACCACAGTACGTCAGGCTGAAGGACATCACGTCTGACACTGTGGTCAGCAGCACTGGAGCTCCACAGGGGACTGTACTTTCCCCTTTCCTCTTCACCCTGTACACCGCGGACTTCTGCTACAACTCGGACATGTGTCACATCCAGAAGTTCGCAGATGACACGGCCATCGTGGGGTGTATCAGTGGCGACGAAAAGGAGGAGTACAGGAGCCTGGTGAGGGATTTTGTTGTCTGGAGCCACAAAAACAATCTACAGCTCAACACCTCAAAGACTAAGGAACTGGTCATTGACTTTGGGAGGGACAGACCCAACCCCAGACCAGTTCTGATAGGAGCGGAGGAGGTGGAGGTCGTGCAGACCTATAAATATCTTGGGCTGTGGCTGGACAACAAGCTGGACTGGACAAGCAACACGGGGCAGCTGTACAAAAAGACCCAGAGCAGGATGTACTTCCTGAGGAGGTTACGATCCTTTAACATCTGTAAAAAGCTCCTGGGATCTTCTACCAGTCTGTGGTTGCTAGCATCCTGACCTACGCTGTGGTGTGCTGGGGTGGGAGCACCTCAAAGGCAGACCTCTCCAGGTTGGAGAAGCTTATCAGGCGCGCTGGCTCTGTGGTTGGCACGAGGCTGGACCCTCTGGCTGCTGTTGCAAAGAGAAGGACACTGAACAAACTGACTAGTATCCTGGACAATGCCAGCCACCCTCTGCACACGACCATCAGCAGCCAGAGAAGCACCTTCAGTGGAGGATGCTCCTCCCGAGGTGCAGGACCAACAGACTGAGGAACTCCTTTGTTCCCCGTGCCATAAAACTGTTCAACCACCACTCACTTGGGGGGAGGAGGACAAAAAAGGAAGGGCCTGAATGACTTTTTTAACTTAATCTACAACAGTAATGTGCAATATAAATGTACCCGGCATCTGTCTATTTATGCAACAACCATCTATGTACAGTCACAGTATTTATTTTTATTATTTATCTTTTTTCTTTACTGGGTGTTTTGGTATTTGGGTTACTGTACTGTTTTCCTACATGTATGTCTGACAGTGCTGTATGCGATGGAGATGTCAATTCCCTGCGGGAACCTCCCAAAAGGATTAATAAAGTTGTCTATCTATCTATCTATGCCAGCTTCTCAAGCTTTTGCTGAGAGGGTATTCAGCATCACAGGTGACCTCACAAGAGGGCGGCGCAATAGAGGACAGGTTACATTGGAGCGAAGTGCTTTCCTTAAAATGAACAGAAACAAATAGAGCTGTTGTATTCACTGCTATTTACAGTATTTCCTGCAGTAGTACAGGCCCAACTTGAAAGCTACTGATCTGGTATTTGTTTTTGTTTTTCGTTTAATATGAGAGCAGATATTTTTTGTTTTTGTTCCATGCAATAATGGCATTACAGCTTAGCATGTAATTCACTTGTCTTCAGTTGAGCTCATTCATTATTTAAAGGAGAATATTCATTTTATGTGCGATGATATTACAACAATGCATATTTCCTTTTACATGTTTTGTTTTTCTTTTCAAATCTCTTTGATTTTGCACACGATGCACAGAGTAACAGATTAAGATGACGCCTACAGAGTTGTGTCCTTTTTAGTTTAATGTGGTATTTACCTGTATTTCCAATGCTGAGAGAGCAGTTTTTTTATTTACTTGAACATTAAGGAGTATTACTTTGTAGTGTGTGCAATTGCAATACAGCCAATATATCTTTTATTCTATATTGAGAACTGCACTAATTGGTTCAAATTTTGTTGATTTTGCACAGAGTAGCAAGGCATTGTAAGGCATTGTAGCCTAGCAGTTCTTTAACTTCTCTGAACATTAACAATAGTGAGTTTCTGTAGTTGGATACCTTCTGCAGTGGCATTACAACCAATAGCTTTATTATTGTTTTGAGAATTGCACTATTTTCCTTTTGTGAAAAAGCCACGGTCAGTGTTTTTGAAAAATAAAATACATGTTTTGTATTACAGCCGTTAAATCTGTGTCTGTATTGCATATTCAAACCGTAATACCATTCCATAAGATTTTCAATTTCAAGTTCTTTTTCAATTTTGAGGGGAAAATTGCAGACTTCCTGTTGGGTTTAGACTATGGCGCTTCTTGATGTTTTTGTGCATCCTGGGATGTTACATAAATGTGACATTTTCCAGATTTTTAGACGCAACGGGCTTCCGGTCCTGGTCCATAGACATTTTTTAGGTGGCGCTACAGAGCCATTTTGCCATGCCCGTGCTGGGGGCACTTACTGGGATCAGTATTACAGGTCAATGAATCTTTCTGCAACGTTTCAGGAGTTTTCGTGCATGTATGACAAAATGCTGATGAATGAAATGCAATGTGTTAATCCTGAAACCGACTCGACTGTGAAAAGTGATGCTTCGGAAAAAAGAACAAGAAAGCCTACTCTTAAAGGAATCATGATTGTGATTGAACGACTCATGATTGGGATTGAACCGACTCCAAAAGGAAAGGAAAGACCATTTTGCACATGCAAGCAAATTATCTATTATTATTTAAGCTCTCTTGGCGTCTAAGGAAAATGTCTCTGCTGTTCAACATAATCTAAAAAAGTTCAAACAACTATGTCAAAATGAGTGTCATAACACATTGCTCATGGAATTTTCTCTCCCAGAGGAGGAGCAGAGAAAACAAGAAACATGGTTTCAGTCCAAAAGGTCCAACAATGATGTGTTTGTTGAAGAACTATCAGCATGGTTGAAAGGATATGGAATGTCTCATGATGATGATGATGGCAATGTTGATGAAAATGATGGTGGTGTTGATAAAAATGATACTGATCAAAATGACGATGGTTGATAAAAATGCCAATGCCAGTGTCAATATGATATTAATCCTGAGGACAGTGTGTGAGGACAGTGTGTCCAATGTGCCAAGTAAGAGGTCAAGCATGAGTCATTCTAAATCAGCCACATCTAGTACTTCATTTGCACGCTTAAAGGCAAAGGCTGAGAAAGCAGCTTTAATGGAGAAAGCTGTTGCTCTGCAAAGGAGACACGAGCTGGAAGCACAAGATGAGAAACTCAGACAGGAAAGTGACAAACTGAGGAAAATTAAGGAGCAGTTGGACATTGATGCACAAATAGCTGCTGCTGCTGCAAGACTCTCTGTGCTGGAAGGCAGTGACATTGGAGGAAAGTCCAGTTCAAATGGAATGAACTCTTACACAAGCAAAGGACTTAAAGAGCAAAAACTACAATTCAACCCAAATGCAAATGAATTTGTACCAAAAGGAAAAATCCTGGCTTTGGATCAAGGCTCAACAGCACCACCTATCTCATCTAAGCAAGATGTGCGACCAAAAGTGAATGTGCAAAAACAACCTCAGGAACAAATCCGACATGGAGTCTCAATAGGAATGGATAACACACTCATGTCACAGTTGCAGCCAAACACTGAAATGTTCCATACAAGTACATTAAAGCACCAATCGCAAAATATTCTTACGCCCTCTGCAGGTGCACCCCTTGGGTCAGTAGCCGCACAGGAGCAACAGCTGCCCAGGTTTCAAAATGGACATTTGTCATTGCAAAATACAGCTGAGCATGACATCATTTGTGGAATTATGCAAAAGCAAAATGAAATCACTACCATGCTAGAGCAATATACCAGGGGGCAGCCCAGAGAGCTGGTGAGAAGTTGTCTTCATATGACACCACAACAAGGTTATCAAAGAGCAAAAAGTCTTTTGAAAGAACACTTTAAACAAGTGCAAGATAGCAACAGCCTACATGGACAAGGTATTTGCTTGGCCCATTGTTAAGGCAGAGGATGTTCAGGCACTGAATGAATTCGCTCTGTTCCTCAGAGGATGTTCCAACGCTATGACTGAGATACACTATATGGAGGAGTTGAATATCCCATCCAACATGAGGAATGTGATTATGAAGTGGCCTTACAAACTAAGGGAAAGATGGAGATCTACAGCCTGTGACATTCAAGAACAACGAGGCTACAGAGCCACATTTCCTGATATGGTGAACTCTCTGGAGAATCAAGTTAAGATCTTGTCTCATCCACTCTTGTGGTGATATTTCAGATCCACGGCCAAGCACATTAACAAAGCCTGTTAACGGGAGCAAGCCACTAACCAGGAGCAACATTAAAGGAAGCAGCTTTGCAACAACCATTACAGCTACCAACCACACTGTACCTCCTAAGTCAACAATGTACAAGATGCAAAGAGAGCCCATAACATCAAAGGAGCTGTCATCGGAAGCTTGTCTTTATTGTGAAGAGCTCCATCTATTATCCAAATGTTCAAAACTGAAGAAAATTTCTCAAAAGGGAGAAAATCGAGTTCGAGGCCACATGAGCAAGGAATGCAGAAATCGGCTGTCATGTGATGAATGTAATCTAAAGCATCCAACTATTCTGCATATCCAAAATAAAGACAAAGGCAGCAAACATCAGGAAACACCAGTGAGTAGTGCACTTGTCTCTCTGCAAGCAGGTGGTTGTACTGGGGCCGGAGACCAAGACTGTACTCTTTCCATCATCCCAGTACAGTTTAAGTCTGTGAAAGGAGATAAGGTGCTGCAGAAGTATGCCTTCTTAGACCCTGGAAGTACAGCAACCTTTTGTACCATCAGCTGCATGAAGAAGTTGAATTTACCGGGCACAAAAACGCACATTATTTTGCGCACCAAGGCTGGTTGAAAGCCACATTCTTACAGGACTGGAGGTGTCAAGGCTGGACAGTAATCAATTTGTGGAGCTCCCAGAGACGTTCACACAAGAAACAATTCCTGTGTCAAAGAACAACATCCCAACTCAGCGAGATATTGAAAGATGGGAATATCTGAAAGAGATTAGGATCCCAGAACTGGCCGCTGATGTTGAACTCTTGATTGGGACTAATGCACCAAAACTCATGGAGCCATGGGAAATAATCAACAGCAAAGGCAATGGACCTTACGCCGTGAAGACCCTTATTGGGGTAGGTCATCAACGGACCTTTGAGGGGCAACAATGGTTGTCAGAGAAGCTGCTCAACCATATATGCCAATAGGATATCCATCATCAGACTGGAGGACCTGTTAATTAATGGAGGAAAAGCAGGAGATGTCAAGGGACGATTTGAAATTTATGGAGATCGTTTAGAAGTCCATTTGCATGCAGGAAAGTCACTACTGCATGGACTTACCATTTAAAATGGATGACATCACCATGCCAAACAACAGGTGCATAGTTGAACAATGCATTCAAGGTCTCAAGAGGAAGTTTGAAAGGAACAAGAACTATCTGGAGGAGTATACAGCGGTTCTCCCTGAGTTGATTGACAGTGGATATGCAGAGATGGTTCCTCTAGACCAACTGGAACGTAAAGATGGCAGAGTGTGGTATCTCCCTCATCACGGAGTCTATCACCCAAAAAAGAAAACCTTGAAAGTGGTCTTTGACTGTGGAGCAGGATTTAGAGGAACTTCTTTAAACTGTCAGCTTTGCAAGGCCCCAATCTTACAAATTCTCTCTTTGGTGTCTTAACAAGATTCAGACAGGAAAACATTGCTCTAACGACTGATGTCAAAGCTATGTTCCACCAGGTGAAGGTGTCAGAGAAGCATGTGGATTTTCTTCGCTTCCTCTGGTGGCCAAAAGGAGACACGTCACAGAGTCCACTGGAACACAGGGTGAGAGTTCATATCTTTGGAGCAGTTTCATCACCAAGTTGCGCTAACTATGCTTTGAGGCGGACTGCAACAGACAATAAGAATGACTTCAAAGTGGATGTAACTGATACCATTTACAACAAATTTTACATGGATGATTGTTTGAAATCCTTGCCCACAGAAGAGGATACACTGCAGTTGGTTGTTGATCTTGCTGACATATGTGCAAAGGGAGGATTTCCGCTGCTAAAGTGGACCAACAACAGTCGAAAGGTATTGTCATCTATTCCAGAGGCGAAGCGGTCCAAAACGACTAGACAGTTGCACTTGGAGAAGGACAATTTGCCAGTGGAGACTTTCTTCAAATGCCAGCAGTGGACTGGCCACAACCTTTTGCTCAAGAGCCCATCTCCACAGAGGATCGAGAGGTCCAAGGGACCTAAGAGCAAATGTCATCATCTCTGGCTCTGAGGATGCCACCACAAAACTCATTCATCATTTTTCTAGGTGGACTAAAGTTGACCTCAGTTGCCTGGTTTCTTAGGCTTAAAACGATTCTCCTGGAGCTAAAGAGAAGGAGAAAGGAGGTGATGGGGTCTTCTGCTAGCTCACAGACAGCTTAAGAGGAGATAAGAAAGGCTAGAGATGCTGTTGAAGGTCAATCACTTTCTGTGAGTGACTTTTCCAGAGCGGATCTGCCATTATTAGCTTTAGTCAGCAGGCAGCTTTCATGGAAGAAATCACTTCGCTGGGGCGTGGAGGCTCAGGTATAAAGAAAACCAGTGACATCTACAGGCTGGATCCTGTGTTGCAGGATGGTTTGTTGAGAGTGGGAGGAAGACTCAGTAGGTCAGCTTTACCCGAGGAGTTGAAACATCCTGTAATACTGTCCAAAGGTCATCATGTATCCAATCTCATTCTTCAACATGTTCATCAACAACTTGGCCATGCTGGGAGAAATCACATGCTCTCAACCTTGCAACGAAAGTACTGGATCACGAATGCCAACTCTGCCTGTCGAAAAATAATATCAAAATGTGTGGTTTGTTGACGGTATTGAGGACAGCCAAGTGAGCAGAAAATGGCCGACATGCCAAGGGAGAGAATAATTCCAGACCTGCCCCCTTTCACCAATGTAGGAGTGGACTACTTCGGGCCCATTGAGGTCAAGAGAGGACGTGCAATGGTTAAAAGGTATGGAGTAATATTCACCTGCATGGCAAGCAAAGCCGTACATTTGGAGGTTGCATATTCTCTAGACACAGATTCTTGTATTAATGCTATAAGAAGATTTGTGTGTCGCAGAGGTCAAGTGTGTAGTTTGAGGTCAGATGATGGCACAAACTTTGTTGGAGCAGAGCGAGAGTTAAGAGAAGCCTTAGCTGCCATAGACCAAAGCAAGATTCAAGGCACTCTCCTGCAGAAGGTCATCGATTGGAGGTTCAACACCCCTGCTGCATCCCATCATGGCGGTGTGTGGGAGCGACTCATTAGGATGGTCAGAAAGGTCTTATTTTCTGTTCTGCGACAACAATCTTTGATGATGAAAGTTTGCATACTATTCTGTGTGAAGTGGAGGCTATTCTCAATGATCGTCCTCTAACCAAGGTCTCTGATGAGGTCCATGACTTCGAAGCTCTAACTCCAAATCATATTCTTTTGCTTAAAGGCAAACCTGCTCTTGCTCCTGGCCTGTTTCAAAAGGATGATGTTTACATCAAGAGAAGATGGAGGCAGGTTCAATACCTTTCAGATCTGTTTTGGAAGAGGTGGATAAGAGAATACTTACCACTACTGCAAGAACGGCAAAGGTGGACGAAGCCTCAGAGGAGTTTTATGAGTGGAGATATAGTTGTTCTAATGGATCAAACAGCTCCTCGTGGTTCATGGATTATGGGAAGAGTGACAAAGACTTACCCAGACAAGAAGGGACTTGTACGTGCAGTACAATTAAAGACAAAAACGGGGCATTTGCAGCAGCCCATATCCAAGCTCTTCTTGCTTCAAGAAGCAGTATAAGGGTCTCCTGTGCTGAAGGATCTTGACTCAGGAAAAAGATGACAGTAGCTTAGATTGTTTTGTGACTCCTATTATGCTTTTAATGTAATTGTCCTATCATCACAATTAGGGGCCGGTGTGTAGGAGCCATGTTTGTTTATTTGTTTATTTTGTGGGTTACATCAGGTCTCCACAGGTGGCGGTATAACATTTTCTTTATAAGCACGGGGAGATTGTTACCACTATCTCATAAGATAAGATAAGATAAGATAAGGTTTATTTGTCACATGGACAGTTATACATAGTACAATGCACAGTGAAATGTATTGTTGTACCTGCAGCCAGTAGTAAAAAAAATAAAACTACAGTAAACAGTACTACAGTAAACAGTAGTAGGTAAACAGTATAAGTGTAATATACACCGATAGAGAAAGAGATAAAAATATAAAATATAGAGTAAAAAATATAAAAAAAATAAAAATATTGGCTGAATAAAAATACAGACTGATAAACAGAGGGGGTGTAGTTGAATATGTACATCAATTGACAGTATTTAGAAGCTACATGAGTAAAGTGCATGATGTTTAAGTCCAGTTAAGGCTCAGAGTTGAGCAGACGGATGGCATGCGGATAGAAACTCTTCTTCAGCCTCTCAGTCTTTGTCCTCAGGCATCGGAAACGCCGGCCTGATGGCAGTAGAGAGAAGAGAGAGTGTCCGGGGTGACTGGGCTCTTTCAGGATCTTCTTGGCCTTTAACCTGCAACGTTTGGTATAAATGTCCTGCAGGTTGGGGAGGGGGGTTCTGATGGTCCGCTCCGCTGAACGGACCACCAGGGGGCCATAGGAAAAAATGGGTTGGAAGATCATGCGGTTTTTTACCGCTTGTATGGCTCACTCACTTCAGTTTCTTTTGTTTCCAGTAGCATCACATCAGTTATTTTCTTTGCATCTGTATAATTACAAAGTTGTTGTAACTTGGACCATTAAATGGGAACATCACCCAAACATGGAAAAGTGTATGGAGAGTCATTAAGAGGGCGTCAAAAACAGTCTCCCACACCCATTCACCAGTGGCTAAAGGAGGACAGGATAGTCGCTATACTCATAATAGTTACGCTTACTCCTGAGTAAGTGACTTTCAACTTCACGAGAGCAAAGCTTGAAGTTTCAAGCGCTCCTTGTATAGTTCGGGTGAAGGTGAATTTGCATATTGCTTATCTATGTTTAAAATCTGATTTGCAATATCAGTCTGTTTCTGCTTGGAACATTTATTTTTATATGCTGAGAATGATATAATTTCTCCTCTTAAGTTTCATAGCTTCCCAAATTGTTTTAATAGACACATCAGGTGTTCTGTTGATGCTTAAGAATGTTTTAATGTGTGTAGAGATGTGTGAGAGAAAGCTCACATCGGAAAGTAACAATGGGTCTAGTCTTCAATGTCTCCTTGTAAAGTCAGCATCCGAAAAAGCTAGTACCAGAACCAGGGGAGTGTGATCAGAAATAATAATACCTTCATAATAACATGACTTAAGGTTAGAGATTAAGTTATTATCTAGAAAGAAATAGTCAGTTCAAGTGTAAGTGTGGTGGACATGGGAGAAGAAGGAATATTCTCTTCCTGTAGGATACAAGAACCGCCATGGATCAGATAAAATCACTGAGAAATGCTTTAATGTAACTGGCGGACTTGCTGAGAGTAGCAGGTTTAGGAGAGGAGCGGTCTAATACTGCATCCAAATAACAGTTGAAATCTCCCCCAAGAATCAAAGAGAGAGAGTTTAGGTCAGGGAGTTCAGAGAAAAATGTATTGTAAAACTGTATGTCATCAACATTAGGCACATACACATTAGCCAAGACCACTGACTTATTGTAGAGTTTGCCGGAGACAATGATAAAACGTCCACATTTGTCTATTGTAATGTTGGAGGCCTCAAAAGGAATATTTCTGTCAAAAGGATAGCTGTACCCCTGGCTTTCCCTTTAAAGTTAGAATGAAAAAGCTGTCCTGCCCAGCATTTACCTAAACGCCAACGATCAGAATCATGCAAATGGTTTCCTGGAGAAAGGCAACGCCCGCCCTGAGCTTCTTTACGTGTGAAAAAACTTTTTTTCACTGGGTGGTTTAACCCTTTAAGCTAATTAAGTTAAGATTCCCCATCAACCCATCAATAACAACCCAAACCAAAACAGTCTCTGAGCCCCATGCTCGAGCAACCTCAGAATGACCTCCTCAGGTCTCATTCTGTACATACCCAGAATATACTTCCTATTTTACAAGGTTCCCTGCTTAGTGGACACTGGGTCCATGGTGTCCACTGTCAAAGAAAGCTTTTTTCAGCAATACTTTGAGACTTGGGGTCAAGAGAAACTTAAGTCTTGCCGTTGGCTTCAGCTTCAAGTGGCCAATGGATACCTCGGCTACTTGGAGCTGGAAGTCTAGCTTTGTGGTAAGCCAGGGTGTGGGCTACTGGTTGTCAAAGATCCTCCAGCTGGTACATCCCCTCCTGCCCCGGGTGTTTTAGGGATGAACATCTTACGAAGATGCTATAGCACCTTGTTTGGGCAATATGGCTCTGCCCTGTTCGATCTGCCCACCGTCACTGAAGCACCAAAGTCGGTGGTGCAGGCTTTGCAGAGATGCCACCAAGCTTCTCTGACTCCCTCCTCTGATGTCCTTGGTAAGGTCAAGCTGCGAGGCAAGAAAGCCTGCCGTATCTCTGCTGGCACGATGCAGCTAGTTCCAGACACCTGTTCTACCCAGCATTCTGGGAATACGGTGCTCTTTGAGCTCTCGGAGCAGGGTCTTCCTGCTGGACTGTTGACATCTCCAGCACTGGTTCGAGTTGAAGGAGGCACTGTTTACGTACCTGTTGTCAATGTGGGCACCTCTGATGTGTTGCTTTACCCCCGTACAGAGGTCGGTGTTTTATGTGAGGCTTGTGTGGTGAGTTTACCTTCTGGATTTAGGGAGGTCCCCTCCTACCTGGCCACTGTTGCATCCCAGGCGGCGACTTCTACACTGCAGGATCAAATGGATGCGGTTAATTTTTCGGCCTTGTCAGCTGAAGAGCAGAAGGAAGCTCGGCTTCTTCTCTGGAAATACGCTTTGTCTTTTCCGCCCACGGCGATGATCTGGGTTGCACCAACCTGATAGCACATGAAATCCCACTTCTTGACGACAGTGCTATCGGGAGGCTGAAAACAAATAAATAAGCTAAACTAAATAAGTACAATTTAAATAAAAATTTTCCACATTATAATAAGGAGAGCGGAACTGAAATCCAAGCCTATAGCAGTCAGAAATGAAAATACTGATTATAATATCAAGGCATCATTGTGTTCCTAACACTCTCAAATTCAGAGACCGTTCTGTCAAGGTACTATTGATACCATGGTTGTGGTTATGTTATTATTTGTCCATAAGTGGTTTATAACAATACCTCTAGTCTATTTGTCATTTTCCGCCAGTCTCAATCAGAAGTGAATGGGCCATACTGTTAGATGCGCACCTCAGGTACCACCCTGACCAAAGTAGTGTTCAGCATACAGACGGGCCTCTTCAGGGTCTGCGAAACTGATCTCTTTACCATTATGTCTCACTCTCAACTTGGAGAGTATAGGAGTATAGGAGCCCAAATTTCACTGGTCTCACAGTAACTTCCTGGCCGGAGTGAAGGCGGCTCTGCGTTTGACTATAGTGGGTGGAAAGTCTCTGAAGACTTGGATTGCTGCCCTCTGAATCTCAGAATCAGGTGCCGAGGTGGCTAGGATGCTGTCACGAAATCCCTGGCTTTAAGGCTCTAATCAGGTTATCGCCTCATAATCAGTCTGTATTAACCCGAGTTGAAAACTTAAACTTTTCAGCAAATCTAGGTCAAATACTAAGTGGAGTCAAAAGGAGAGTAAGCAGCATGAAACCTTAAGTAATCCGCTTTTTGGGTCAAGTTGGAGCGGGAACAGTATCCACCAAGGGTCCCTCATCATCTGGCATGGTGAGGAAGGGGACCCAATCAAAGTTGTCATAAATGTCTCCGCATCTGCCACACTTTCGAAAAAGTGCAGCAAGCCATTGTGTCTAACTTTGCGTATATGTACTTCAGCTCTCAATGGAGGCGGTTGCATCTCTCCCTCTCTCCTTTCTCCTTTCTCCTCCCCTCCCTTATCTTTCCTGCTTTGCTTCTTACGTCTCGTCCTGTCTTGTCTCAAACTTGAAGAGCCTCTTTCTGCACTGCTCTCTAAATCCTAAATCATGGAATTGGTGAACTGGTCTCTCAACACAATTGACAGAATCTTCTCGACGAGAAGCTTTGGTTCGGGGGAACCTACCTGCCCTGACGGAACGTTTGCTGCTGGATACACGATGGACTCCTGGGAGAAGTGGAGGGTTGCGTGCCTGGCACCTCTTTCCGTTGAGGACATAGAGGATCTTTACATATTTGGAACCAAGATAACAGGCTTTTTGCTGATTGGATTAGGCACTGCCCTGGTTGACTTCGTCTGGGACCCAATCGAGGACGTCTCCATGGCAACCTGCTGTTATCGTGATGACATTTTGCGAACTGAGGCACTGACTGGGAGGCTAGACAAAGCAACTCTCCAGGCTTATGTACACACACCACAAGGACACTCACTCACATGCACATATGCACTACACCTCCCTACCCCCAATCCCACGCCTCCGCAGCTTTTACCCATCCAGTCCAACAGGCGGGGTCCGATGACGCGGATAGCTGCCTGTCTGAGCTGGAATACCTTCACCTCCCTTTTCCCCCTCCCCGTTGCAAGTTGTTTTTGACTTATTGTGTTGTAAAGTGTGTTCATATGTGCTTATGTTGCTGAGCTTTTTTTTTTTACTGGTCCCACACTGTACTCCCCCAGAGGTGTGTAGTCTGGGAGCTGCTTTTTTCTCCTCCTCTCTCCTCTTGTTCCTTTCCCCTTTCTTGACCCCAATTTCCTAAAAACGGCGCCGATACCAGGGGGCCATGGTCTTTTCTGTAGGACCAAAGCAAATTTCCTGTATGTACACACATGCTTGGCAATAAAGCTGATTCTGATTCTGATTCTGATTCTTTCAGAGTTGCTGGATATCTCAGGAATGGCCGAAGCCCTCTGTTGGCAAGTTGCTTCCTCATGTCATCGAAGGCTTTCCTCCGCTGCATGGTGTCGTTGTTGTAGTCGGGACAAAAATACAGCTTGGATGTCGTCATCCTCCCCTGGCTGGAAATCTGGTATGTAGGCGTGGATGAAAGGGCTCTGGTTCCATTGAGAATTTTCTCCCCGTCCTGGTAACGAAGTAGCGGAAGATGAGTGTCCGCGGGCGTCTGGTCTTGAGTGGTGAATATACGATGATGATGACAGGAAAAGCAAAAAGCTGAATTCACCCCGAACATCTGAGACATCCATCTCAAACTCAAACAGGGTTCCTGCGGTGACACCTGGCCCCTCAGGTCGGACGGAACCACATAGACATCCAAATACAATTAGGAAACTACAAGACTGGTCGCTAGGGGTTAGGGGACAGATCCTGGTTGTCGGGGACTCAAATCTCTAGACAGTAGACAGTTAGCCTGGAGCCACTTTTTCAGGGCATTAGGAAACACATAGTTGTTAAACCAGCAGAAAAAGGGGGGGAAACTACATCTTAGAAGCAGACAGACAGTTGAACAATACCACTTACTACAAACTTCTCACACACTCATTACAACTAGAGACACAAGCACAGGTTAGGCAGATTAGACGTCTTATACCAAACAAAATACATAAATGCAAAACAAAAGAAATATCTGGATGGCCCAGATGAGTCCAGGCCTCACCTTTTCAAATCTTACAGTTACTTCACATTACACTCACCAGGAACGACTTTCAATTTAACAATAAACACTACCTCCAGCTGTGCGGATGTGCAATGGACCGTAAGTACTCCACCTGCTATGCAGACATCTACCTGGCCCATTGGGAGGAAACAGTATTTCAAATTACACCCATCAAACCCCTCCTGTATTTCCGGTATCTGGACGACATCTTCGGCCTCTGGGACAATACAGAAAACAACTCCTGGAATTTACCCACATTCTTAACACTCATCATCAGAAAATCAAACTGAAACATAATTTACAAACATCTAGAGTGGAGTTCCCAGGGTCTTATTCAGCGACTTGGGCAACAAGTCTAAAACCCTGGCTACAAAAGTGTTTTTCAAAGAAACAGACAGACAAGCACTCCTCCATAAAACCAGCTACCACCCCAAGCATACATAGAGGGGCCTGATTAAATCCCATCTGATCTTCCACAGAATCTGCACTTCCAGAATATGTGGAGAAGGCCACCTGTACACTGTTTGCGTCTAGGTGGGCAAAGGGGGATTGTGGTGCACTGAGGGACTCCCGACTGATCTCTGTTAAAAACATAATAAAAATCTTAAAGATATCCTGGTTCACTCAAATTTGAACAGAGAGAAAGGCCCTGGGGGGGCGCTTTGAGTAGTGGTCATAGGTTTCACTCGTCTCCCTCACATTTTTAACCACCAGAACTGGTTTTAATCGACGGCAGGCCTTCAAGCCGGCAACTGCAAATGCAGTGTGCCTGAGCATTTTAAACTCCATGGCCATCAGAATGTACAGAGTATGGGCCTGGAGAGTAATAGAGACTGGACTACTGCACAATGTCGAGCGGCAGGGAGGAAATGGAGCCACCTATTAAAACCATGGAGCCGACAGGATTTAATGAAAAATATTGAGGGAATCCATTTCACTTGTTAAGAACTAAGATTTATACAGCATTTACTAGAAATGCCAACCTCCCTGGTCTTCCAGAATCCTTTCTACCCTACAGGTCTTGATCAGGATCCCCTCTTGCCAACCTCCACCCCTTCTCTTTTCTTCTTTCCTTCCCTCTCTTCGGTATATATTCCTCTCTGTGTGATACATGAACTTTTATGCATTTGTCTTGTGTATTTTTTTTATTGAATGTTTTATTACTTATTAGTGGGGCTGTGCAAGCACAGCCCACTACTGACCCCCATATAGCAAAGCTATAGGGGTCAGTAGTGGGCTGTGCGAAGCACAGCCCACTACTTGTTATTGTCGTCTATTTTTATTATTATTCCCACGGATTTTCGGTCGCTATCTCCTCCCGCACAGTTCATCGCACATACACGAAAAATACATCAAAACGTGCGTATCGATCGGGGCGGGTGTGCTATTATTCAGTTTCTCCAGGTCGGAACTATTCGCGACATAGTCGCGAAAATTGTTTTTTCGGGTTTATAATGGGTGTGTATTGCGCGGAATGTTCGCGCTAGAGTGAGAAGCCCAACAGTTAGAGGGCGGGCTGCTCTGAAAAAATGTTCAAAATATTTTTTTAAAACTGTGATTGCTTCCACAAATTTCACTCTACACACAAAATTTTCTCCAAAGTAGTAGTCATACTTGTCCTGATGCCTACAATCAGAATCAGAATCAGAATCAGAATCACCTTTATTCGCCAAGTATGTGCACATACAAGGAATTTGACTCCGGTAACTTTACTCTCTAGTACAGTAATAAGAACTAGACAATTCCCCTGCGGGAAATCGCGAGAGTGGGGCTGTGTCGGCAGCAGTTTGCGCTAAGATGACATGATACAACACTACGATGCTACGATGCTAACTTAACACATGGATAATTCTAGAAATCCCAACTGATTGGGGAAGGGGGGGGGGGGGGTCATAGAGTCATGTTCTGGCACCCTAATCTAGTCCTGTATTGAGTGAAGTGGTCATAATGTTTTGGCAGCCTGTGACTGTCATGTAAAAATGGAGTGGAGGGGTCATAGTGTCAGGTGTGGCCTAGGCTAAGAGGAATAATAATTAAAACATATTTTTATTGAACTTCTTGTCGTTCACCAGTTTCTGATATTTTAGCTGTGTATAACGCAGCATTTCACTGAAGTTGTAGCTTAATAGATGGCATATTTTATGTCTGCACCGACCTGGCGCCTGTATAAAGCACTAAATTAGGTTTTGACCACATAATGAATGTAGTAACCTAACAAAAACATAGACTATAACCTATAACATTTCATAAATGTTAATGTCAATTTTATATTTCCATTGAGCTATCACTTTTGTACAGTAAATGCATGACTTGAACATTTTCTGTTGACAATATTGTTAGGTTAAAAATACAAGGCAATGCAGATTTAAGATTACACAATTGCTGTAGTAGCCAGGCTAAGCCCAGTGATAGCCTCGTTTTTTTGTCCTATAGTTTAGTTTATCCTACAACATGAACAGAAGGGATTTTGAAAATGAGATAAACGGGTCCAAAACGGACCCGTGCCGGATGAGCCATATGAGTCCGCTGCGTGTCCGCAGCGGATGTATATGTATCAATTTGCGGGTCCCAAACGGACCCGCCGCGGAGGTGAGGCTTTAATCGCGGATGCGGAGCAGCGCGGAGCCACGGCGGAGTTCCTGAGTGCATCTGGACCCCGATACGGGTCCGTTCCGGAAGCCGACATACATCCGCGGCAGGTCCGCTGCGCAGTCCTTTTGCTGTGTGGGATGATGCACGTTTATGCTTGTTGAACTAGTGGTACTTATTGCCTCTGCGAAGGAGGTTATGTTTGTTGACTTTCAACTTGTGAAGGTTTTATTTCACTTACACTGACACGTGTTGTCGTCCAGTCTCCACAGATCACTTAACTCCTCTTTGCTGCCGCTGCACACGCTGCGTTTCTCTTTTCTCTCTCTCTCCCTCGCTGTGTGAAGAGCAGCCCCCGCCCCTCAGTGATCAGAGCGACAGAGCGGAGGTTTTATTTTTATTTTATTTTTACAGAGAGAGACCGAGAGCAGTGCAGGGACATCTAATATGTTAGCATGTTGGCATATGTTAACGTATGCTAACTAACATATGCTAACTTCCGTCGAAGTTAGCATATGTTAGCATATGCGCCACAGGCCTCGCTCCGTCCTTTTTTTTTTTTTTTTTTTTTTTTCCCCAAGCCTCGCTCCCTCTGTGTGTGTGTGCGCGTGTGTGACGTCAGTGAGACAGAGCGGGAAACAGCCCTCCCCCTCCTTAACTGCTGCTGCGCAGGTGCTTTGATTAACCAAGAAGCACAGAACCACTCCCTCGAACCACTGCCATTTACTAAAAACGTATGCCAGTTACTCACGAACTTTTTTCACAGTGACTACCACAGGCTTCCATGAACACAGACATGTATTTTTTATTCTTCCTAGTGTAAAAAAGTGGACATTCTAGCGAGTTGAAAACTACCGTCCGTTAAACTTTTGTGACGAAAAACTTTGCTGAATTAACATTGGGTCCTATGGAGCAGTTAGGCTGTCCACTCCTCACTTCTAGGCTTCTCATTCAAAAACTGTGAATCCTATCGGTTAGGTAGACACATTGTAGGCATCAGGACAAGTATGACTACTACTTTGGAGGAAATTTTGTGTGTAGAGTGAAATTTGTGGAAGCAATCACAGTTTTAAAAAAATATTTTGAACATTTTTTTCAGAGCAGCCCGCCCTCTAACTGTTGGGCCTCTCACTCTAGCGCGAACATTCCGCGCAATACACACCCATTATAAACCCGAAAAAACAATTTTCGCGACTATGTCGCAAATAGTTCCGACCTGGAGAAACTGAATATTAGCACACCCGCCCCGATCGATACGCACGTTTTGATGTATTTTTCGTGTATGTGCGATGAACTGTGCGGGAGGAGATAGCGACCGAAAATCCGTGGGAATAATAATAAAAATAGACGACAATAACAGTACCCACTAAATAAAAACACAATAAAATAAAATAAATCTAAATCTCAATCTGTACATATTAACTATAGGGTAATATATACACCGGGGGTTATTGTACAGTGAATATTTACAAGGCAGAGTCATTGTTCATGTTCATCTAGTGTTCATGTGGGTGGGCTTGCACTCTGTGACTGCTCAGAGTTCATCAGAGCCACAGCCCGGGGAAAGAAACTGTCCTTGTGCCGGGTGGTTTTTGGCGTACAGTGCTCTGTATCGCCGGCCTGAGGGGAGGGTCTAAACAGTTTGTGACCAGGGTGTGAAGGGGTCTGTGGAGATTTTCCTGGCCCGCTTCCTGACCCGGGACTGGTACAAGGTCCTGGTGGAGGGAAGATTGGTACCAATGATCCTCTCTGCAGACCTGACTGTTTCTCTGCAGTCTGTCCTGTCCTGCCTGGTGGAGGATCCAAACCAGACAGTGATGGACGTGGTCAGGACAGACTGGATTATTGCGGTGTAGAAGATGATCAGCAGCTCCTGAGGCAGGTTGAACTTTCTGAGCTGGCGCAGAAAGTACAGCCTCTGCTGGGCCTTCTTCCTCACAGAGTCAATGTGGGCGGTCCACTTCGTCCCGTGAAATTGTGGACCCTAGGAACCTGAAAGACTCCACTGTTGGGACTGTCCTGTTGAGGAGTGTGAGAGGAGAGGGTGATGGGGGTCTCTTCCTGAAGTCAATGTGTCTACCTAACCGATAGGATTCACAGTTTTTGAATGAGAAGCCTAGAAGTGAGGAGTGGACAGCCTAACTGCTCCATAGGACCCAATGTTAATTCAGCAAAGTTTTTCGTCACAAAAGTTTAACGGACGGTAGTTTTCAACTCGCTATAATGTCCACTTTTTTTACACTAGGAAGAATAAAAAATACATGTCTGTGTTCATGGAAGCCTTGTGGTAGTCACTGTGAAAAAAGTTTGTGAGTAACTGGCATACGTTTTTAGTAAATGGCAGTGGTTCGAGGGAGTGGTTCTGTGCTTCTTGGTTAATCAAAGCACCTGCGCAGCAGCAGTTAAGGAGGGGGAGGGCTGTTTCCCGCTCTGTCTCACTGACGTCACACACGCGCACACACACACAGAGGGAGCGAGGCTTGGGGAAAAAAAAAAAAAAAAAAAAAGTACGGAGCCCTGTGGCTATGAACATATGTGACATGCAGTCAAAAAAAAGTAAATTGTGTGCACGCACGGAGCCCCTATGACATGGTCAAAAAAAAATAAATTGTGGCCACGAATTATTACTTCGTGCGCACGAATTAGTACGTCGTGCACACGAATTAGTATAACGTGCACACGAAATACTAATTCGTGGCCACGAAATAAGTATAACGTGCGCACGAAATACTAATCGTGGCCACGAAATAAGTATAAAGTGCGCACGAAATACTAATTCGTGCGCACGAAGTAATAATTCGTGGCCACGAAATAGGTATAA
>SRSE01001093.1:0-91664 GCA_005024645.1 Planiliza haematocheilus | reverse complement strand
CAGAGCAACGCTGGTGGTAAATGAGCAGAGAATGAGCAGAGGAGGCTTTGTTCCTCTTCTAGTGTTGACTCAGTTAATCTAGACCCACGGAGCAGCAACAATGAATCACGTCACACATCTGACAGCAACATGACAAGACTAACGGACGCATGACGTCACCGTGACGTCACTGTGACGTCACCGTGACATCACAGTGACATCACCGTGACGTCTGTCCTGGTCTGGTCTCCAGGGTCCAGGGACTGGTGCTGGCTGGGGACGCATGTGGAGACACATTTAGAATACGACCAGGTGGATGGACAGGTGAGACCAGGTGAGACCAGGTGAGACCAGGTGAGACCAGGTGAGACCAGGTGAGAGCAGGTGAGAGCAGGTGAGAGCAGGTGAGAGCAGGTGTTCTACCTGTTCTTATCTCTGTGACCATGTTAACCTCCACCTTTCTCTGAGGCGTCACCTTCAGGACGTTTCTTCATGAACCATTTTAAATCAGGCTCAACTCTCATCGACCTAACTCCTGCCCTCTGCTGCTCTCCAGACGTCTTCAGCAGTCTGGCTCCAGGTCTTAATGAGGAGCCGTGATTGACGCAGTAATTTACGTCTCTGCTGGAGGAGTAAATAAAATCTGAACTGAAAAACCGTGTGAAAGCAACATGACTCATTAAGTCTGAGATGAAACCTGAATGTTAATCTGGTGAAAAGGAAACGTGACGACAGGAAAGGTCAGAGCGGGTCAGGCTGCTGCTCCTGGACAGACATGTCCACTGTCCTCCAACAGCTGATCTAACAGACTCACAGACAGTGGTAGAGAAAGCAGAGGACGCGTCCTGGACAGATCTGGACAGCAGCCGTCACCTTGACTTCCTGCTAAAACACAAAGTTTCATTTCCTGCTCTGAGAGTAATTAAGAATGAATTAGGCTCATGAAGCCATCTGCACAGTTTAAAAACGCCTGGACTCAAACTGATCCTAACGACTCTCTCCTTCCTCCAGCCGCTCTCAGACTCCACGGTCACTCCTCTGTGGCTGTATTGAGTCAGGTCTGACATTTGAGTTTAGTCTGCACTTCCTCTCAGAGTTCTCCTCCTTTAATGTCCTCCGTTTCTTCAGTCGTCTCTACGCTTCTTCAGTTTGTTCCTTTCCTTTAACTGTCCTGAATCTAAACACTGAAATCTTTAGTGTCTGATGAGATGATGCTTCAGTTTAATGCTGCACAGCTCTGACTGGACACGGGACAAACAGACGTCCATGGATCAGTGGAGGAATCAAAGCTGCTTGTAAATCTGGAGGGTCACCACCTCTCACCTACACCGTATAACATCCTGTGTGCCTCCGTGGTGTCTTTGTGCCATTCATCCTCTCTCTGTTTTTAATGAGCTCCTTTCTCCGTCTCTGTGAACGTCCACCCCGCTGAATGTGAGCCTTAAATAAGCCGTCGCTGCAGATGAACACACACACACACACGTCCCAGCGGGAGGCCTGTACTCAGCTAGAATTAGTGTTTCATCAAAGAGCTTCTCAGGATGATCAGTGTTAAGTTACGTTACATGACACAAAACACACTCCTCCAACCTTCTGACCCGTCCGTCCATCAGCTGCATCACCTCCTTCATTCATGTTCAACTTAATAAATATAATCAACCGTCTGTTCCTTTCCAGCCTTACACCTTGAATATCGTAGCAGCTGACTGCACCGTTTCCTTCCACCATCTCATCTTATTATAGTCCCTAGGACTCCATCAGTCTACATCTATACCCGTCCTTTACGTCCTGTTTGATGGAGCTCTGTGACGCTCTAATATCCACTAACATCATATCTCACCATCACCAGCTCTCCTGACGTACATGACTCCACACACGCTAACTGCTGCTGCTGCAAAGAAGAAACGTCTGAGGAAGAACAGACTTTGGACCTAAACCCAGCTGAGATGGACCACGTGATGAAGACGAAGCAGCCTCTGGACACTCCTTCAGGACCATCACAGAAGTCACTCCAGGTCCAGGACATTCTGGTTTGTTGTCCCTGTTCAGATGTCTTCAGTAGTGATCTATAATAAGAATCAACCACTGACTGAGGGGGCGTGTCTGAGTGTCTGATCACTGCTTTTCATCCATCACTCAGTCCTTTTTAAACCCTGTATTATCCTTCAGTCATCACCGTGATCGTTCTCCACACGGTGAGGAGGTGACCAGGCTCTGGTAGACCTTCTGACCATTAAATCACCATCAGCTGTGACTGTTCACACCCATATCTCTGATCCAATCATACGTGGACACTCTTCCATCATGCCTTCAGCCCTGTAACAGCCCCTCCTCACCTTCCTGTCAGTCATTTATACTTCATCTACTGATCTAACTCTCCATCAGCCCTTTGACACTTCACTCATCCCTTTACCAGGCTACTTTCTCTTTAGACTCCTCTATCATCCCTTTATCTCTGCTACCTGCTTCACTTTCTCATCCTTTCTCATCCTTTCATACCCTGGTATCATCCCTGTGGTAAATTTATCACCCCACCCTCTAACCAGCCTGCTTTACTCCTCTGGGATCTATTCATGCTTCATGTTTGTCCTCTGGGCTCCTCTCTGTCCTACTGTCTTTCTTTTAACCTCCCAGGAATCATTTTCACCTCTCATGTAAATATTTATTCATCCATCCATACTGAGTCCTCTGACCCCTAATAAATCCTACCACCACATTTATCTATAACCCGTCTGCTCGTTCACGTCCAAACGCCTCATCCCTCCCCACACATCGTTCCTCTACCGTCCCCTAACGTCCCTCTATCTGGTCTCAGTTGTGTATCACCCATTCATTTTCCGTTATCCTCCTCTAACCTCTAAATAAAGTGATTTCCAGACCTTTCTATCTTTCTGTGGACCTCCCCATCCGTCCAATTCACCCTTCAATCTGTCCTCTGAGCCCTGCTCCATGCCTCGCTCCAGGATTCAGAGGTCAGCTCTCCAGTGTTTGCTTTGGGATTTGACAGCTAGCCTCAAACCCGAGATGAAGAGAACAGCTCGTGACCCTCTCCTCGGTCTCCTTCCTCCCTTTGGACCGTGGATGATTTGAAGTTCAATGTGTGATGTGCTCTAATGAGCTGCTGACAACAAGGCCGCCGCTGCCCCCTGCCTCACAGGACAAGGAGCTAATTATGTAATGAAACAAGGCTACTACGGTTAGCTTAAAATAACAGCAGCTCCAAACTAGTTCCTAAGAGACGCAGCAGAGAAAAGCATTTTATAAAAGAGGTTTCTGATGTTTGGAAAATCAGTTTTTCATCTGAGGAACAGAACTCTAACGTAACGTGCTTCTTCTCTCATCGTTCCATCAGTTTATTGTCCCGGCTCTGTGCACGTACTGGTCCTTCAAGTTTGGTAAATAAGAATTAAATCTGTAAGAGTTGACTTTTCATTTTCTGTTTAAAAAGCAGAAGCCAGCAAATGTCCTTTAATGTATGAAACCAGAAAGTAAAGAAGAAACCAGTGGTTAGTAGATTCATAGAAGAAGAACAAAGAAGACATGGCCATCGTTTGTGTAACCCTATCAACACATAAACATGAAGTCAGGAGCAGTCAGAGCGTCACAGACTCTCCTTCCTTTCATCTGATTCTCTTTCTTCTTCTGCGTCTATCTGAACACATGATCACTGGAGGAGGCGTCCCATGACGACTGGGGACACTGGTGTGTCTCTGTTATCTGAAATATTCAGTGATGGTAATGGAACATGAAACACATGAATGGTAGTCGTATAACAGAGAGAACATTATCCTGTCACCTCACACAAGCCAACCGGTTAGCGCTGATAGCAAGTCATCTTCCAGGTGAATATTAAAGATGAATATCACTCTGGAAATATGTGATGAAAGTCACGATCACGCAGTGTGAAGCGTGCTCTCATTATATCTGTAAATTCATCCTCACATCACGTACAGTAAATAAACTGGATGAGGAGCAGGCGTCTACAATAAAACACGGATCTGTTACTGAGAACGCTGGTTTAAATGTTCCTGACATCACGTCTTTGGTTCAATCAATAGATTTAGTTCACACCAATGTGTCTAAGTCTTATCTGTTGTTTTTAGCATGAATACCTGATGCTGCTGATCATGGTCAGAAGTTACCAGATGCATCTTGGTCTGTTTGTTCTTCTGGAGGACAAAGACTGGAGAACCAAACTAGAACCTACATAGAATGAGCTAACGGGAACATGTACTATCATGTGGTTAGGGGTCTGAGATGTAATCTGAATTTTGTCCAGGTCTCAAAAACAACTAAGAACTTAACATGTGCACTGTTCCTGCTTCTGAAACAGCAGCAGATCCGTTAGAGACAGTCGCTGTTAAAGGACTCGACCACGACACAAAGGATGCTGATGTTTGTTTGAATATCAGGTACAGTTTGTTAAATCATATGACTGGAGCACAGGCTGAATGAACACATGACATTCATGAACAAACTCCAGGAGCATCCATCAGCTGTAATGTCAGTCATTAAGCAGCATCAACACCTCGTGTCTGTCCTCCTCTCTCTCTTATCTCTCTCTCATCTTAACGGCTAATGTAGTCCTTTTTCTCCCATTAGTTTGAAGCAGATGAGTTTTTCTGAGAAATGGTCCGTTTTAGTTCCTCGAGCTTCTCTCAGATGAGATTCATGGCTCCGGGCCTCCGTAGGAAAACTGTAATTACAACCTGATCTGTTTGTTAATTTTAATGTCCTTCAGAGCCGAGTGGCCGGACCATCCTCAGCGTTAGAGGCAACGTCTGCAGATGTAAATGTGTCATTATTAAAACATCTGCACTCTGTCTCAGAGACATTAGGATAATTACTGTAGAATAACAAGAGCATCACTGAGCCTCCAGCACACTCTGACCTGTGCTAATCTGTAATCCAGATTAGGATTAGAACCAGAGTGATATGTACTACAGACTACGTATCATGTCCTCCATGTGTCCAGTCTCTGCTGTGTCCTCCTCCTGGTACCAGCTGATCAGTGTTCTCCAGCAGCTTGGTTCCTCAGAACAGAACCACTTCAGTTCTGAGATGTTTCCTCACATCAACTGCTGCTTCACATCTGAGCACATGAATCAGTAAATTCAGTTTAAAGTGTTTTAGTTGAGGAGTCAGGTTTTCAGAGGAGGACTTCAGCCTCAGCGTTGTGTTTTCTGTCTAATCCATTTACATCTGGTTTAAAGTTGCTTCCTCCTCCTCCTCCTCCTCCAGCTGCTGTTCTCTACATCTGGTAGACCGTGTTGATGCAGCAGGTTTTAAACATGACTTCCAAGCTGTTTTAGTATGAAACCATGTGACTGTTGAGGGATCACCGTATGACACAGCATGGATCCACTTCAGGATCACAGCTCCACTTCGTCTGTCTCCATAAATCTGAGTTTAATTTGAATAATCCCTGTTTTATTTTTGCAGACAGTGTTTCCTGCTGTTGGTGAGATCCAGTCACTGTTCACCTCCTCCTCCGTCTAGTCTGTAGTTTTTATTTGAGAGCTGAGTTCAGCTGCAGCAGAGAAATAAAACGCTGAGGACGAGGCGACGCTGCAGAGCAAAGTCAGCTCCTCCATTTATTTCACCTCCTCTTCCTCTCAGTCTAACAACTGCCTCCATCTCTTTTTATCTATTTTCCTCCCTCTCTATTTTCCCACTCCCTCCTTCTGTGTCTCTGACCTTGAAATGAACAGTAAGGCACCTCAGATAGACGAGAGTCTGATGATGGGAAATGGAATTGAAATGTTATGGAGTCAAATTTAGCGGCAGGAGTCGGGCAGAGGAGGAACGAGGGAGGAAAAAGAAATGAGGAGAAAGAGCTGGGAGGGAGAAGAGGATGAGAAAGGAAGAGAGGAAGGAGAGAAGAGGAGGGTGAAGGTAAAGAGACATGAGGAGGAGGAGGAGGAGGGAAATGATGGAGAGGAAATCTGGTTGATCTGGGTCTATCTGATTTTTGGGATTTCAGGTTTTAAAACTAAAAATGAAAACTGGGACAATGATTTAAAAATAAACCTCTCGTTTATTGTGTAGTTTAAAGTTAATGTTAGTCATCGTCTTCAGAAGCTTTTCTATGAATCTAATAACCACTGACTTCTCCTTTACTTTCTGGTTCCATAGATTAAAGAAGCAAAGGGACATTTACAGGTTTTTGCTTTTTAAATTAAAAGTTTTATTTCATTTTTTAACCAAATACTCAAAGTATACGGACCGGAACAAACACGTTCTGCTTCCTGTCTGTAGTCCTAGAAGAAGAACGCTTTCAGTCTCTTCTGTGTTTCTGTCCTTTAAACAGAGCTGATGTTAAAGTCATGATCATGAGACGTTTTGTGTCAGACATCTGGTCTCTGAGAGTCTGAAGGAACCGAGCGGAACATGAAAAGAAATGTGTGGAACCAAGACAAAGTGTCTCTGAATAATGAGCGGTCGTAGCCCCTCCCTCCATTGGTCGCTGGCACACTGATGCTCTGGGAGTAATCACACGTGTGAAAACACCTCAATAGACAAGAAAACAAGACGAGAGCGTGAAAGCTTCACACCTGACGACTGATGCTGAGACGTCGTCAGAGCCGGAGCGTAGTCTGAGGAGGAGCTCAACGTTCTCCAGGAGGAGATCTCTGGAGCATCCTGGGAGTCCAACACTTTCACACAGACTAAATGTTTCATCAGTCTGACTGTGTCAGGTTGTTGTTCATTTATTTCTCTGCTTGCTGCCTCCACTACAAACCTGAAGCTCCTAAACGACACAGACACACCTGGATCTGCTAGAAGCTGATGTTATGACCAACGTCAGAACGCTTCCTGGTGCAGGTTGGATCTTAAATCACAGACTGCATCTTTATTACGTCTCCAAAAATATACTTTACAGCTCAGGCTTTCATTCATCACAGCAGCAGCAGCAGCAGACGGTTAAGAAAAGACTGGAGTTAAAAGATATTACCGAGCTCTGAGAACGTCACTGAAACTCTGAGGTAGAACCTGAGGGCCGTCATCAGACACAGTCAAGACACAATACATGTTAAATGAATGCTGGTCTAGAGTCTAGACTCTAAAGCTCTGCAGAGGAGAAAGCTCCAGTCTGCAGACCCTGGTCTCAGTCTGGATGCTAAGCCACACAGATACGAGTAGTTTACCTGAGGAGGAGTCTGGCAGCAGCAGAGCTCCTTCTCATCATAGATCCACAAACATAGAAGCTGGATCAGCCTGAACCTGAAGCCACCAGGATCCAGTCTAGAGATGACTTTAAGACTCTTGTTCTAATAAAGTGGCAGCGTCTCCAGACAGAACAGAGAGGAACCCTGAGCTTTGATCTGACGTCCTCTTAGTGAAATCAAAGCTGAGCTCCATGGACTCCTCTGAACATGTAGATGTGTTCTGTCTGCTTTGTAAGACGTTGGGTTGATTTAATGAACGATCCGATGAAGCTGTATTTCTCTCTGACTTCCTGTCAAACTCTAAAACTTTAACAAGAAGCTTTTTACTCGTTTTCTGGAAGCTGCAGTGAAATGAACTCAGACATCTGGATCACGCTGGAGACACCAATTAGCATCTGATTCCTGGACAAGATAACGAACGACCACCAACAGACCAACGCGTCCATGTTCACACCTACAGAGTGTTTGGAACAGAAGCCTCCAGCAGCTTTAACGCCACTAACAGGTCTGTTAGAGCAGCTCTGTTTATTCTTCCTGAACGTGGATCAAACGTCTCACATGCAGCCGTTTATTAGACCAGTTTCAGGACTGGAGGGTCAGAGTGAAGCTGAAACCGTAACGAGCCACGATGCTGCTGGAGCCTGAAGCATCCAGAGCTCAGGTCACCTCCTCAAATGTGCCGTCCATTATTTAAATGTTGATCCAGGAAGATGAGTCTCTGCAGACTGAACATCGATCTGGACACTTTCATGACCTGATTCAAAGTATAAAGGGAATGTTGAGTGATTATGATTTATATTATCTATAGAGTAAAGGTTTGAGGCTTGTTTCATGTTCATCTCCAGAGAGAACAGTCACAGCTCTGCATCCATGCACGTGTTTCTGTACATGCAGCAGCTCCAGTGAGCTCTGAACGATTAAATGAACTCAACTAATAAATAAATAAATAAATACTGGGCAGGACTACAGCACAAAAAAACAAGTCTACTAGAAAAACAAAGTTTAGGATAAAGACAAATAACGTTCAATGATTTACTGATGGACTACACCCAACAAAGCCATCCTCATCACCACATTAAGCTCCGCCCCAAACCATCTGATTGGCCCAGCAGTCAGATTCATCCTCTCATCTGTAACACTTATAAATACTGGAAGCAAAGTCAGGAGACGACTGAACTGAATGAACGTGTCAGTAGCTAAATGAAATAAAGTGAGCAGAGCTTTTCTTTACAACATCTGGTCTGAAGTCTCATCATCATCAGATTATGTTTATTCTTTGTTGTCACCAAGCAGCTGAACTACACCTCATGTGCTTCCTGATACTACCATGCTGATACCATAGAAGAAGAATGAGGTTTCCAGATGATTGCTCTGAACACTAGCAGCACCTCTCACTGTGACTGTGAGCCTCAACATTAAAACTAGAAGCTGAAAGAAACGTCTCCAGAGGTTTTAGAAGCGTTTCCTCTGAGGTCTGTGAGCTCTCTGTTTGAAGATCCAGCAAATGCAGACAGAGGCGTCCTCAGAGAGACGACCAACACTGAACCTGTGAGCAGGCAGCAGGAAACACGAGAGGAAAGGCTGCAAGAACAGAACCAAGATAATGAGGACTTACAGAACAACAGGTGGAGCTGTGACGAGCAGGTTCAATCCAACACTGAGCTAGGACAAGGCTACAGACTGCACTGTGTGTGGCCCAAGGGCTGATGGGTAACGAGGCCCAGGTGAAACCAAAGAGGGCGGAGCCAGCAATCACACAGGTGGAAGTAAAGCAGAAAGACACGGGGACAAGAATCCTTTCAAAATAAAACAGGAAGAAGATGCATAAAGCCTGAACAGAATAAAAGAGTAACACAGATGGTCCTTCATACAGACCAGGTTTAATTAAAACCAGAACACAACCAACCATCAGACCATGATCTAACACTGTGACATCATATCCTGTTTCTATGGTAACCTCTAAACATCCCATCTGACTGTGTTTCATCCACTCTTCTCCATCTCATCGACTGATAAACAGGAGGATGGAAAGGAAAATAAATTAAAAGTATGTCAGGATCCTGAGTCCCACATGGACCTGGTTTATCTCACAACACGTTTAGCTGTGCTTGGTTTACCAACATGCCCCGTCAGCACTGGGGGGGAGGACATATGGGGGGGGGTGAAGCCAGTGAAGCACATCTGAAGGAGGCAGTGGATCAAGGTTAGAGACGACTAATCTACAAAGAGGAACCCAGTGGAACATGCTCCATCCATCATCAGCCTTTATATATTTAAATGAGCAGCAGCTCAGACAGACACAGTGTTTACCGTTAACTCTGCACTTCATTCATATTCATTCAACTCAGATACGAGAAACCTGAAATAAAAGAAGGAGGTTTAGTTTTCTATCTTTATATTCTGATGATTTAATAAACTTTGACACAGACTGTTCCTGTTCTGACTTCTTTTAATAATTAATTCACAGATAATTAGACAATCTCCCCATGAGCCTCCAGAGGACAAGCACTTACAGAACATGAATGAATGAATGAATGAATGAATGAATGAATGAGTGAATGAATGAATGAATGAATGAATGAGTGAATGAATGAATGAGTGAATGAGTGAATGAATGAATGAATGAATGAATGAGTGATTACAGAGCGTAGCATTAGTGACATTCAGTCACAGTAAAGCTGAACAGACTGATTCAGTGTCAACAGGACTAAACTCATTTTATCAGTGACTGACTCGGTTTGGTTGTAAAACTCACAGCTCTGAATCTGAAGAGGAAAAATATGAATGAAGAGTTTTTAACAATGAAATGATGGAAACGACTGGAACCAGACAGAAACTACATCTACAGCTCAGACACTGTCTCTCCTCCAGTCTGGGTCCATCCCTGTCACTGGTCCTGACTCAGCGGTGTTTCTGGGGCTGATAACACAACCAGTCAGATTAATTACTGCTGGCCCTGCAGACATCACCTCCCCCTCCTCCCCCAGTCAAAGTATTTCTGGGCACTGAGAAGGCTGAGGAGGCACATCCAGACATTAAACACCTCCGGGCGACTGAACCCAAGGAGAAACACCCACCCCTTTGTTATTTATTTCGTTTGGAGCCTTAAAGGACGATTCCACCCCAAAATCCTGTGTGTTCCTGGCAGCCCCCCCAGGAGTGGGAGCACATCTGAGATCTAAAGCCTCATTAGCATCCTCCACGTTTAGATTCAGAGACACTTTAAATGTGCTAGTGCTAAAATAAACATCCTGGTTCTTTGAGGCCCAAAAGGACGACATCAGAGACCTAACGTCAACCAAGGTCAACTGGTAAAGGGCCAAGACGCTGCACCTGAACGCACCACAGAGACTCCTTATACCAGTATGGAGGCTAGGAAGCTAAGAAGAGCTGCTATTGGCTGTGAGGCTGGGAGCGGTCCTCTCCTGAATCAGCTGATCAGTTGGTTTCCACCTCGTTAACTCTAGATAATCGTGTTGTCGTGGAGATATTTGTGGGTCGTACCGTTCAGATGAGCCTTAGCTTTTTTGTTGGCCTTCATCACTTCCTGTGTCTCTTCTCATGCTGTCAGCTGAGCAGCCAATCAGAGCTGATGTCTCACTGCCAGCGGGGGACCGACTAGCGCCAACGCTGCAGGACGCGCTGCCAGAACCAGGACCAGCAGACACCGACGGGCCGCTGGTTTGAGTCACGTTACAACAATGGAGCTCATTTACCAAACTGCTTGGATGACTCTTATAAAAGAAGAACAAAACTAACAAACGGAAAAACTAGATATTTACACAGCCCTACCAACACCTTTATGTTACAGCACATCCATTTTTAATTAGTCCCACTCCACCTCTCAGATAAATGTTTCAACAGCCAAAAAGAAGCAAACATTTAGCTCTTCAGACACCGACCTGGAGCCTCCAGCCTGTTAGAGCATTCAAAGAGAGGAACGTATCTTCATCATCATTATTCAGCTTTAACAACGGAGCTGAATGCAACGTTAAGGTCAAGATATTTACTTCACAGTAATTAAAGACTGAGTCTCCTGATGAGGACATCTGTCTGATACCTGGACACCAACCAGGGACAGAAATACTCTGGACCGCAACAACAAATGAAAGTGTGGCACAGAGCGATCACGTGACTTGGCCTGTCCAGCTCCTAAATGTGTGTCCATGTCTCTGAGGGACGATCTGTGTTGACACTTGGAGCGTGCCACATGCTGTAAATCCTCCGGTGTTGAGCGGCTCCACTTTCACTTACTCCACTCATGCATAATAAAGCCAACCTCAGCTCACACACACAGTCACACTCGACGCTAACACTTGTGGCGTTTAGCCTCGGGCAGCATATGGCCATGAGTTGGCTTCCAGGATCAGACACAAACACGTCCACCAAGGGACGCCTGGTGGTCATTTCCCATCGGCTCAGAGCAAATGTCCAGTTTCAGCTCTCACACACTGACTGAATGGTTTCTATTAGTTAACAAGGACCATGACATCCAGTTCCATTATTTCTTTTGTGATGGAGCAGTCAGATGATTTCCATACCTGGATCAAACCGATCTATGGGCAGAGATCACGTTAACAAGGAGCTGATGTAAGCCGCTGTAACGAGAGATATTTTTACCCATCGGCCAGAGTCTGATCAGAAAAGAGACAAGACAAGAAATGATTTTAAAAATTTTACCAGCAAAGGATTTGTAATGAGAGAAGGTGGAGCTTCAAAAACAACTCTCCCATTTCAGGTTGTAGTCGTCTGACGCTCTCATGGATGACTCAATGCTGCTGCACGTTTACAACACTTTTATCAGTTTGGTGTAAAAATGATCAAACAATGCCAGCTGTTATTTCCTGTAGAGTAGAAAACAATCGGGCACTAATCAGAGCTGCTGAATTCACGCCAACAAACTGCTGCAGATGGTGGAACAGTGGTGTGGTGGTTAGCTCAACTCTCTCAACTTTATAAAACAACCACAGCTGAAACAAAGTGCTGTACACTGCTGAGGCAAACTATAAAACAATAAAATAGTAAAAACTATTGCCTCCCAGCAAGCAGAAGGTTCTGGGTTCTAATGTATGGCCTGGTTCCTGTCTGTGTGTAGTCTGAATGTTCTCCCTGTGTCTGCGTGGGTTCTGCTGAGGTTCATTGGTGATTCTGGCCGTAGGTATTCTGAGAGGAGCTTTTACTCACAGCACATTTCTGCTGTGACATGTTGAAGCTCAGGTGTTAAAGGGTTAAAGCTACTCAGCTACGTGTTAGCATCGTGCACAGCTGCACCAAAACAAAGCTTTGTGTTCTGGTTATACACTGATGTTCATCTGAGGACACTCCTTCATGACCTTCCACAAACACATCCCTGCCTCCCAGCCTGACTGTTTGTCGGCTCCTCCCGCTCAAAGAAGGCTTTATTATCGTGGACTAGCGCTGGGAAACCAAGCTCCAGCTCCCAGGAGTCACATCCAGAGGAGTGAAAGTTTGAAGCTGAAGGAAAGTTTGCAGACCTGGGCTTGGCAGATCTCTCGCTCAGATAAAACGGCGTCGCCTGGAGCCTGAGCAGAAGGACGGGCGCTGCCAGGCTGCCAGAGACGTGACAATAATATCCCTCTTCACACTTTAGTGATGGCTTCACTGATGCACAAATGTACTCTCACCACAGTGTGTATACACAACAACACACAACCCAACTAGACATCCTCTCCAGCTCTTCACATTAAAGGCCTCAGGGATATAAATGTAGTGTGAGAGAGAAAGTGTGTCACTGTGTTCTTGTTTTTATTAAGCTGGAGGAATACTAACCCCGTTCAGACCTGGGTTTAGGGTTTAACAATGAATGAAATCCTGTCCCAGGCTTCTGAGGAGCACACGACTCAGCTCAAAGGAAGAAAAATAATACATATCTTTATTTAATTATTTGAATTTGAGGAGGAGGACGAGATCAAACTGGATTCAGACTCAGCGTGAAATGTTTTTTAGAGGAATAATTAGATACCATCTGTTAAAATATATCAATCACTAATGGATGAATCATGATTGCAGACTTTTCATCCACCCCCACCACCAGGTTAAAGAACGGCTCAACACTGCTATTTGTCGATCAGATGACTCAATAATCTCCCACATAACTTCCCTCAAATGTCCTCCAGCCCCAGACACGTGGTCTGCATCGTGGCATCCCGGCCTCTGGACCGGAGCAGCAACATGTAGCAGCACCAGGCCCAGAGAGGTAGCTGGGAGGCTAGGACGCTAGGAGGAGCTACTATTAGCTAGGAGGCTAGGACGCTAGGAGGAGCTACTATTAGCTAGGAGGCTAGGACGCTAGGAGGAGCTACTGTTAGCTAGGAGGCTAGGACGCTAGGAGGAGCTACTATTAGCTAGGAGGCTAGGACGCTAGGAAGAGCTACTATTAGCTGGGAGGCTAAGAAGCTAGGAGGAGCTACTATTAGCTAGGAGGCTAGGACGCTAGGAGGAGCTACTGTTAGCTAGGAGTCCAGGACGCTAGGAGGAGCTTCTATTAGCTAGGAGGCTAGGACCCTAGGAGGAGCTACTATTAGCTAGGAGGCTAGGACGCTAGGAGGTGCTTCTATTAGCTAGGAGGCTAGGGCCCTAGGAGGAGCTACTATTAGCTAGGAGGCTAGGATGCTAGGAGGAGCTTCTATTAGCTAGGAGGCTAGGACCCTAGGAGGAGCTACTATTAGCTAGGAGGCTAGGACGCTAGGAGGTGCTTCTATTAGCTAGGAGGCTAGGGCCCTAGGAGGAGCTACTATTAGCTAGGAGGCTAGGATGCTAGGAGGAGCTTCTATTAGCTAGGAGGCTAGGACCCTAGGAGGAGCTACTATTAGCTAGGAGGCTAGGACGCTAGGAGGTGCTTCTATTAGCTAGGAGGCTAGGACCCTAGGAGGAGCTACTATTAGCTAGGAGGCTAGGATGCTAGGAGGAGCTTCTATTAGCTAGGAGGCTAGGACGCTAGGAGGAGCTACTATTAGCTAGGAGGCTAGGATGCTAGGAGGAGCTTCTATTAGCTAGGAGGCTAGGACACTAAGAGGAGCTTTATAGCATCATACAGAGCTGTCTTCTCCTGAATGAGATGCTCGGTTGTTCAACATGTTATTCATTCTAGATCCTTATGTTGATGAAATATTTGTCCACATGTCAAACCTGGTACCAGATTCAGCAGATGTTTGTTCTGGATTGTAAAATGTGATGATGTCCAGGATAAATAAAAAGGTAGACTTGTGTGTACATTGCCTGCAGTCGTAGTATTTTGTAGCCTAATTCACTTTGAAGAGGTAAAAACCTCTGGAAACTCAACAGGTTTTAAATAAAATGCTTCAGCCTATTACAATGTCTTATGTCCTTTCTTTGTAATTTATTTTGTGGCTTCAGTATCAATTTATTTTCAGACTTGTTTTTCTGTGCACGTTCATTTCTTTCTATTTTTGAATCCATAAATCATTATTTTATTGTATTCCTGAGGAAAGCAGGGCTGTATGTGCTGCTCTACTTTCTATCAGCTAACCAGGTTCAGTATTCTTCAGAGTATTCCTCTTTAGACGTGGCTGCTGTAGCACTGATCGCAGCCCTGGCAGGTTTCATTTAACTTTATTTTTTAAATTTTGACTCATGAACGTAAAGACGTGAGAAGAAAGAATGGGTGCATTATTAGAAGAGTACAGCTGATTCCAAAATATTCCAACAAAACCACGATAGTCTGCAAACAAGCCAGTGTCTCCCTGTAACGTCCTCAGCATTAACATAATGAAACCTGTGTTGACTGTAGTCAGTGCCAGCAGTGCTGCCATGAACACCGCCTTTCCTACTGAGTGAAACAGAAGCAGAGAAGTTAATTAGCATGAACACTGATAGTCTCAGCGGCTGCAAATCTAAAGAAAACAGCAGCAGCTCAAACTGTGCAGAGACGCTGCAGCGATGAGCGCTTTGCAACAAACGTGTCACTAAAATCCCCCAGAAGTGAAGACGTTCAGGATGGCTTCTTTAAAAGCTGCCTGTTTCTGCTCCTCCGAGGCTCTGCAAACCTCTAACTTAACTTTATTTTCCATTTCAACCGTTTAGCTGCTGAAAGTTTGCTCCGGTTCCTCGGAGGACGTTTGAAGCAGCCGTGTCGAGGCGTCCCTGGGACTGTGGACCGTCGTGTAAAGAAGGAGAAATAAAACATGAGATATGTGAGAGGTCGAGGGAATTTTGATTAGAGTGTGTTGACGGGGAGGAGACACACGGGGACAAGCTGAGTTAAGGTACACCACTTTTCAGTTTGTGATAGAAGTCACAGGGAATAGCTACTTCTCTGACTGACTGGAGTCCCAAACTGGGACCAAACTTTGAGTTGGAACTTTATTAAGTTAAGTGTGCAGATCAGATCTGGGACAAAAAGAGCTCTGAAGCACCTTTGGTAAAAGTTTTACATCCAAACTTTATGATAGAGTCATGGAGTCAGGGAATATTATATCTATAATATCTGCAGGAGATGATTAAAACCTGATGGGCTCGTCTTCCAGGAGCTTCAGAGGAGACAGATTAGAGGCCAGAGGAAGAAAATCTCTGAAGGATGAGCTAAATAAATAAAGATTAATATCAGATATAAAGCTTAGTAACAACAGGAAGAGATAAAGAAATAAAAGAATCTGCTGGTCACAGCATCTGTTTAAGGCTCAGATTTACTAAGGCCATGGAGATAGGAGGAGCTACTGTTAGCTATGAGGCTAGGAGGAGCTACTGTTAGCTATGAGGCTAGCAAGAGCTACTGTTAGCTAGGAGGGTAGGAAGAGCTACTGTTAGCAGGCAGGCTAGGAGGAGCTACTGTTAGCTAGGAAGCAAGCAAGAGCTACTGTTAGCTAGGAAGCTAGGAAGAGCTACCGTTAGCTATGAAGCTAGCAAGAGCTACTGTTAGCTAGGAGGCTAGGAAGAGCTACCGTTAGCTAGGAGGCTAGGAGGAGCTACTGTTAGCTATGAAGCTAGCAAGAGCTACTGTTAGCTAGGAGGCTAGGAAGAGCTACCGTTAGCTAGGAGGCTAGGAGGAGCTACTGTTAGCTATGAAGCTAGCAAGAGCTACTGTTAGCTAGGAGGCTAGGAAGCTAAGAAGATCTACAAAATGCTGCACAGATCTTCCTCTACCTGCATCATGTTCCACAGAACGTTTATTTTTCTTTATCAATCCCAAACTGGGAAATGTCACAGTTCTTTTGTTCTGGTTTGTATAATGAGCACGAAGGTAGAATGTGATGATGTCCAGGATAAATTAAATGTCCAGAGGTTGAATTGTGTGGACATTGCCTCTGGTAGTGGAATCAGTTTCCCTTTTAACAGATAAAGATCCAATGTAGAAAACGTGAATATAAACACGATGGTTATGATGATTTTCCTGATTCGTCTTTTTAAATAAAACGGTCTAATAAATAAAATAAGTATTTTTTAGAAGCAGAGCAGAGAGCTGGGGTTCTTTAATGAATCCTCAAACAGACAGTAACTGGTTGTGTTGACAGTTTGTTGCAGGAAGACAAATGGAGCAGAGAGGCCTGTCACATCCGCTCACTGTCGCTGAGTTTACACAACATTCCTGTTTGTGTTTGATGAGACATGTTGGACTAATGTGATTTTAGCAAAGAAAACCAATTATAACAATGCCCTCCCGTCTCAGCACAGAGGATAAGATTACATTTTTACATTTGTATAAAATTACGCTGCCTTCTAATTATATCCATGGATGATATTTGTCTTTGTGGACTAAATGGATTTTCGTTTTCCAATTAGAGGCCGTTAATAAAACTCTGAATGAAGAGGTGTAAATGAGCGGTTTGAGAGTCTGACATTCACAACCATGTATTCATCTTTTCTGTTTTTTGCCTCTGAGCTATAACTATAAAGAAGGTCTCTGTGGTGGTAAAGGTTTTCTAAGGGTTGGGGGATGCTAACGTTACAGTCAGTTGTTAGAAGACATTCAGAGCTCACACATCTTCAACTAAAACCCAAATAAACACATTAACTTCATGAATGGACCACGGCCACCGCTGAGCCTCCAGATTACAGACAGTCTTTGAAAGCAACATGGCGTCCAACTCAAAGTACGCTACAGGAAGAGAGAGATGCTACAGCGCCATCTAGAGATGGAGACAGTCTGTCTCTTCAGATGAACTGATTTGTTTTCAGGCTGCAGTGACTCGTCAGCACCAGTCAATGATATCAGTTACAAACATACATCAACGTGTCCTGATGCTGACTGAAAGAGACCCAAATGATAAGAGTGTGGGAATAATGGAGATGCTAATAGCAAACAGCTAATGCTAACAGCTAGCATGTTAGCTCTGCTCTGCATCAGGTTGTTGACTCTAAAACTAAACCGATGATTAAATCAGAATCAACTCTGTGGATCAGAATGAAAATAAAACGTCTCCGCTAACGACATGAAATGAATCGGAAGAGGTGGTAAAAGTTTATATCACATCAATATATCATGACTACGTTTGATTAAAAGTTGATCAGGGAAACTTCTGTAAGTGATTTAGTATTAATGAACTTTTCTGAGAATGCTCCATGCATTCATTAAACGCAGGCGTTTGCTGCAGCCCTGCATCCAGCTGTACACTGACAGCAGTCTGATATTAACTGGTGTGTTGAGCCGACCGTCCCATCGAGGGTTCGTCTTCTATTACTAAAACTTCCACTGTCACATTTTTCTGTCCGTCACATTTAAAAACACTGAGCTGCTCGAGGCTGCGAGACGCTGAGATTAAAAAATGTGATCTGTGAGGGAGAGTAAATACAGTCGACATCTCAGAGGAACTCATCAGCCCCACATTCAGACGGAGGACGCTTCAAATTCAACAAACCCCAAACTGATTTAAAAATGTTCTGCAGACAAATTAGAACAAATCTGTGAGTAAAAGGAGAACAGAGTGAGGACAAAGAGAATAAGAGGAGCTCTGCAGAAAGCCAGAGACAAAATGATTCCTTCTTTAGTGTCTGAATGTGAATTAAGACGTAAGAGCTGTCAGTCACACGATCTCAGACTGCTTTCAGTTTGAAGGATCAGTTTCTTTAAGGAGACAGAAACAGAGCTCTGGTGATGAAGACGCTCAGCTGAGATTTAGTCTGACAGTTAAACGAGGAGTGAAGCCTGAGATGGAGACGTGTTAAATGGAAATATAAAGCGTTCTCATCAGCCACAGAACCAAGAGACCACCACAGCGTCAACACAGCGTCTCTGATTGTCCATGTCTTTGTAGCAGACACTTGGACTCTAATGGATGTCCCAGGCTCTGGTTGCCTAGGTAACCCTTGTATATTTCCCTGCGAAACAACAGAAGATCCAGCTCACGTCAACCCGCACGATTTCAATGGACAGAGAGTCACTGGAGAAGACGTGGAAAATAGAAACGCACTAAACAGTGTGACCGTCCGACCATCTGTCCGTCCATCCGTCTGTCTGTCCATCCGTCTGTCCATCTGTGGTTGGTTGGTTGGACCATCTGTCTGTCCGTCCAACCGACCAATCAATCAATCAACCAACAACTCCACCCATGTCCATGGCTGAGGTATCATGATCAAACATCGTCTCTAAAATAAATGAGTCAAAGAGTCAAACTTCCCCGTTAGGTCAAGTTATCTTAATCGTCTCATTCACTGACGGATCAGAGAGAGGATTTAAAATGATTCACGGAAAATGAATTTCTTTAGAAAGCTGAGGAAGGCGGTCTGACCTGAGGAGCAACAACTAACACAGATAATCAATACACAATAAAACACAATGGAGAGAGGGTAGAGACGGCGTCTGGGGAGAGGGAGGAGGAGGAGGAGGAGGAGGAGGAGGAGGAGGAGGAGGAGGAATTCATCTTCAGCTTCATGAACGTTTGTGTGTCTTCATGTTATATTTAAAGCTCACATTCAGAGCACAGACCTACAGCTCCCTACATGTCTCTTTGTTGGTGTTCGCTGCCTTAATGTGTCAGCGAGGACGACGCTCCTCATTTCCATAAGTCCTGTGATAGTGCAGAGGGGGAGAAATGTGAGAACGGAGGGGGAGGAGGTAATCTGGAGAAGAGAGCGTTGGCTCATCTGTCAAGATTACAGCTCTGAAATCATGTGCAATGCTTTGATATCTCTCAGAGCTGAAGCAGACCTCCAGCTTCCACCATCTAACTGGGAGAGTGAAGGAATGAACCTGAAGGCATCACGCCCAGTTAACACACAAAACGTTCTTCTCCAAACACAGACCTGACAAACTTTCCTCTCTGAATAATTATCACGTTTCGTTTCTTAAGGTTTCAATAACTGAAGAACATCTACAGACTGTCCTCTGGCATCTACAGCATCTGCTCCAGTCATGTAAAACCACACAACCTGCAGCCAGCGCTACGAGAGCTAACACCCAGCAGAGACCAGCGGTTGGTTCCTGAAGCCACTCACTGAAGACAGGCTTCCTCTTAGTAAAAACACAGATTAAACTTTGACTGTGGACGTCCTGACTCTGAGGAGAAGGCTCGTCTCTTCTCTGGATGGATTCATAGCTGAACGCTCAGTATAATAATCTGCAGCTTCCCTCACAGATGATTTACTCACGATTAGACGTCTGATGAACAACAAACGGGTCAAAGAGCAGAGGAGGAGGAGTCTTATTTCACATGGCAGCTTCTTTAATGAATGGACTCAGACTCCAGATGCTTCATCATCATATGAAACTCTGCACCAGTGTCACTAAATAAAATAAATATCAAACCTAGCTAGTATAAAACAAGTAAGCAGCTAAACATCTTAAAAGCTGAGCTATGATGAACATAGCTGCCAGACAACCTCTGATCCTGCTGCTTGTTTAACCTTCAGTGTTTCTGATTTTCTAAACGTATGAAAACACACTGCAGGCTACGTGGTGGTGTTTATGAAGCTTAGTGCAGAAGATACAGAGTGAGAATAAATGAAGTAAACGTCCAGCTCCATCAGAACGTCTGAGCTTATCGTCAGAGGAACATTTAGAGAACGGTTCCTCTGCATGTTCCTCTGACGTTTAATGAGCTCTGTTAGTCACTTATTAATTAAAACACTTTCAGTCTCTATCCTGTCGTGTCATTGCTTTCATTTAATTTCACTTATTTCATACGGTGTGAGTCATGTGATACGAGCACCTCAGAGCATCATTAATGCCGGCAGCGCCTCACTGGAGACACACGTTGGTTTGTTAACAGCTGGCTGGACGAGCATCTGTCAGCGTCTCCAAGAAGAAGAACGAGGATGAGGAGGAGAAACTCCACCGCTGAGTCCTTTATTTATCAGAGAGGAGCCGTGTGGTGGCTGTGCTGCGTTCAGGGTCCTATGGATGTGTGGATCAGTGAACGTTTAGTGACAGTCTGACGACCATACAGGTTTATACCGACACACGCTCACACTAAATTAATTGGAAGCTCCGAACGCTTCTCAGAGACAGAAAATCCCTTCCCGCCCTGCACGACGCAGCCCAACACAGAGCTGAGGGTGAGCCGACACTAATCCTTTTCAATTAAAATACAGAAGAAAGAGAAAAACACATTTCAACAGGAGCAATTCTCAGGCTGCTGTGGTTTGTCAGGCCGAGCCAGAGCCGAGACAGACACGTCTGCTTTATCATCAGCACTGAAGCTCTGCTAGTGACTGTCTGCATGATACCATGAACACATACAACCAGAGCAATGACACTCATGAATATTTAAGATCTACTCACAAGAACCTAAAATATCACGATCAACATCCTCCTCCCACAGAGACTTTCTGGGGGGGTCTGGTCTGGAGGCAGCTAGCTAGCTAACACAACGACTGGCTAGTTAACCATGTGACTGCAGCCTGAGCAGTGAGTGGCTAACATCCACAAACACACCTGTAGCTGACTGCTTTGATTCATTGCTCTGTTTCTACTTCCTCTCTGTGAATCAGGAGCCTAATCACACGTGATGACTTTCATGTGAAATACTAGAACTAGACACTGAGTCAGATTTATTCTCCACTGTAAAATCTAACAAAGACGTTCTCACTGGTTGTCTCAGTGCAGAGACTGTTTAACTACAGTAATGATCATGTTTACATGGAGCATGGTGGACATGAAAGGCTGGAATAAAATAACTTCATTTCTTTTATCAGTAAATACAGCTGGTCAGATAACATAACTCAACCACTGACTCAGGTCCTTGCTGCTGTTCTTCAGGACACAGTTAACACATATTTCGTCATATAGTTAACACAGATGGACAGCACGTGTAAAAACAGCTCCCTGCTCTGAGGTTATATGAGACTGATGGACAGATGCCAACAGATCGATATCACACCGAGGCTCAAAGAGCAGCCGCTGGATTTAAATCTGCGTCTGTTTCACAAAACGTGTCAGCGTCTCCAGAGACAGCAGCTCATTTAACAGCTCATACATCACATATCACAAATCCACAGGTCCGTCCATCTCTCGTTTCTTCAGGCCTCTGCATCCATCAGGCTGTTTCCTCTGCAGCCATCCCGTCCTCTTCTCTCATCTCTTCCATCATGTCTCGTCCTCTGGCCTCTCGTCCCTTCCTCTCCCTTTCTTCCACCTCCATGTCTTCAGCATCAATCAGTCCTCTCGCTGTGGACTGGTGCTGAGGCTTCATTATGCTCTTCCCCCTGCTCTCATATTTATTTCATAGCTGACAGGCTTGAGAGGACGTGAGCCCCGCTGGCAAATGAAAGGCTGAATTTCCACATGCATTATTCTGCCATTGACGCCCACGGGGCTCGTCACAGCTCCAGATGCCCCGCGGCGCTCGGCCGCTCGCAGGCTGACACATGCTAACGTAGGATGCATAGAAATGTACAGAGAGGAGACTCTGCAGAGGAACAACCACGGCTTCAGCTGCAAACAGACGCAGATCAAACAGTTCTGCTGTTAGAGACGCAGTAAACATGAACCCCCAGCACCGGACGGGAAAACACACAGTGCTCCCACGGTAAGGTTCAGTGAAACAATCATGCTAGAAGACCAATGCTTGGAGTCCTGAGGTAAAACCGTGAGATACTTTGCTGCATCGATGCTAAACCTGAGCTAACCTTCAGGACATCTCAGACACTGCTGAGGTTCTGCAGATCTTTATGGAACAACGATAACTCACATCATCACCTACAGAGACACATCCACTCACTCGTCCTGAGGGAGACGTCCTGTGGCTTCAAGACTAGAAGAAATCTTCATATTAATGTTTAACAAATTAGACATTAAACGTCAGTTACCGACGTACATAAGCTCAGACAAACAGAAACGCATCAGATGGAAACGCTTCCCATGTTTTTATCTTACCAGGAAGAACAAGCTCCTCAACACAAACATCTAAAGATCAGTTTATCGCTGTCACAGTTTAAATCCTCGTTCAGAAAATTATTCCCCCTTCACCACATCTACTGAGACGTCTTCTCTCTTTTATCGTTTCATTTATCAGCTCCAACACGAGTCGCTTTCTTTGAAGGAGCACGTGACCGGACTTTTAACTCGTCACACCAGCTCATTTGAATAGAACAACACGACTACATGTATGTAATGCCACGGATGTTCTGCTACTATGAGTCATGCTGATTGTAGTCATGGAAACCAGGAAGTGATGGAAGCAGCAGGAAGGCTGTGGACAGAAAGCAGAGTGTAAAGTGTGGTGGTAGTAAATAGCTTCAGCCTGCAGAGGGCAGTATTACGCCCTGTAGCATCATGAAAGCTACGCCAACATTTAAAACTAATTTTAAAGGAACTTGCAGATAATTTAGATTAATCATAAATCATGTAATTAACGGTGTAATAATAAATAAATGTATTAGCAGCTTTAGTTTAAAGCCAAACACTAAGTCTAACTGACAGGGTTCTTCATCTCCTACAGTCTGACTCTGGTCCAGGCCTCCAGCTGTGCAGCTTATCACTTAGATTTTTATGATCCTGTTCTGTAGCAGAAACAAAGCTCCGCTTTAATCAGACGTCCTCGTCATTATTCCACCGCCTGACTTTCATCTGGGGCTGAGAGTCGACGCTGGCTGTGAGAAACGAGGAGAAGAAGCTTGACACTGCAGCCGACTCAGACTTTACGATCACACACACACACCTTTTAATGGAACAAATAAAACGGCCGCCACAGCCTTTTGTCGCAGGACGCTCTGCTTGTAAAGACCCAGTAACAGGCCCAGACGTCCCTAACGAGCCAGAACCAGGACTCACGCCTCTAAATGACCGGGCTGCAGGTCTGAAGCTGAGGATGATGCTCAGAGTCACAGAGTGTATGGATTCAACACGCTGAGGCTAACCAAGTATCGACAGGCCTCCACAGCTAATTAGCAGGTACACACACACACACACGCACGCACGCACGCACGCACACACACACACACACACACACACACACACAGACACACACAGACACACACACACGCACCACGGCAACCAGAGGCTGTGCCATCACCTGATCTATAGTCTGAGTTCACCTTCACACCTAAAACTACATTTATATTTATTGTGTTTTCATGTCACCAGCTTCAGCTCTTCATGCTCCACATCCTTCACTCTGATATTTATTTACTACTTTACAGATGGAGCTTTTAAACACATCACAGTCTAAAGTATGATGACCCATCACAGACACAGCAGTGGAAACAGAAGATCTGTGGATTAGATGCAAACACTGAGAATGAGGTGGTAACAGTCAGCTGTTACATCATCGTCATCATCACTGTTAATATGATTATTACAGACACATCACTATTGACATGGGTCAGTTAACATGAGGGTAGGACCATGTAACTATTTACCTCTCCCTGTTCCTTTTTGAACATGTGGAACCATTTGTTAATTTCTTTATTTAATTCTATTTTATTCTCTTTATTTTCACGAACATGTTCAGAATAAAGTTATCAAATCAAAATCCTGGGAACAAACAGTGGAGAAGGTTAAAGGTCAGAGGTCACACCCCCTCACTGTGTGATCCATATATTATTATTAAACCCACAGGGCTGAGGTTGACCTTTGATTAGAAACCAGATCACTGAGCCTGAACGGATCAACTCCAGATCTGATCCACACCGAGGGATCCATTCAGAAAACCTGGACCTAGACTCGTCGAGTCTGCTTCCAGTCTAAAGAAATCCAGTTTAAGAGGAGTCATTAAAAACGGTGTATATATTATCCTATATTTTATATTACAGAGTGAGATTTATTTTATTTTATTGTGTTTTATTTTATTTTATTCTATTCTTATTTTGCTATTTAAGTTGTACTAGAGAGTAAAGTTACCGGAGTCAAATCCCTTGTATGTGCACATACTTAATAAAGCTGATTCTGATTCTGATTCTGAAACCAGCAAGAGTGAAATAAATAATTAGTAACGAACATAAAAACCAATACATTCAACCTTAGAGTCTGCTGGAAACAAGACGACGTGTAAGAAACACATCATCAGGCTAGAATCACACCAACAGATCCATGATGAGGATCTAACGCTCACAGGAACCATCAAAGACTTTAGTAAGAAACAGATGATTTAAGGATCCATTAATCACCAACAGCTTTAGGAACCAAGATGATCAGAACCTTAAATTAAAAACAAACCAACTGTCCAATGAGAAACCAACAGACCCAGAAAACAACGCCTTCACATCAGACGCCCCAAAGCAAACAGCCCTTCAACAGCACACACTGAAACAGAAGATCAGCTTGCTTACCTTTAGTGTCCAAACCAACGGAGGAGGAGGAGGAGGAGCAGGAGGAGGAGGAGGAGGAGGAGGAGGAGGAGGAGGAGGAGCAGGAGGAGATGGACCAATCAGCACAGCCGGACGCACCAAAAAAGAAAGAGAGGTTTAATTAGAAGTTATTACATGAACTGATTTCTTTGTTTGTGCGTCTTGAATCTTTTCTTTTCCATGAGGAGTGAGCCATCCTGACATCTCTGCGTTGTTTGTTCCTCTGCTCTGCTTCATGATCATAACGTGTTTTCATCCATCACCTTTAAACAGCTCGTGTGTTTCTACATGAAAAGCCTGGCGAGGCTGAAAGGACCGTGTCCTCTAATAGCTCCTCCACAAAGCCTCCTCTCTCCTCCTCATGCCTTTTAGGAGGCGAGGCGTCCATCAAGATGGTCGACGGGTTCACAGGAGATGAGGCGACACAAAGCACAGAGGCAAGGAGAGGCCAGATCAGACAGGAAGGAAAGTACGCCCAGCAGCCACGCACAGCTACACCTCCATGACAAACACAAGAGGACGACGATGTAAGAAAGACCTCAAACTAAACCTCCACCATCAACCTGAGACCTGACTCTCCAGAGACTACAGGTTTACACAGACAGAGCTCAGGGAGATGGTCAAAACAGAGGAGAGGAGCTATAGTTATTAAAGGGGATGCTAATGGTGAAATTAATTAACAAGTCAAGGGAAACAAAGGCAAAGCTAATGTGAATGCTAACGTTACTTGTCCCTGGGGAACAATGAGCACAAGTGAGCTTAAAACAAACAACAACAACAGAAATACCAAGTATAGACCAATAACTACGGCATGAATGTTTAACTAAAACTGTCCATGGAGGATGTCAGCATGACTATAGAGCTAATGTAAACACAGATTTTATATATTTACATGGAATGGACACGCTAATTACAGCTATGCTAAAGGCAGTGACATGGCAACTCTGAATGCTAAGCTAAGGCACTGCTATTGGCTAATGGCTAACAAAGGCAAGGAAAACCAAGGTGACGCTAACTGCAATGCTAACGATGGTGCTAAGGGTGATGTCATATATGTCTAAAAGGTTGTAAGGTTTATTATTCACACGTTATTGAAAAGCTAACGAGTCGGTTAAACAGGAAGCTTTGATGCAGCTCTAGAGTCTGACTCCATGGAGCAGCTGCTGTGTTATCCAGGTGAGCCTCTGCGTTTGCCAGGTAATCAACCATGACTGAGGGGGCTGGCTGCGCTCTGATTGGCTGGGAGGAGTTTGTGGTGTGTGTGTAGTTTCCAAAAGTGCAAATGATTCAGTGTTCACACACACACAGGAACACACAGGAACACACAGGAACACACACAGGAACACACAGGAACACACAGGAACACACACAGGAACACACACAGGAACACACAGGAACACACACAGGAACACACAGGAACACACACAGGAACACACAAGAACACACACAGGAACACACAGGAACACACAGGAACACACAGGAACACACAGGAACACACACAGGAACACACAGGAACACACACAGGAACACACACAGGAACACACAGGAACACACAGGAACACACAGGAACACACACAGGAAAACACACAGGAACACACACAGGAACACACACAGCAACACACACAGGAACACACAGGAACACACAGGAACACACACAGGAACACACAGGAACACACAGGAACACACAGGAACACACACAGGAACACACAGGAACACACAGGAACACACAGGAACCCACAGGAACACACACAGGAACACACAGGAACACACAGGAACACACACAGGAACACACAGGAACACACACAGGAACCCACAGGAACACACACAGGAACACACAGGAACACACAGGAACACACAGGAACACACAGGAACACACAGGAACCCACAGGAACACACACAGGAACACACAGGAACACACACAGGAACACACAGGAACACACACAGGAACACACAGGAACACACAGCAACACACACAGGAACACACAGGAACACACACAGCAACACACACAGGAACACACAGGAACACACACAGGAACAGCACACAAGGAACACACAGGAACACACAGGAACACACACAGGAACACACAGGAACCCACAGGAACACACAGGAACACACAGGAACACACAGGAACACACACAGGAACACACAGGAACCCACAGGAACACACACAGGAACACACACAGGAACACACAGGAACCCACAGGAACACACAGGAACACACAGGAACCCACAGGAACACACACAGGAACACACAGGAACCCACAGGAACACACAGGAACACACAGGAACACACAGGAACACACAGGAGGTCATTTCAGCAGCAGCTTCGTCTCAGTGTCAGTGTGACTTCAGTCCCAGTCATAGCAGCCATCTGGGTCCCTGAACACAACACTACACTAGACTACACAGCAGTGGAAGTGTTTTGGTGTGTGCGTGTAACAGCAGCCCCCGTGGCCCCTCACAGTAAATAAATAAATCAGACTGTGTTCATTTGCTCACTGATCCATATGAGTCCAAACATGCAGCACAACAACAAAGGTCAGAACAACGCTGCTGCAAAGATCTGCTGGGCCAATCAGAACATGTGGGCGGGGCTTAACGTGGCGATGGACAGAGTCTGGATGTGACACAGATTGGTTTATCCTCTTTTAGCTTTTAGTTTTGGTTCTCTGAAACATTTTCAGCGTGAGCCTCATCCAGCAGCTCTGAGCCGATCAATGTAGCAGAGGAACAAAGAGGCTGTAGCAGAGTTAGCTTTAATCTCTCTGAAGTGGAACTCATTAGTTATTTCAGAAACAACAGACACATGAGACAGAAGCACATTTAGAAACCTCTCAGATGGGATGCATATAAGGAGTATCCACGCAGGCTGAGAGGGTTCGTTAAGTGGGGATGAAATGAGCTGACATGTTTCTGCCCACAACCCAGAATCCTTTGGGGCACCTCCACAGAGAGAGTGAGAGTTTTACCGCCTCAAAGCAAAGAGAATCCTGATCTAAATCCAGATTGCAGTACTGTCAGTCGCAGACACTCACACCTATCCATCGCCCACAGGCAGGTAGATAGCAGAGGAGCTAGCATTAGCCCATCACTAGCTCCTATTACCGTCTCAGAGCTGTCAATCATCTCCAAACATCCTGCTCATATGAAACCACCAAGGTCAACACACACAGCGCGACTGGAGGGCAAACGCTCAGACACACACGACTGTCAGCGTCAATCAAACCTCCCACAGACCTGAACATCACATCACCCTCTCCTCAGAGGAGTCAGGGGTCAGAGGTCACACAGCTGAGAGTCATATCCTTAACTGACAGGGGAGGAGGAGGAGGAGGGGGAGGAGGAGGAGGAGGAGAAACAGTTTCTATGCTTCAGTGTGTTTTAATGAATATGTTCTGTTTATGATGCTGACATACGCTCTAACTGTGACAGGTACACATAGCAGCTAACGTTAGTCTAAACTGGATCTATCCCACAGGATAAATAACATAACAGTCTAAACTAATCTAATCTAATCTGATCTAATCTGATCTGATCCAATCTGATCTAATCTGATCTAATCTGATCTAATCTAATTTAATCTGATCTGATCTAATCTAAAGCAGATAACATTATCTCATCAATGTTAGCATTAGCCCACGTTATAAAGTCATGTCAGGGAGTTTAATTCCAGTTTCACATTATTATAAATGCAGCTCCAGTCATACCCTGCCTGTCCAGTTCATTAGGGACACCAGTGAATGTATTCTGCTCTTCTGTTTCAGTGCATGTTGAAGCTAACATAACATCAGACTGTGTTTATGTGGAGGCGATGGAGCAGTGCTTGGCTCTGAGTGCAGATATCCAGTGTTTGTGTTTGTGTGTGATGAAGGTCTACAGGGTCCTCGGGTTAACAAGGAGGGGGGCAGCATCTCCCTCAGTATCGACCCATTTCAGTGATGGAGGTCAGGTGTGCTTCATCTGATGTATGAGCCAATGAGGATGCTAGCTGAATGATAATTAACCCACGGGGGAAGAAGACGACAGGTTTACTGTTAAATAACTCATTCAGATCATTTAGTTTTGTAGATTATAAATGAACTCAGCTTACATTAGACGTCATACACAGAGACGAATGACCAATAAAATACTAATCTAATAATAATAATACATCTGTGTGTGTGAAGGAGGCATCATGGGACGTGATTTTGAACCATAAACTGAACTCTGATATCAGGAAGAATAAGACCTGAAGACTGAAACGAGATGATACGTAGATGAAACGAGGCAGCTGAGGTGAATATTATGGGTAGAGACGCCTCCCTGGAAACACATCTGAAGGAGAGTAATGGATGTGGAGGTGTGCTTGTTTCATGACAAACAGCAGCAGCAGCCTCTCTCCTGACAGCTGGAGAGGAGGGAGGCTGACACCGAGGTTAGCCTCTTTCATTACTCCTTCTCCTCCTGGAGCTGTTTGACTAAACATGTGCCTGTTGCATGGAAACAGCGTCCGCTGCTGTTCATGTCGCATGGACAGTGATGGAGGGATGGAGATGGATCCTGGATTCAATGTGAACTTAAAGGATCAACTCACGTCCACCTGTAAGAAAATGAACCTTTTTTACAGTTGGTTTCTAGTGGATGTCCAAGGCTCTGGTTGCCTAGGTAACCATCTACTATGTTTCCAGTAAAACAGGCAGAACATGGAAATGTGTCTAATTTATGGATGGATGTAGCTCTTCTTCTGTTTGAGAATAAAATAGCATCAATGCTGCACCATCTGGGTTCACCTGACGCTCTGAGCTGCTATCAACATTATCAGCATGGTGGTAGCCAGCTAATGTTAGCCTAAAGCATCTAATGTTAGCTTAAAGCAGCTAATGTTAGCCTGGAGCAGCTAATGTTAGCCTAAACCAGCCAATGTTAGCCTAATGCGGCTAATGTTAGCCTAAAGCAGCTAATGTTTGCCTAAACCAGCCAATGTTAGCCTAAACAGGCTAATGTTAGCCTAAACCAGCAAATGTTAGCCTAAACTAGCTAATATTAGCCTAAACCAGCAAATGTTAGTCTAAACTAGCTAATGTTAGGCTAAACTAGCCAATGTTAGCCTAAAGCAGCTAATGTTAGCCTAAACCAGCCAATGTTAGCCTAAAGCGGCTAATGTTAGCCTAAAGCAGCCAATGTTAGCCTAAAGCAGCCAATGTTAGCCTAAAGCAGCTAATGTTAGCCTAAACCAGCCAATGTTAGCCTAAAGCGGCTAATGTTAGCCTAAACCAGCCAATGTTAGCCTAAAGTGGCTAATGTTAGCCTAAAGCAGCCAATGTTAGCCTAAAGCAGCCAATGTTAGCCTAAATCAGCTAATGTTAGCCTAAACTAGCAAACCTTAGCTTGAACAACATTAGCCTGACGCAACTAATGCTGCATACACTCTAGTCCACATCTAAATCAGTTCTCTGGTCGTCCATCTCTCTGTAGAGGAAAGTTAGTCTATAGTGGACGTCCCAGGCTCTGGTTGCCTAGGTAACCCTCCCACTGGTCCAGATCAGTCTCTGTCTCCTCAGTGGACACGTTTAGACTGAACCTTATCAGAATATCAGGAACACGTGTCAGGTCAATAGATCTAGTAAATAAACATCTCTGTCAGATATTAGAAACTAACGCAGGAGACCAGAAGCTTCATGGAGACTAGATTTAGAGCAGGACTGGTGTCACTGGTGTACCTAATGAAATGGACAGGGAGTGTGGTGTTTTACTTCCACTCAGCCTCCGTTATCTCAGTTACAGGCTGAGATTCCTCACAGCTCCTCTCACCTGACTGTATCAGCTCATGCTCTCCTCTGTGTCTGAGTGTGAAGACAAGCGTGACACAGATGAAGTTTGATTCACTCTGAGTCACAGCTTGAACAATATCAACTCAAAGCACACTCCCAGATGTCAGGAGCGTCAACGAAGAAGCTGCTGTGAGTCGTGTGAGCAGGTAATCTGAGCAGCTGATGTGAGCAGAATATTTTGTCTCTGAAGAGACGGTTCAGCAAAACGGACACGTCAGTGGAATTAAAACAGACAAGAGGACACACACCAGCTTTGAGCCTTTAGCAGACATGTTGTCCATCAGCCTCCTGCTCCCTCTGACCTTTAGTTTAATTAACAGCATCTCTCTGTGGACGCTCCAGTCCAATTACACCAGCACATGCTCTGTCTTCTTCGTTATGGCTAATGTCTCATGTCTCATGCAGTACTGCAGGTCTGAGACATTTCGCTGGTTTTGGGTTAAGGCCGGGGTCAGGGAGCGTTCACACTATGAGCAACTAAAGCAACAACTTGGTCAGTGTTGCCAACATTGTCACTCAGGAGATCAGCAACATGACTTGTGATTGGCTGACTAGTCATTTCATGAGTGAAGTGATAACTCTGCACATCTTCCATTAATAAATCATTAGAACGTGTTGCTGTCTCACTGCTAGCATGGATGTAGCTTTAGCTCGTTAGCTGGTTACAGGTTAAGGGAAGCATGTCAATGGAAGGTCCTCACAGAAAACAAATCTATCTATCTATCTATCTATCTATCTATCTATCTATCTATCTATCTATCTATCTATCTATCTATCTATCTATCTATCTCTCTCACAGGTTTCCACTCTGCTGCCATGGTAACCAGCATGCAGCTCCAGGAGCAGGAGTTTAAAACATGAAGCGCTGTCGATGAAAAGGTTTAGAAAGAGAAGTGTCCTCCAGACGGTTACAACCTTTGTCTCCATGGACACTTTAGACTGAGAGCGATTCCTTCACTCTTTCATCTGACGGCTTTTAAAAGTCCTGACCAACTGAAAGCACTCATTATTACACCGAAGCTAATATGAGAAATACACTATATTACCAAAAGTATTCGCTCACCTGCCTTTACTCATTCTATGAACTGAAGTGCCATCCCATTCCTAACTCATAGAATTCAATATGATGTCGGTCCACCTTTTGCAGCTATTACAGCTTCAACTCTTCTGGGAAGACTGTCCACAAGGTTGAGGAGAGTGTTTATAGGAATTTTTGACCATTCTTCCAAAAGCGCATTGGTGAGGTCACACACTGATGTTGGTCGAGAAGGCCTGGCTCTCAGTCTCCGCTCTAATTCATCCCAAAGGTGTTCTATCGGGTTCAGGTCAGGACTCTGTGCAGGCCAGTCAAGTTCATCCACACCAGACTCTGTCATCCACGTCTTTATGGACCTTGCTTTGTGCACTGGTGCACAGTCATGTTGGAAGAGGAAGGGGCCCGCTCCAAACTGTTCCCACAAGGTTGGGAGCATGGAATTGTCCAAAATGTTTTGGTATCCTGAAGCATTCAATGTTCCTTTCACTGGAACTAAGGGGCCAAGCCCAGCTCCTGAAAAACAACCCCATACCATAATTCCTCCTCCACCAAATTTCACAGTTGGCACAATGCAATCTGAAATGTACCGTTCTCCTGGCAACCTCCAAACCCAGACTCGTCCATCAGATTGCCAGATGGAAAAGCGTGATTCATCACTCCAGAGAACGCGTCTCCACTGCTCTAGAGGCCAGTGGCGGCGTGCTTTACACCATTGCATCCGACGCCTTGCATTGCACTTGGTGATGTGTGGCTTGGCTGCAGCTGCTCGGCCATGGAAACCCATTCCATGAAGCTCTCTGCGTACTGTACTTGGGCTAATCTGAAGGTCACATGAAGTTTGTAGCTCTGTAGCAATTGACTGTGCAGAAAGTCGGCGACCTCTTTGCACTATGCGCTTCAGCATCCGCTGACCCCTCTCCGTCACTTTACGTGGCCTACCACTTCGTGGCTGAGTTGCTGTTGTTCCCAAACGCTTCCATTTTGTTATAATAGAGCTGACAGTTGACTGTGGAATATTTAGGAGCGAGGAAATTTCACGACTGGATTTGTTGCACAAGTGGCATCCTATGACAGTTCCACGCTGGAATTCACTGAGCTCCTGAGAGCGGCCCATTCTTTCACAAATGTCTTGTTTCACAGTCTGCATGCCTGAGTGCTTGAATTTATACACCTGGGGCCAGGCCAAGTGATTAGAACACCTGATTCTGATCATTTGAATGGGTGAGCGAATACTTTTGGTAATATAGTGTATCTGTTGACCTCCTCAGATTATTCTGGGTGAACTCCTGAAGGGTTGAGAGCTCAGATTTAGGAAGCTCTTGCTGCGGGTGGAGCTCTGTGATGACACTGGAAGGACGTCTTATTTACTTTCATCCCTTCAAGCCTCACATGACACGAGACGACGCTGGACTTTTATTACTGCATTCACTCTGACAAGCTGTTGTGGGTTTTTCCAGGCTAGATTCAGAACATGTCAACTATGTGGGTGGAACCAAGCTGAACTGATCTGGACCAATGGGAGCCACTGAGCCAAAGAGTCTGGAGCTGAACATGTCACAGGAAGAGATACTGATAACCCCCCATGACTACTGCCTTACTGCCATGTGTAACCCTCTACCATTTACCTCCATCTTCTGGTGTCAGTACTTGAAGTGTATCAGCTCCAACCAGACGCTTTTTTCTTTTCTTGACATTTAAAAAGATGTTAAATATGGACAGGTATATGTTAAAGCTCCAGGAACCTCTGAGGTATGCTGTGGTTTAATTCTCTGGTGCAGACACAGTGTGAAAACATTCAGTCAGAATGAATGCTTTAGAAAAGCAGAACAAAAGAGCCATAAATACTGTCTGGTTTCCTGCAGCAGTTGAGTCGTTCTCCATTAAACCTTCTGTTTCCTAGAAGTTTCTAACGCTGCATTAAAAGCAGTGATGGAAATACCAGCTATAATCTTGCTGTGCTAGCATAAACAGAGTGAGGAGCGGCGGCTGCTGTGAGTCATGCAGCAGTTTCACCTAAGAACATCTTGGGCTGGTCACTGTGATTAGCAGACGGAAAATAGAGATCCCATTTAATACTGTGCAGGAAATGAGGCGAGCTGAATCACAAACATCAGAAACACGGCGCATACCGACAGCTGCTTCCTCAGCATCTGATAAACAACAGCAGCTCCTCAAGCAAGACACAAACACAATTCATTTCCTGCACAGAAACAATCATCCTCCATCCACCAGCAGCTATCAGGAGAAGCCAAGAGTTGGGGAGATTGGACAGAAATGTGTTCTCGTCCATAATTAGGCTGCTGCTGTCTGACAGGCATCGATTAGAGGGGAGAGCAGAAATGTGGATAATCACCAGCGTGTCCTCACCTGTTTTACAATTTAATAAAATTTAGCAGCCTCTCAGAAACACCCACTGCAAATCATTACACGCAGAGATCTGAAGCAGAAACACAAATCTCTAATCAAAGGTTAGCTCTGTGGAAAGAGGAGCCGCTGCCTCATCATGTCCTTCCTGAAGAACCAGCAGAGTCAAAACATGAACCAAGCTGTTAGGACACTAGTCCAGGTCAGAGGTCAGAGGTCAGGCTTCAGTTCATTCATGTGTTGTGTTTAGATCACCTGCTCCTGCTCAGACTGGTTTCCAGCTTTCAGACTACGTGGTGACACATAGGAGCTCATGTTTTAGTCGAGTTTCATCCTCTGAGGCTGTGACATGATGACGGTCCTGACCTGACAGCCATGTGTCACAGCTGGACAGGTGTCAATCAACGCCTCAGCTGCTGGTACACCTGTAGACACAGCAGGTCCAGGTCCAGGTAATTAGACCTGTGGTGGAGGAGGCAGCGGGGAGGCCAGACACCACTGGGTTATATCCCTCATGTTTCTAGGAATGAAAGGACCTTCCAGGGAGCTAGAATTATTCATCCGGAACTTATTGATGCATTTTAAATGAACGTATCACTGCCCTCTGAGTCTGAATCCTGATCACGTCCACCTTTTTAGATTCAACAGAAAACAGCTAAAGCCAGGCGCCGTTAAAAAGAAGACGCAACAGGGACATGGTTTAGATTTAAAGATGTTCATCACGGATCATCTCAGTCTGGATGCTTCCTGCTGCAGAGACAACACACTGATGAGACTTAAATGATTAATCACATGTGGCTCCACCACTCAACAGAAAGACCACACACAGGCTTTAGTCTCTGTGGATAATATCTGATGCACTTTTGCTTCATTTTACTGATTATACCACAGTGAATGATGGAGCATTAAGGGAAGTGCTGACGGGGAATAAAGGTGGTGTTCATGTGTGTGATAAGAGCTGCTCAAATTACCCAGGCTGTCAGAAATCAAATAAATAAAGGTTCTGCTTAGGATCTATCAGTAAATACATCTTAAAGGGAACATGGCTGAGGCAGGAAGAAAGCTCTCCTGCTGCATTTTCACACTTTAACTGGGTGCTATTAATCATTTGTTCACAGAGGTGTCAGTTTCTCAAAAAAATAAAAACCTGCAGGCGGCTCAAGATGTTAGCCAACTGTTAGAAGAAGAATCCAGGACAGGAGATTTTTAAACATATATATATTTATCCTTCCTTTCGTTGTGTGTTTTACCGTCAGACCTTGGGTTCACTGCCGCGCGGCTGCTTCGTGAAGAAGTAACTAGAGTTAGAAAATGTGAACTTGTTAACTCTTTATAATTTAAAGTCAGGTCTGTGTGTGGGAGGCTGAGGGAACTGGGAGCTCCTTGTTATTTACAGACATTATTTATTTTAAACTACAGCAGTGGCAATGCGCTGAATGACAGTAGAAGACCTCTGTAAGGGCCCACCTGACACAAGCCTACACTACATATGTACATGTCATAGCGTCTCACACAAAAGAAGCTACAGAGGATTTTCTACCAGTTTACTAAGCTTGAACACGAGCTACTGTCGACTGTAGACCACATCTACACCATCAACACCATCAGCCTGACAGCTCTAGATCTACAAACCATCAGCTCTACCATTACTACTGTCTCTCACATGGTGCATTCACTGACATCAAGGACAAAAGACACTCTCTATAACCACAGCAACAATGTCAACTAATAAACAGACCTGAAGATGAACACATGAGCTCATCAAGATATGTATAGCCTGTATAAAAGCATGTAGCACCTCAGCACCATCAGCAGCATTTCATAGTCCTCCACAGCTAAGTGTTGTTAGATGGGATAGTGGAGCAGCTAAAGGTCTAATAACTATCAGAGAGTTGATGTGCAGCCTCCTTCTCTCTGTTACCACAGGGTGTTAACTGACTGCTGTTCCTCTGCTAGCGTTAACCTCAGGTTCACTTGATGAACCAATGAACCACTGGGCTCCTCTCCTGTCTTCTAGGGGCGTCCATGTTGGTATTGTCATGTGATCAGTGTGACAAATGGTGCAGACAATGCATTTATGAAAAGACATAAAACACCTGAGACGTTGGCCTTTATAGCCAATACGGTGTCATTATTCTGCACCAGCACTTCTAACAGAGGGTTATTAAACACTCATAAGATAACAGTCCAGGTGTTCTGGACCAAAGCTCTCACTCACTGGACATTCCTGACCTTTTTATAGTCACAATAAGACAATAATGTTCTTAAGGCTTCATTTTTTCTACATATGTTGCACCTATTATAATTAGACATGAGTCTGTTAGTGGAGGAATTATGGTTCATTAGACGCTTTGAATGTTTTCTGCTGCAGAGAAAACAGAGCGATCAATGAGAGATCATTGTTAATAAGCAGTAAAACATTACATAGAGGAGGGCTCCATCAGCAGCAGCAGCAGTCGTTCCTCTCAGGTTTAGGTGATTTTAACAAATGACCAGAGATGACCTCAGGATAACAAGTCTACCATTCATTAGCAGCTGGACCAACGGAAAGGCCTCGGTCCAATTAATCCTCTCCTCTCTCTCTTCCCCTCTCTGTCAACCAGCACTCCTCTTCATTCTCCAGTTCTTTGTTGTGTAGAAACTGAAGCTACTGATCACTGATCACGTGGAGCTGATTTTAATAAATCCAGAGTTATTAAAATCCTGCAGAGTGCTGGAAAGTTGAGGTTTGTTAACACATTTTAAAGTTGAAAATAAAAGTACTTCTATCCATCATCCATCCATCCATCCACCGCTCCATGTCTCCATCATGTATCTCCTCCTTTAAAGTAAACTGGGCTAAACTCATCTGGCTTCCAGTTCCACCTGGCTTTTTGACATCCCTGTGAATAGCAAACAGAGAGGAGGAATTATCCATTATCCCCACACAAAGGTCTCTAATCGAGGCCTAACGGGTGTGGATGGAGGGGGGTCCACCGGGGGCCGCTCATTGTGTGGCTGTTGTCTGACTCCATTGTATGAGCTGATATTTGTATGAGGAAGAGGCTGGCGTTCAGTGAATGGATTTACGGAGGTGTTCTTCCATGACTGACCACCACCTCAAAGCCTGCATGACTGATGAGTGGAGAATCAGCTTTCCACTGATTCCTGAGGAGGAATCACAGACTGCAGCAGGTGGACGGGGACACTCTGTCTCTGTCTCTGTCTCATCATTTACTTCATTCATCTGTTCTTCTCTTTTCTTCCTCCTCTCATTTTCTCCAGATCAAATCACAGCAAAAACAGCCAAAAGTATGTGGACAGATGGATATATTTAACCAGCCATGTTCTTCCAGTTTTCTTATTTTCCAAACTGACATCTGTGTTTTCTCTCCATCATCTTCACCTCCATTTACTTCATTGTTATCATGATGATGATGTTCACTTTCTGTCGTGTATCAGTGCAGCGTTTTTAGATTAAAGTCATCTTAACCACAATAACAGCAGAACATCCATGTTCTATCACATGTACCTGTAGAACGTGGTCAGTCAGTCAGGAGAACGTCACATGATCCAAACATGAAATAGAAACTGACTGAGGCTCCATGTGGACTCTCTCTGAGCTCTGTTTGTCGCGTTCTGTTCAGAAATGCAGAGGAAGGAACCGCATACAACTGCATGAAACGACCCATGAACACAAGGGATTATGGGTAGAAGGAGCTGGATGCTTCCTGTCACGCTTGGAAAGTTGAAAGAAAACCAGAGAGAACCGAAGCTGCAGCAGAGTTGATGGTGGATTCCCTCGAGACGGGAGCTGCTTCACATTATGACGTCTCAGTGGACGAGGGAGACGGAGGGGGGGGACGGATTGGGGGGGCGGAGGGGGGAGGGGACGAGAGGATTACCAAGCTGCACAACAACCACATCTGTAGATACTAGCAGCAGATGTTCCTGTTAAACTCCTCACCAGACATTTAGAGCTGAACACAGAGGAAGCATCTTTAATGTCTGTCATGACCTGAACCACGGAGAACAACAGTCCTCACCAGCTGGAGCCTAAATCAAAGCTGATCACTGATGGACCGTGGAGCCTCTAGTGACTCTAACATCTCGCTCTGAAGCATCACTGTGAACGTGTCAAAGAATAACTCTCAGCGTGTAAACCTACGAGACACTGCTGAAGACAAGAAGACACCTAATGAAGCTACAGGTGGACAAACATCTTCAAGTGACGCTGCAGGTCCAGCTGAAGGGTTTTAGATGATGGTGGACATCAGAAGATAAGAACTCCCTGTTAACTCCACACTGAGAGTTTCTATAATAGACCTAAAACAAAAACACAAAGACTAATCTACACTGAAAAGATAAGGAATATCATCTGAAGACATTCAGACCATCACTGAACGGGACACAACCAATCAGATCATCAGTTAGAGGACGTAAAAGCTTCACTGGATGAAACAGGACGAGTGAAGTTAGTGATGATCCAGAAGTCACATCAGAGCAGATTCACCAGGATCGATTCCATCCTGCTCCAGACTTGACAGAATAAATCAAAGTTATGTTTTTATGTAAAAGATTCATAATGTTTTACCTTTAAAACTTACAGCCTCGGCTATAAACTGGAGCCTTTTAGCACATTACCATAAGTGTTCTGAGTTATTTCCTGCACATAAGACGCCATGAGCTATAAAAAAAGGCAATAAAACAATAGATGGTGAGTTTGGAGTTAAAAGGCAGATGAATCCTGCTGTCAGGAGCCGTGGCATTACTGTGATAGCATTACTGAAGCTGTTATTTCCAATTTGGCCCTGGGCAGTGTTAATCTCTCCAGACTTAATGCGATGATCTGCTTTGATCTAAATACAGTGGCTTGCCACTAATTGCTTAATCAATTTCCACGCTATTAAACGGGTACGAGGATAATTCACACAGAAACAATCACTTCCAGCTAATAGGAAGGAGGGAGATAAAGAGGAGAAGAAACAATGAGTTAATCTCAGCGTCTGTTCAACACCAAGCTGACTCATGTCACAATTAAATAAATACAACCAAGAGAACCAGAGACAGAGCGGCTTCTAATGAACCAGGAACCCAGGAACATCCAACCTGTCCTCACCTGGTCTAACCTGGTCTCACCTGTCCATCCACCTGGTCTTAATGTGTCTCCACATGCGTCCCCAGCCAGCTCTGTAGATGTGATCTCAGTGTGTGTGTCTGTAAATGAGCAGCAGCGCCATCATGTGGTCAGTAGAATATTAATGGATCTCTACCTACCACTGGATCAGAACCATCAACAGCTGCTTGTTTAGATCTGTTTCTAGTTTGGTTCTCAGCTCCAAGGCCAGAATCTTTTAAAAGGCTCTCATTACTAAGACACATGTGTCCCAGACCATGTCCACATGTGGACTGACACCAGATCAGTGTTCACACCTGAACCGGTTTAACCTGGACTCTAGAGACCAGATCAGTGTTCACACCTGGACCGGTTTAACCTGGACTCTAGAGACCAGATCAGTGTTCACACCTGAACCGGTTTAACCTGGACTCTAGAGACCAGATCAGTGTTCACACCTGGAGCTGTTTAACCTGGACTCTAGAGACCAGATCAGTGTTCACACCTGGAGCTGTTTAACCTGGACTCTAGAGACCAGATCAGATGAGGGTACTGGTTAGATAGGTTATCTGCTGGTTTTCTTCAGCTTCCATCTGCTCCGTGTAGCTGCTGCTGTTTCTGTGTCAGGTACTTGTTGGTTCAGGTCAAAGTGGTGAGCGCTGTCATCCATTTGTGGCTCAAATAACAGCGTTTGTCTGTGGGAGCTCTGTGAAGCGTGCTGGGCGTCACATTGTTGTCATTCAGACTCTTTGTGTCATTATTCAGTATTTACACCGCTGCCTTTGTGCAACAAGTCACCTCTGAGATCTGAGAGCGACATGTTTATCTCTGCAGGAAGCCTGCTGCCTGCACCGATAGATTAGTCCACATCCAGAGAGACAAATCAAACCAGACATTCTGATGTAGGCTGTAGTCAGACCTGTGTGTCCTCAGCTGATGGACGTTTGAGAAAGTCTGGAGTAAGAACATATTCAGATGTTTTACCCTACAGTTAAAGTTTATAGGAGGAGGTGAACCAGTTTGTTTAGAACGACAGGGTTGTAGTTTCCAGATGTCAGTGAACACATCAGCAGTGAGAACAACTGAGACTAATTAGTGCACGTCTCTTTTTCTAGGCTGCATGTGTGTCATGACCTGGTCCATATAACATCAGCCACCTCCAGCTCCGCCTGTAACAGGTGGAACCAGGTGGATCAGTGCAGAACAGAAGGAGCGCTTGTTTTTCTTACCTTTAGCATCAACGTGATGGATAGAGGAGGAGGAGGAGGAGGAACAGACGGCACAGCAGGACAGCACCGAGAAGAGAGAGAGACAAAGACACGTTTATGAGAATATGAAAGAGACCGGAGCTCGTTTAGAATCTGAATGAGCTGCTCGGAGCTCAACCTCCAACCTCCAACCTCCACCCAAACACAACCACATCTATAAGTCCAGAGCTCAGAGCTGGGCGTCTGGAGACTCACAGACCGGCTGTGGAGCAGTCAGCTGGGAGGGCTGTTAGTTTGGGTTCAGAGCTCAGATCAGCATTCAGCACCTCAGCCTCTGTTTGTTCAGCAGAAACGCTCCCAAACACAGAGCAGATGTGAACGCAGCTCAGCTCAGTGTTACTGGACAGCTGACTGCAGCTCCTGGAGGATGATGCAGCAGAATACAGAGCATGAAACCAACATGGCTGCAGCTCCCTGAGAGCGCTGAGGCTGCAGAGTGACGGCACTCGGAGGCAAAGAGGAGATAAAAACAGAGGAGAGGATCCAGATAGGAGACGACTGACTGAGGCAAATAATCAGCCGTGGAGATTGCAGGCCTCTAAACGGCCATGAGTCCGACGAGGACCGGCTGTTTGTACAGTTAAATGTCACGGCTGTCATCAGCATTGGACTCGGGGGGATGTGAGAGTCGGGGGCAACGAGAGGACGACGGAGAAGCAGCAACAACTCACCAGCAACCAGCGGCAGCAACCAGCAGCAACCAGCTGCAGCAACCAGCAGCAACCAGCTGCAACCAGCAGCAGCAACCAGCAGCAACAACCAGCGCTGAGGAAGAAGAAACTAAACAACCACCAGTCAAGGATCCTTCTGACTCCAGTTTATTATTCAACAAGGACTTTTATATAAAATCCATCTGAAGCAGCAGAAACACTAAAACCAATCATTTCCAAATGAAAGTTGCAGAGTGGTGGAAAGTTTCTTGGCCCTGAGACGATCTATGTTACGACTCAGAGCCCTTCAAATAAACATCTGCTCAAAAACCTTCAAGCTCTGATTTAGTTTTTATATTTTTAGTGAATATGTTTGAGTTTGGGTCAGGTGGACTGAGCTAAAGAACTCTGGGCTTTTAATTATTTTCTGACCGTACTGATGGAAAATGATTCATGATTTAATAGTTTCAGCATCTAAACCAACAAACAAAGAGCATCTCTGTGGTCACCACTGGGTTCTAACATCAGCTAACGTCAGCTAACGTCAGCTAACGTCAGCTAACGTCAGCTAACATCAGCTAAAATCAGCTAACGTCAGCTAAAATCAGCTAACGTCAGCTAACGTCAGCTAACATCAGCTAACATCAGCTAAAATCAGCTAACGTCAGCTAACATCAGCTAAAATCAGCTAACGTCTGCTAAAATCAGCTAACATCAGCTAACGTCAGCTAACATCAGCTAACATCAGCTAACATCAGCTAAAATCAGCTAACATCAGCTAACGTCAGCTAACGTCAGCTAACATCAGCTAACATCAGCTAACATCAGCTAACATCAGCTAAAATCAGCTAACATCAGCTAACGTCAGCTAACGTCAGCTAACGTCAGCTAAAATCAGCTAACGTCAGCTAACCACATCAGACTAAGCTCACACAGATCCAGTCCAGACAGACCACGGCAGCCTTTATTTGTTGGTAATAGACATTCATTCAGAGCAGGAGAAGATGCTGACTGGCCTAAATATTAGGCATAAATCAGGAGGCTGGTGATGGAGCAGCACTCGCTCATTCATCATGTATTCATCAGCTCCATAACAACCAGTGTAAGTGGAGGTGACATAATGAGCGTCGTTTGTCATTGCTAATGATTCCTGGTGTCACCGTCTCAGCTGCAGTCTCTCTGATCCATGTCCTCCTCACGCCCAGGATGATGCCGCCACTAACAACTGCCGCTAGCCACCGCTGCTAGCCACCAACGCCAACGATCATGGGAAACTTCCACCAACATGACCTCGCACATTCATTCATTCATTCATTCATTCATTCATTCATTCATTCAGAGCCTCCACTGATCAGATGAGTCCAGAATCTGTTTCTTGCTGTAACCAGCCCCCCCCTTTCCTCTTCTTCCTCCTCTCCTCCTCCCTCCTCTTCCTCCTCTTCCTCCTCTCCTCCTCCCTCCTCCCTCCTCTTCCTCCTCTCCTCCTCCTCCCTCCCCCCTCATCATGTTGGTGTAGAAATTAAACGGTGCTCCGGTCACTTTGTGTTAAACAGCAGCAGATGAGTTGTGACACATCTCTGAATAGATGACGCCTCTTCATCGCGCTTCGTCTTCTCAGAGTTTGACTCTCAGGTCAAATTAAACCAGAATGAGTTTTTATTCTGAACCAGCTTCTCTGAGCTGCTGCCAGCAGGTAAACATACCAGGAGCTGATTTATTCATTTAGAGACCTGTCTAAACACCACGAGGAGGAGGAGGGTGGAGCAGTCTGTGCTGATGACAGCAGCACCGGGATGAGTCTTTATCTGTTCTACACTGACTTCATCACACTCATCAATTAACAACGTCACAGATTCTCTGAGCACCTTCACATGTCACTCACATCTGCTTCACCAAGACAACGCTCTACAGCTCAGCCATGGAAATAAAACCAGACCAGGACCTAGACCTGGAACCAGACCAGGACCTAGACAAAGAACCAGACCAGGAACCAGACCAGGACCCAGACCTGGAACCAGACCTGGAACCAGACCTGGACCCAGACCTGGAACCAGACCTGGAACCAGACCTGGACCCAGATCTGGACCCAGATCTGGACCCAGACCAGGACCTTCCTTTTGGCAAACCACAGATGAGAGTAAAGCGTTCACATGGAGCTCTGATGGTTCTGATCATTCTGATGGTTCTGATGGTTCTGGTCCATCTCTAAACCTCTGGTCTTCACCTGCAGCCTCTGATCTGATAAAACCTGAACATGAACAACATGAGCTCATCATGCTCCTTTATTTAAACTTCTTTCTCTAAAGTTTATCTTCATTTAGTCTGCTATGTATTTCTTTAATCCGTACCATCTCCTCTGGGATCAGTCTTAAAGCCTGATGTTACTGATGTTATTTATGTTCTAGCTGAGCGTTTAACTCGTGGCACCGTGGACCTGTGAGGAATGAAACTATGATCCTGTGAGGAGTAAAACTATGATCCTGTGAGGAGTGAAACTATGATCCTGTGAGGAGTGAAACTATGATCCTGAGAGGAATGAAACTATGATCCTGTGAGGAGTGAAACTATGATCCTGTGAGGAGTGAAACTATGATCCTGAGAGGAATGAAACTATGATCCTGTGAGGAGTAAAAATATGATCCTGTGAGGAGTGAAACTATGATCCTGAGAGGAATGAAACTATGATCCTGTGAGGAGTGAAACTATGATCCTGAGAGGAGTGAAACTATGATCCTGAGAGGAGTGAAACTATGATCCTGAGTGGAGTGAAACTATTATCCTGTGAGGAGTGAAACTATTATCCTGTGAGGAGTGAAACTATTATCCTGTGAGGAGTGAAACTATGATCCTGTGAAGAGTGAAACTATGATCCTGTGAACATGCAGACAGTGAAGCTGACTCTGACGTCTCATCAATGAGGCTGAATGTACCTGTTATTCTGTGATTAACTCATTAAATGTCTTCTACCTGCCATCAGTCTGTCAGAGCCGATCACCCTGTATAATAATGTCAGACACAGGTTGATGTCCTCACTGAGCTGATCCCAGTCGTGTACTCTGACAGTCAGATGAACCCACGGCAGCATGAAGTGGACACGTTGCCCTCTGGTAATAAATTATAGAAGCAGCAGCGACGCTCTGGCCCCGAGGCACGCCGTCCTCCCACGCAGGACAAACCCTCCCATCAAAGACAGGAGCTGGACAAGGTCAGAGTCTCCTCTCCAGAGACAACCAGACACATGGACGGAGGCCGAGGACAACAACCTCGACTCTGACAGCGACGGGGGAACCAGCTGCCTGGTTTCCTGTTTCATTCTGTCATCGCTTCACTTCCTGTTCTTGGTCCTGTCCCTGTGATTGGACATTAGTTCATTAGGTTCACCTGTCCATCGTTAATCAGCTTTACATCCATGTAGTCTGGAGGAGACACGTTACACTACATCATTTAAGTCACATATTCCTCAAACCATTTTCTTTCCTCCACATCTCATTTAGTGTCTGGATAGATCTACTTGATTGTATAATTATAAACTCTCCTCTGACGTTTTAGTTTTCCTTTACTTCTGTTCTTGTTTTTTCTGCCTCTTGTTTTCAGGCTTCGTTTAGTCTGATTTACCGTGCTCCTCACTCTTTGTTGAATACAGAGGAAGTTCTGCATTCCTGCTGTTTTATGAATCCTGGTGTCAAACCTCTGCAGCCACCTCAGCCATTCATTGTCATAATTGCGGGGCCATGAGTTGCAGGTGTAATGGGCACCCTAAGGCTACTAATGTGCGTTCTGTCATCTGAGCGAGCCGCCCACCACGAGCATAAAGACGGGGGAGTTAGCAGCTGGAGGATCCATCAATGAAACCACAGCATTTAAACACTTTTACCTCTGCTCTGACGTTCTGCTCTGATCTGGTTTAAATAGTTCTAGAATTATTCATCGTTACCACAGACGTTGAAACGTTGCTGAGTCCTCTGACGTGTTTCAGTTTAATTATCAGACGTGTGGAGGTCAGCAGACGAGGATATCTGATTAATGACAACAAGTAAACGGATGAAAGGTCAGCTGCTGTAATCAGGCTGAACAGAGACGATGCCTCCTCTCATCCTCTCTCTGATCCTTCTCTTCTTTAACTCTGTCCTCTCTAAACCTCTTCATCTGCCTCCTGTTCTTTCCTCTCCTCCTCCTCCTCCTCCTCTCAAACCTCTTGACCATCTCTCCGTCTCCTTCCTCTTCATCCTTGAATCATCTCTCGTTCTTTACTAATCTCCTGTCCTCTGTTCACTCTGTTATTAGTCTCCATCGTGTTCACCTCCACCTCCATCCCTCGCTCCTGACCCACGGTGCATTATTATTTGATGACATCTTATAGATTATTCACTTGCTTTGCTTCCAGACGAGGCTGCAGCTCTTCCTTCCTCTGTCTCTCTGTCTCTCTCTCATTGAACAGGACTGATTATCTGCTGCTGAGGGTTTTATTTGAGCAGATACTGAACATATGCAGAGGCTTTAAATGTGCAGCGTAAAGGACGCTCCTCACTGGACGGTTATTTATTGACTGTCTTCATTTCATTTGCAGTCTTGTGGTTTCTGGTAATTAACAGATGTGCTGATGTTTTATTTACAGGATCCACCAGAGGACCAGGGGGACGTCATCCTGAGCTCCTGACGTCTCAGATGGAACCAGAAAAATCAGAATTTGGGCAAAACGTGTTTCTGCAGATGTGTTTGAATGTCTCTAATGCTCTGAGATGCTACGTGCTCTAGATACTTGGACGCTGAGCTCGTCTCCATCAGAGGTGGAGCTTTAGCTTTTACTGCAGCTCCTTCATTTCATCTCAGCTACATCCAATTAACAGGATGGCTTTCCAGCTTCCTCTCATCTACATAATGGACTATAGATATTTTATTAGCATCAGAGTGAAAGAGGTCTGACCTCCTTCTGTCCCAGCGACAGGACCGATGAACTCTGGATGCTCTGAGGACGCAGGTCTGAATCACACACGTAATTATGTGAACGTTTCATTTACGTGGTCTGTCCTGGAGTCTCTCTGCTGGGCCAATCAGATCAGAGTGGGTGGAGCTTAACGTGGTGATGGACAGAGGAGTAACAGTGACATAGATGTCTCTGATTGGTTGGTCGACTGTCCAGGTGATACAGAGGGAAGAAGAGACTCTGAGATACGAGTCTAGTTCTAGTGGGCGGTAACACGCCCTGTGGTGTCTAAACTGACAAACATCACCACAAAAGAAGTAGTAGAAGAAGACAACGATGGAGGAGGGCCAATGAGAAGAAGAAGGTGGTGAAAGTGAAGAAGAAGAAGAATAGATGGTCAGGAAGCTGAAGAATAAAAACTGAACAATGATCCTTCCAGGTGTATTACATTCAAACCTAGCAGAGGCCCTGGTCTAAACGTTTCTGATGAAGATGAACATTTTATAAAGACGTACCCGCTCTACTGTATCATAAAGGAAACCAGCTGACGTGGTTTCAGGATCATTTTTCTTCCAGACGTGTTTAAATCTGATCAAAGGAAACTGGTTCAGTGTGTGAATGATCCACCAGCCTCCATGGAATAAATAACACGTTATAGGACGAGGTCTGAATCAATGTGATGAACGGAGAACGCCGGACGTGTTCACAGTGAGAGGCTCTGAAGAGGAAGAGGAGAAGGAGGAAGAGGAGCAGCTGGTTGGATTTTTTGGGAAAGTGAAACATATGAATTGATAATGAAACTAGAGTGTGCACCAAAAATTATACCAGCATTATTAATTCATACGCGCCTTCACAGAGGAGGAGGAAGAAGAAACGAGTTCAAGACGGTTTTATTATGAGAGCTGCAGCCGTTAGCATGTTTCCTATGAGCTCTGTAGGAGACTCTACAGTTTAGAGCAGTGAGGAGACTCTAACCCTGATCCTGCATCTGTTTACTGTGACTGGATGAGGAAGAACCGTTAAACATGTACAGGACACACAATGAGTCAGAGAGCTTCACATCACCCGAGTCTGACGTCTCAAATAAACCTGGTAAACATGGAGGAGACACTGCTCTGCAGTCTGATCGTCATCAGCTTTAAACAGCTCCTCCTCCTCCTCCTCCTCCTCCTCCTCCTCCCCTCTTCCTCCTCCTCCTCCTCTTCCTCTTCCTCCTCCTCCTCCTCTCCTCTCCTCCTCTCCTCCTCCTCCCCTCCTCCTCCTCTTCCTCTTCCTCTTCCTCTTCCTCTTCCTCCTCCTCCTCTTCCTCCTTTTCCTCCTCTTCCTCTTCCTCCTCCTCCTCCTCCTCCTCCTCCTCCTCCTCCTCCTTTATCTAAACTTCCCTAAAGTTCAGCCTTCACATTCTGGAGCAGAAGTTTAGAGCTGCTACCGTGGGAGGGATTACGTCTGGGTCCAGGTTTCATTCTACAAACCTCCCACTCCATCTCTAATCAGCTAATAACACGAGTCTGATTGTCGATTTTCCACCTGTCAACCACCAGAGACGTTTCTTTTTTCTGATTCCAGTCGTGACTCCTTTAAATCCTCTTTCTCTTCAACACATCACAGTCAACACCAGCCTGCAGCTTCACTTGCCTCCCTCTGACAATTTGTTCTCATTTCAGGAGCACAGCTGTACACGTCCTGGTTTTTAGGGGTTCAGTGAAGCAACAATAAGAAAAGAAAAGGTGAAGAAATCCCAGAGCAGCAGAGGAAAACAGAGCGAGAGATTTAGATAAGAATGACTTCACTGTACCTAATGAACAGGACAGGGAGGGATCAGCCATAACATTATGACTCATCAGAGAATGGGCCTTCTGAGGGTGTCCTGTTGTTAGTGGGGGGTCTCTGAGGGGAGGGGCCTCTGTGGATCAGTTTGGGATCTAGTGAATGTGGAGGCCAGGTCAACATCTTGTGCTGTTCTTCTTCCTAAAGTGTTTTTGTGGCTGCATCCTGCTGGAGGAGTGTCATTGCTATGGGGTGGGGGTGTCTGGTCTGGTCTAGGTGGGTGCTACATGTCTAAGTAACATCCACACCAATGAATGAAGCCAGGTCCACAAGATGGTCAGTGTCACTGAGTTCTGCTGTCAGTGGTCATAATGTTGTGGCTGGTCGGTGCAACTGAACTGAAACAGAAGAACATGAGGGGACCAGAGTGATAGAGGGCACAGATCTGGAGCAGCAGCAGGAAGAGGAGGGAAAAGAAAAAGTGTGAGCAGAGAGACAGTCGTCCTCTGAGAGTCTCAGTGTCTCATTGTCTCCACCGTCTCCTCCGTCTCCTCCGTCTCCTGTCTACACAGCGCTCTGCATCGCCTCAGCCCTGGAGCTGAATATTAAAGCAGCATCCCGGCGGACCCTCGGGACGACTCAGGGTGTTTCCTACTGACGGGCTGAGGCGGTTTAGGTCTTTATGAAGCTGCTGCCTCACACAGGAGGATCTGGGGAGACGGAAAGTTTCTATAAAGTAAAACAGAGAAATAACTGAGACTGAAGACTGGTCTGTTATTTAGTTCATCCTGACAGGATGATTTATGAGCACACACTGTGTTACACTGTGAGACGTAGACCTACAGCGTCTTATTATCTGTAAATGAACGACGTCTAACTCATCTCTGACGTCTCATCAACAAACAGGACAAACGTCCAGAGGACTAAATGTCCCACAAACGTCCCTCTGGACATTAACGGCTTGAAGGACCAGGTTCAAGTCGTCTTTATTGTCACAACGGAAACAGACCGACACAAGAAATACTTCTACTACTGCATGTTCTACTGTAGTACTGCTACTACAACAGTATACATCATAATATGACCAGAGTATATATGAGTACTGCATAGACACAGGAGACATAGAGTAAAGAAAGGCTGATAAATACGTCCATGCACTGATGAGTGTCTCTGTGATGTGCTCATATCAGACATGTCAAAGTGTCCAGGCTGTGGTGCAGAGGTGATGTAGGAAGTTAAAGCAGGACCAGGTGAGTACCAGGTACAGATCTGGGTCCAGGTCCTTTAGTTTATGAACATCAACCCTCATATGACGGAAGAAGACAAAAGAAGAAGCAGAGGAAGCAGAGTTTCTCCTGCAGCAGTAAACATCACTGACAGTCTCACATGTGTTTGCTGCAGCCATTAAAACCTGCACTGCGATCACTGATCTGTCTGCATCACCAGCCCAGCTGCTAAAACACTGTCCTCCCTCTGAAGACATGATGTCTGATCAGTCCTTTATGTCTGGACGTGACCAGGATTAGCTCTGAGAAAGGGATCAGGCCAGTTACTGCTGCAGTAAAGAGTCCATCATGACCACAGGGGTCAGGGGTCAGACACGCATCCAGGCTGGATTAAACCGGATCACCACAGGCTTAATGGGATTATGTTCTACATGTCAGCAGAGCTAAGAACTGGACCATGTGTCACACAAGGTTCATGGTGGACGAGACAAAGACATCTGGACAAGAAGACGGGTCCTCCAAGTCTCTGAATGATGGTGGACAGTTTAGGTTTATGATTATCTGGAGGTCACATGAACGTGGACCTGGAGGAGCGTGGACCTGGAGGAACCTGGACCTGGAGGAACCTGGACCTGGAGGAACGTGTACCTGGAGGAACCTGGACCTGGAGGAACCTGTTCTGATCCTGGTCCAGTCTGTCTTACCAGGAAGGAGACGTCCCACCAGCAGGCCTGTCCACGTTCATCTCTAATTAGAGCGATGCAGGGAGAAGCCTCTGAGGGCTGCAGGCCGTACTCATTAATGAGATGCTGACTTCAATTAAGTCCCTCTGAGAACACTCCCTGACACACAAACAAACACTACAGCAGCCTCAGCTCAGCAGCCTCAGCTAACGGCCGTCCTGCTGGTGGTGGCTCAGAGGACTGGGGCTGGCGTTGGTCCTGCCATCGTCCAATGAATTAAAGATGATGGGCCGTGGTCCAGAAACGTGTCTGGTGTCTTATTAAGTGCTTTTCCCTCCACGCTCTTCACGCTCACACTCATTAGTCCGTCTCAGAGAGGAGGGTCTACCTTCACTTAGTGTTATTCAGAGAAATGAAAGGCTGAGGCTTTAACATCAGGAAGAAAACATGTGAATGTGTGTGTGGCACAGAGTTAGGGTTAGAGAGAGCCATCTGAGACTAGATGTATTCAGAGGAGATGATCCAGACTTAAAGACTTCCAGCTGCTGTAAGATTAAACATTTGAACCGATAAATGTCAGACAGCAGCTCTAATCCTCCTCAAGCTCTGACTGATGGCTGGTTTTCAGCTCCACACTGGAAAACACACACACTGCTGCTGCTGCTGCTTTTAATCTGCTCAGATTATGATGAGGGACCAAAGAAACAGTCACCTCCGTTATTCTCTGGATTCAGCTACAAACTTCAGCCAACAGCCATCCTCCACCTTCATCCTCCACCTCCATCCTCCACCTCCATCCTCCACCTCCATCCTCCATCTCCACCTCCATCCTCCACCTCCATCCTCCACCTCCATCCTCCATCCTCCACCTCCATCCTCCACCTCCATCTCCATCCTCCATCCCTCCATCCTCCACCTCCATCCTCCACCTCCATCCTCCATCCCTCCATCCTCCACCTTCATCCTCCATCTCCATTCTCCATCCTCCACCTTCATCCTCCATCCTCCATCCTCCACCTCCATCCTCCACCTCATGTTGTGTATTTTAAAGTCAGTAACGTCTCTCCCAGCTCCTCAGTCTTTACAGTAAAGTTCACAGCATCCAGATGTTCTCATGTGAGAGTCTTTCCATCTTGTTCATGGTTCTGAAACAGACGCTGATGAAACTAACACATTAGATCCAGGCTGAGACACAGGGGCCACGGGGCCTCTCTGCTGGATTGGAGCATTTTAAATCTGTTAAAACCGTCTTCTTCAGTCCAGACTGAGCCTTAACGTTTTATTTGAATGTCTGATTTATTTCTGTTGTTCCTCTTGACCAGTCTTTGCTTCAGCTCAGGTTGTTTTTTAATGAGCTTTACAATGAACTGGTGTCTCTTTACTTCCTGTTTAACGTCAGCGTCACGTCTCCGTACACAGAAGCTGAGTGAAGTGAAAGCCTCCATCACACTGAGGTCCACATCTTCAGCACCCCTCCCTCGTCTTCCTCACCTCTCATCACTTCCCTCCCATTGATGCTGGGTTTGATCTGCTGCCAGTGTCTCTGAGCGCTCGCTGCATTTATTTATGTCTTCCACTGTCAACAGCCCCGGCCGCCGCCAAGAGAGCGAGGACGGGCGAGACCGGAAAGATGAAAGAGAGAAGCATTTAAAAGATGAAAAAAGGAGTTCAACCCCTGGCTTTTTATTTTATTTCTTTCCTCACACGCCACCACCTCCTCCTCCTCCTCCTCTTCCACCTCCTCCTCATCCTCCTCCACCTCCACCTCCACCTCCACCTCCTCCTCCACCTCCTCCACCGCTGCCTCTCTGGCAGCATAAGCTGACTGAAGCACTCAGATTCAATCTCTCAAACCTCTAACCAATCACTCCAATCTCAGCGTGAGTGTGCCTCTATCAGTTTCCTCAGTAAACAGCTTAATAGACTGGAGAGTCTTGTTGTGCCCTTGGATAAAACATAAAGCTCTTAGCAGCAGCTTCCCTCCACTCAGAGGAAAATGACGACAGTAGAAACACGGCCGTTAGAAACGTTTCTCTGATCACGTCATTAAACTAACGACACAATAAATCATCCATCTGCACCAGCAGGGAAACCACAGCCACGTCCTCCAGACACACACCTTCAACGGAGCAAAGGCCACGATATGTGGAGGAAACTGATCCAGGGCCCAGGCTATGACCTGGGTCAGACCAGGATCTGTGGAGGAAACTGATCCAGGGCCCAGGGCCCAGGCTATAACCTGGGTCAGACCACGATCTGTGGAGGAAACTGATCCATGGCCCAGGCTATGACCTGGGTCAGACCAGGATCTGTGGAGGAAACTGATCCAGGGCACAGGGCTCAGACTATAACCTGGGTCAGACTATAACCTGACTCAGGGCCCAGACTATAACCTGACTCAGGGCTCAGGCTATAACCTGACTCGTCTAAAGTGAATCTAATCTGAGTCAACCCTCCGTGGAAACATGTCCTCCGTGTTACATCATCTCTCAAACTTGATCTTTCCTCCTTTATCTGCGCTCAGTCTCCAGAGAAACTCTCCCGCTGCTCAAAAAGAAAAGAAAAGACATTAAGGCAGAAGCTCAGGCGAAGTAGTGATGTTTTCTTTTTTTTAGAGGAAGTTGGACAGATTTTTACCCGTGAGCTCTTTGGAACTTTCTTTAAGAAGTGTTCACTAACAGAGACTTTCAGATAAACTTCAGTCGGCCCGCTGGAGGCTGCAGAGGGATGGTTTGTTCTTCCTACAGATGAAACTGATGTAGTTTCAGTCCGTCCATCCGTCCTGAGCCTCCGTGGACACCTGGTGTCCTCCTGCTACATTTAAGGTCAGTGAAGTCGCTCCGGCTCGTTGCCCTTTGTTGATTAAAGCTAATTCATGGTGTCAGGATGCAGCGAGCCCTGCGCCATTCCCTGCGGTCTGGTCAACATTACATGACCCCCCCACAGAAATGCTGACCTCTCGTTTATCAGCCATACCCTCCCCGCCGGGCGCCCGGCGCTTCCAGGCTCGGCTCAAATGGAGAATGTCAGCGGAGTTTAAAGACGTGAGCCGGGGCTGTTTTCCTCCCGGGGCTCCTCTGGACTGTGAAATACGCCAAACACCAACACGGCTCTTTTATTTCCTGGCTTTTCCTGCTGCTCAGTGTGAGTGAGTCTATTTTCTGTTCCCTTCAGTCCTATCAGATGTGACGGAGCAGAAATGATTTCATTTCACTACACGCAGCCATGCCAGCGAAGAAACGAGGACGGTGGCTCCACTTAACATACAGCACACCAGGAAGTAGACGGCACCACGGGCTGGTAGGTTCTGAAGGACACACCGTCAGGTCGATAAGTCAGGTGAGATAGAGAAGAGGAAGGAAACATCAAACCTCCATCACGGTCATGTTTGGACCCGCTGCAGAGCTGCTGAAGTTTCCATCCACCTCTAAAAGTAAGACTCAGGTGAGAGACTGTGCTCTGACAGTGACCTCCTGGTTCCCTGAGAGGATTCACAGTGTTTATCAGGAGAGATCAGCGGCCGCCTACGCCTCATCTCTGGCTCTGGCTCTGGTGTGAATGTGGTGATAATTGGCCTTCCATCCACTCCAGCCACTGAGCCAAAACGCCGGCGGGCCGCTCCACCAGCCACCTGTGGTGCATTATGGTCCACACTCAGCTCTAATGAGAGCTAATCCTCTGTGATGAGCCCCGGCCGGCGCCGCGTGTCAGCACGCATCCTCCACACGGGCTGCGTTCAGCAGCACGGGACGTTTGAGACGTGTTAGAGGTGCAGTTTGTTCCACATGCATCCTCCAGATACGCCACAGTCACATTTAACTGGAGCCACGCTGCTGCTCCAGCTGAGCTCCAGACTCACAGATGTCAAAGAACAGACGGATTCAAGACGCGTTCAAGAAGACGACAGATGTCACTCTGAGAACAAACTCATTTTAGTTTCACTTCACTAAATAAAACGACTCTCACCACTGACTCACACAATGAAACCTGGAAACAGAAGTTTGTGAATGTTTAAAAGCTGATCAGAATCAAAGCTGGGTACGATCAGTAACGATGACGGATGAACGATGGATTCACGCTGGAGCCTCAGCCTTGTTGACCTGAAGCAGAGTGGACACAACAAACCACAAGTGTTTCAGGTCAGAGATGAAGTCATGTGACCTGAGGAGGCGTTCAGAGGAGGCAGGTGATGGAGCAGAGATTCGGGTCACGCTCTCGTCCTGGAGCTCAACCCAAACAATATCCGGTGTTGGTGTTTCACGCTGACAGTTTTATGAGCTCATGTTGGAGTGGCAGACAGAAAACATGTCAGCGGGTGTTGACAGGCGGCGTTCAAGGTGATGTTCACACCTCAGCATTTTAATGTGAGGAGGAAATTTGATGTTTTTTTTCTATATTTGACACGAGGAAGCTGTCACTGTAAAAAACTAATGTGAGACTCCAGTCGTTCTGGATTCAGCCTCAGACGTTTCCTCTGGAGGATCAACTAGTAGGACTCATGAGACACTGAGACAGGACAGGGGATGTTGAGATGTCTCTGGATCTCTAAAGGTCCTGTTAGTCCCTGAGGTGTTGGACCGAGTTTAAATCATCTTAATGTGAAATTATTTTCAAAGACAAGAAGAAAGATGGACGGATGGACATAAGAGGCTCTGGTCTAAAATAATCAGTAATAATAAGATTCAATTCAGCATTTAGACCAGATTAGATTTAATCCTAGAATCAGTTTTATCAGATTTCAGACGCTCGACTCCTTCAGAACTTTACTGGAGTTTATTGGAACCAGCTGTTGTTGAGCTGCTGCTGGTTCCAGATGTTCTGGTTCCAGATGTTCTGGTCTGGAGAAGCTTGGCTGATGTTTTTTCTGTGAACAGTAGTTTCTAACGTCGTCTTCGTCTTCATCATGGAGCAGATTAAAGAGTCAGAGCGACGTCATGGTCAGGAGGAGGATCCAGGATGAGGTGACCAGGAACTGATTCCAGACAAATCCTAACTGGATCTGCTCCTGAATCCAGAAGAAACCCACCTGAGCTTCTTTTTAACGTTCTGCTGATCTAGATCTAGCAGGTCTGGTGTCGTCAGGAGGAAGCAGAGATCGACCAACGGTTCAGCTGAGTGACTTTAGATCTGTGCTGTGTGTGAATGAAACGCTCTCCACTGTTTGAGTTGATGTAAACAGTGGAGGAAGACATTATTAATGTGCTTCATCTTGTTTGTTTGCCTGAGGTCAGAGGTCACGCCTGCTGCCGTCAGTCCGTCTGAGGAAGTCAGTGCTCGGCTGAAACTCTGGTGAATAAGAGAAGACGAGGCGTCGGGGAGTCAGGCAGCGAGCACGCTCAGAAGAATCATGTTTACCCGAGAGTGAGCTGCTTATGTCGGACATGAATAATGGATGAACTTGTAATTATTAATCCTGCTTACAGTGAGCGTGGCGTGGTGCAGCGCTGGGACTGTGAACGGCAGGACAGAGCAGACCTGACAGCAGGAGAGAGGAACCATCCCAGTTATGAGCTGAACATGAAGCACTGATGACGTCTCCTGTCCTCTGTCACAGTCCACCAGGAGCTTTTACTGCTAATTAGAGCCTTTCACTTCCAACCTGACTGTCAGGACGTTAATTACTGTTAGCACACAAACAGCAAATTAAACTTTCTCTGAGTCCTGATTCCAGTTTGTTTCTATAACACACATTAGGAGATGTTTTCCTCATTAAATATATAACAACATCATATGTTTGCTGCCTCCAGGCGACGCTGGACCAGAACAGATAAACTGGAGCATTTGATATGTTCAAGCAGCAAGAAGCAGCTGAGAGAGAAGCTGAAAAATGAGACTAAGTGAGCCAATATCAGAGTGTGATCAGACTCAGGTGTGGTTCAGGTCCTGGTTTAGTTTCATCGTCTCAGTCTGATGTTTGTGGACAAAGGAGCTTTGTCTCAGAGCTCAGAGAAAGAGTTGTTGTTGCTCATCAGGCTGGAAAAGGTTCCAGAAGCTTCTCTAAAGAGTTTGGAAGCCACAAATAATCCACAGTCAGACAGATTGAAGACGACAGGAGTGGTCCACCAACAAAGATCACTCCATGATAGTCTGAGAGGAACCAGAGGAACCCAGGGGAACTTCTAAGCAGCTAAAGGCCTCTCTCTCATTGGCTGATGAATAATTTAGTAAAATAAGAGCAAATTAAATATGAAGGAGAGGACAGCGTGTGCGTGAAGTCAGAGACCAGGGTCATGAACATGGATCTGATAGATCTGAGGCGGTTTTTAGATGAGGCTCACCTCCCAGCGTCCTGGAGGTTTAGAGAGAAACCTCAAAGATTCAGAAACAGGTTCAGGTGTGGACGAGGCCGAGTCAGCAGCCGTCACATCACACACACTAAGACATATTTCATTCCCTGCTCTCACAACGAGGCAGGTACTCGAGTACCGGAGTCAGAGTCCAGTCAGCAGAAAAACACCTTGAATGAACCCGAGAGAGAGAAAAGAGTTTAAGAGCAAAACACTGAGGTCACAGTCTGATAGGAGGAGCTGCTGGCTCAGGCTGCCGCTTCACAGAAATATAATAAACTTTATTCCCAGAAACATTTGCAGCCTCATCAGGGTGCTTTCACTCTGGAAATAATGAGAAACTGAAAAAGAAGGTAAAACGTGTTCAATAACAACTTGTTTTTAATCTAAAAAGTCATTAAGGAAAGTCTCAGAGGAAGAACACTTCCACTTCTATTGTTTCCAATTTAAAAGGAGTCGCAGCGACTCCATCTGAACTGAAGCCACTTAGAAGGATTATAACATCTGATCTGAAGAGCTCTCTCTCTCTGGTCATGTGGAGATGAAAAGCGCTGCAGCAACAATAACTGGTCCAGGACGAGGCTCCATGTGAGACGCAGCAGCAGATAATGGCTGACAGACCCTATCTATGAGAGGTAATATCTCACAGCCTTCAGCGAGGGGGGGTCGTTGTTTCCACTTTAAATGCACTAAAATGCAAATTTGTCAGAGAAGCAGAAAAAGAGCAACAACCTGTCTTTGTGTTCCAGCTTCATTCTGGTCATGACTCAGATCTGCCTGCAGCCACACAAACACAAATCCATCAGATGTAATGATAAATAGGAGAGCGAGTGTTTGTGGTTCCAGACACAGCAGCATCAGGACCTGAGCTAGACCTGAGCTGGACCTGAGCTGGACCTGAGCTGGACCTGAGCTAGACCTGAGCTGGACCTGAGCTGGACCTGAGCTGGACCTGAGCTAGACCTGAGCTGGACCTGAGCTAGACCTGAGCTGGACCTGAGCTGAACCTGAGCTGGACCTGAGCTGGACCTGAGCTGGACCTGAGCTGGACCTGAGCTGGACCTGAGCTAGACCTGAGCTAGACCTGAGCTGAACCTGAGCTGGACCTGAGCTGAACCTGAGCTGGACCTGAGCTAGACCTGAGCTGGACCTGAGCTGGACCTGAGCTAGACCTGAGCTGGACCTGAGCTGGACCTGAGCTAGACCTGAGCTGGACCTGAGCTGAACCTGAGCTGGACCTGAGCTGGACCTGAGCTAGACCTGAGCTGGACCTGAGCTGGACCTGAGCTGGACCTGAGCTAGACCTGAGCTGGACCTGAGCTGGACCTGAGCTAGACCTGAGCTGGACCTGAGCTGGACCTGAGCTGGACCTGAGCTGAACCTGAGCTGGACCTGAGCTGGACCTGAGCTAGACCTGAGCTGGACCTGAGCTGGACCTGAGCTGGACCTGAGCTGGACCTGAGCTGGACCTGAGCTAGACCTGAGCTGGACCTCCATGCTTCAGATGCTTCAGGCTGAAACCGCGTCCTGCAGACACTCAGGAAGGAAACCTTCAGAAACACCATCAACAACAGAGCTGATTTAGTTTCTTAAGGCGGTACAACCCATGTTCATTATTATTGAATGGATTCATTTATAAAAAGTGTGTTGCCTCCAGGCGACGCTGGACCATAATGAATAAAATGGAGCATTTGATTATCAAGCAGGAAAAGAAATCTCTGAAAAGCTGAAAGGATGTTGTTCAGAAGCTTCTACAACATCAAAACGACTCGAAACATCACCGACAAACTGAACCCAACAAATAACAGACTAAAGTCAGCCAATATTACATATCAGAGAGGAGAAGTGTCTCCATCAGTGTGATCAGACTCAGGTGTGGTTCAGTTCCTGGTTTAGTTTCAATCAGAGGTCTGTCTCAGTCTGATCTTCAGACTTCAGGAAGGACACGTTTGAAAAAGAGAAAGTTCAGATTTAGGTTCACTTCTCCCTGGTGGCCTGGGGTCGGCTCCCCTGGGGTATGGAAATGCCTCTCTGTGGTGGAGTGGGCCATGAGCAGGCCTTCAACAAGCCCTAACCAGATGTGTTCACACCTGGACCGGTTTAACCTGGACTCTAGAGACCAGATCAGAGTTCACACCTGGACTCTAGAGACCAGATCAGTGTTCACACCTGGACCTGTTTAACCTGGACTCTAGAGACCAGATCAGTGTTCACACCTGGACCTGTTTAACCTGGACTCTAGAGACCAGATCAATGTTCACACCTGGACTCTAGAGACCAGATCAGTGTTCACACCTGGACCGGTTTAACCTGGATGGATGTGGGTCTGAACGTCTCCGTCTTGGTAGATGCAGACGCCGTAATCTCAGAGCTTGTGTTGAATCGTCGTGGCAGTAAAACAACGAGGCTCTGACGACCTTTATTTCCGTCATTGTTTTGAGGTAATGTGATGTTCAGCAGAGAGAATGAGGCGTTCAGGAAACCCACTCTGACTACAGCTGCCCTCATTAAACTGTGAGGAGCCCTGGGTAAAATGATCCCACAAATGGAAAATGTTAAATGTTAATTCAATCAGGAGGCCAATAAAGACCAATATTCTATAGCTAACAGTCTGCTCTGCTCTCTCCCATTATTGTTTCTAAATGTTAAACACATAAAGGAGGAAGGCCGCGTTCTACAAAGAAACATCTTTTTTTCTTTTAAACTTACTTTATTTGATCAATATATCATTCAGCTCAGCATTGTTTACCTTTAGAGTCTCTATAAAATTAAATTTAATGTGTTTTAAATCACATATCTTTAATTAAACATCAGCTACATATTTGACAAACAATGACGGAAAAGCTTCGTCACGTTAGCTAAAGGAAAACGGTTTATGTTGATGACTCATGCAGCACTTGAGGGTGTGAACTAATTTAGTGTCCAGTTAAACTCTGGTGTGGGCGGAGCCTTCCCAGACCATTGGAGCTGACCAATCAGAGAAGACCTTAGCCTCCACAACAAACTGTAACCGCATTAGCAACGTTATGGTGACATGACCCAATAAAAATGTATAAATACATGAAAACTGATAAATATGAGGGACAGTCAAAATAAAAACAGGTTACCCACAATCCTCTCTGCTCCACTCTGCCATGCTGGGTGTCATTAGAAACTAGAGAAGCTACTCCATCTATTGATACCAAGCATCACATAGCTGGAGCTAACCAGCTAGCCTCGGCTAACGGAGAAAACACAACCAAACGTTTTATTTCTCAGTCATCGTCAGAGTTTCTTCTTCTGTCTCAATATTTCATCAAATGTAACTGATCTAGTTTTATTATCTTTTAGAGTCTATCAATGATTCTACATCAGCTATGAACCACATGGTGACTGGACTGATAGAATCTGAGCTCATCCGACTCCATCTAACAACACAGTACAGCCATGTTGTAGCAAAAGTTAGCTTAGCATTGAAACGTAGCATGCCTTGGTGGCTGGTTTCTCTGGGGAGATAGATCTATCAACGACGTGCATATGGAGGAAATGTCCGTATTTATATGGATTGTATAATGAGCACAATGATAGAACGTGATGATGTCATAAGCAGGAAGTACTGTGCTGAATAATTAGATTTTGTGAGGAGGTGCTTTAAATATCTGAACTCTGGGAGTCCTCCTCTCTGAATAAATCCTCTGTTGACGTCCTGACTTTGTTTCCTCTGAGGTCGTGTTTTTTCTGCTGAGCCCTGACGGTGTTTTTATCTCTCTCAGACTCTGTTTGTATTCACTGCTCTCTCCTGATTCCCGTGTGGTTTAGGATTTTTCTTTTCTTATTATTTGCAGGTAAATACATTCTGAACTCTGATCTGTGAGTAACTCAGACGATTCTAGTTTGGGAGTGAAACAGATGCAATCAGAGTCTCCTCAGAGAGCTGCAGAGATCTTCTGCTAGTACGTGTCAGCACATGTCAGCTGGTGTGTCGTCTTATTTCAAACAGCTGTGCAGGAACGAGCGCGGAGTCAAAGACCAAATAAATCACGTCCCAAACATGACGGTGGATCCAGAACGTCCTCAGACATGTGGTCACTGCCGAGTATTCCTCTGCTAATGTTTGAACGCATGCATGCGTAGCGTAGAGCAGCAGGTCTGGGTGGCGTGGAGGGGGGGTCCTTCACGTCTCTGCATAATGGATGAATCCACTGCAGCGAGCAGAACAGGCCGAGCTGGACTCGGTTCAAAACGCCTCGAACGCTGCTATTTATACAGACAGAGCTGGAAGGACTTCAGGAGCAGCAGGAGGAGGAGGAGGAGGAGGAGGAGGAGGAGGAGGAGGAGGAGGAGGAGGAGGGAACACTTGTCGGAACGGCAACCTTAACAATGCCCAGCAACACCCAGGTCCATGTTTACCTCTGAAGGCAGAGGAAAATAAAAGGTTCAGACTGTTATTCATGTCCAGAGGAGAGAGAAGTGAAGTGATGAGGATTTGATTTGATGAAAACTGAAAAGACACCGAACATCTGATCCTCTGAAAACCACCTGAACCTGAACCTGTACTGATCATCTCATCATTAATCACAGAAACATGGAGGGAGACAAACAAGACGGACCAAGATGGAATCTGTGTGGACAGACACCATGGAGACATGGAGACATCCTGGTCGTCTTCTTAGACTCATACAGGACATGGAGGAGGACATGGATGAGGAGGACATGGAGGAGGACATGGAGGACATGGATGAGGAGGACATGGAGGAGGACATGGATGAGGAGGACATGGAGGAGGAGGACATGGAGGACATGGAGGAGGAGGACATGGAGGAGGACATGGATGAGGAGGACATGGAGGAGGACATGGATGAGGAGGACATGGAGGAGGACATGGATGAGGAGGACATGGAGGAGGAGGACATGGAGGAGGAGGACATGGAGGACATGGAGGAGGAGGACACGGAGGACATACTTGATGTAGTCCATCTCTGATCACAGTCACTGTTCAGGCTGCAGTCGTGCTGTCGTACCATGAAGTCATTTTCTAATAAAACTGTTTAAAAGCGTTTAGCTGAGGTTCATTTTAATGAATTATGAACAAAATGTAATAAGTTTAAATGTGTTGTTTGGTGAATCTCATCAAACCATTAAGAGTCTACAGCAGCGTCTCTCAGATCCGTCAGCTCCTCCAGAACAACGTCACTCTCCTGATTGGTTTAAGGTGAGGCCTATCAGGAGAGCCACAGTTGGCAGGTAAAAGGGTTGGCGTGCTAATGTCGCTGACAGGCTGCAGCCGAGCCGCCGTCAGAGCCTCGTCTCTTTAATTTCACATCAGAGCGAGGAGTCACAGAGCTGTTTAGATTCGTCAACGGAGCTGATTAGAGGGAAGAAAAGGCATAATAGGGATTTAATGAGAGACATACAATGCTGAGGGATTCTGCAGAATATTCATCGAAGGCTGACGACTTCTTCTGTCAGATCACAGACGAGCAGGCAGTCAGAGGTCGAGGCTTGTTAGCCTCTAGGGTCTGAGGGCAGGCCTTCATGAACACCACTGACTGATCATATGTGACACTGGAATAGATAGATTAGATCATCTGAGGGACTATGTGTCAAGGTTTGGATCCAGGACACAAACAGGACGAGGCTCAGTTTAATGAGACAAATATGCAGCGGAAGGTGAAGCAGAGATGAGACCAGCTGATCCAAACGACATTAATCCCACAAAAGAGAAGGACTGAAACAGACGGGATGGGGAGACATGAGGAGACACAGGAAGGAGACAAAGAGCTGATCGACCCAGAAGAGACTCCACAGAGCAGCTGTTGATGGTTCTGATCCAGTGGTAGGTAGAGATCCATTAATATTCTACTGACCACATGATGGCAATGCTGCTCATTTACAGACACACACACTGAGATCACATCTACAGAGCTGGCTGGGGACGCATGTGGAGACACATTTACATTAAGACCAGGTGGATGGACAGGTGAGACCAGGTGGAGGGACAGGTGAGACCAGGAGAGACCAGGAGAGACCAGGAGAGACCAGGAGAGACCAGGAGAGACCAGGAGAGACCAGGAGAGACCAGGAGAGACCAGGAGAGACCAGGTGAGACCAGGTGAGACCAGACTTGTAGCTTCTAGCTGAAAGTAAAAGTTGTGTCAGACTTTCTGCAGGACTTGGAGGTAATGCTCTGAGGGACTTCTCTGATTGGTTGAGAGCAGAGAGCATCAGTGATCATGTGACCCACTGACCGACCTTCATCACGCTGCAGACACACTAGAGAGAGGAGCTCATGGGACGATGTGATGTGGCCTCAGAGCTCTGGCTCACAGAGAGAAAGATGTGCAGCAGAAAATAATCACTTTTCCTGTGACTAACTTTCCTCCATCAACCTGAGCCGTCTCTTCTTTCCAGCTGAGTTCATCGTTCTGTTTCCAGGAACACGACTCTAATCTGAGCAAATAAAGCAGCACCAGCTCTGGGAGGAGCTCACATGTCGCTGGTGTTCATGCATTTATTGTTCTGCAGGTGATTAATGATGCAGCACCAGACTGACAGATGTAATCTACAGGCTTCAGCTTCCAGAGTGTCTTAAAACGTCCAGCTCCTCTTTGTTTGCTGCAGGAATGTGCTCCGCTAAAGATGCTACTGAAGCTAAGAGACAGATGGAAGGCTTTCATGTCCTACAGGACATAAACTGAGACCAACCAGACTAACAGGGAGATGTTAGTTTGAGCTGGTACCCAGACAAAGACTAATTTATCTCTCAGTCTCCGTCCTTCATATAACCTGATTTATTGTCCAGGAACTGATCCTTGAACCTTTAGAAACGGCCTCTAGTATAAAAAGTGTGTCTCTCTTGAGGTGGACACGTGCTGGTGTCCCAGGTGAAGGATGTCCTGGAGTCAAACCCTCATCCATCTCTTTCCGTCCTCTTTGTCCGTCCCCCGACACCCAGCGAGGTCAGTAAACCTCGGGTTGTAAATCCGTCCAATCACAGCTGTCCTTCCTTACTCTGCTGCTTGTAAACTTTGCATCAGACAGCTCCTGTGATCAGCTCGTCCTCAGGGGACGCTCCTGTGATCAGCTCGTCCTCAGGGGACGCTCATTACATTAATGAGTCATTGGAGCTGATGTCTTTCACCTTCCATTAAAACTCCTCAGTCCAGTCTCAGTGGAGGACAGATAGCAGAGCTAAAGCTTCTCTGCATTTAACCCGTCAACATGAGGCACTACGTCCAGACCAGCCAGGGACTCAGCTGGTCTCTAACCCTGGACGGGAACCAAATCCAGACTGAAGGAGCCAGATGTTAGTTTCTGTGTCCTCTCTAGAGGCTGAAGCCTGAAACAAGATCAACGTCCTCCACCCACAAACTGGACGTCTCTCTGATGGGATCTGATTCAGCTGGGCCAATCAGATCCTGTGGGCGGGGCTTCATCTGGACAGAAGAGTAGCAGCAGTCATACATGTCATGTGATAGTTTAAATGTCTCTGATTGGTTGGAGGACTGTCCAGATGACAGAGCTGTGTGTGAAATGAATAAAGTCTGTGGAGGTTCAGCTGAAAATCAACCAGGTATAAATGTGAAAGGTGAGCGGGGGCTGCTCCACTGCTCATGGTTACTTCAGGTCACATTACGTTTAGAACAACCCTCCAGATTCCTGACAGCAAAGACAAGAAGTTCAGGAGGTCGCTGGACGGGTCAAAGCCAAACTGAACAAACTGGCAAAGAAAGTCCAGGAAAACCAGTTCAGACTAGACCTGCACCTAAAACCTCCTCAGTCCAGTCAGACTGGTCACTGATAAACCTCTTTATTAGATAAATGCTCCTCTGAATGTTTAACAACCTGTTTAAAACCATCTGCCCCCTGCTGGACTGATCCAGGCTCTGCACTCACTAGCTTTTGGCAGCCATTTCCAAAATGGCCGCCTCTGTGGACTTTCTAGTTTGTTGTTGTTGGAGGGAAAATGTTTAGTAATCTTTAAAAGGTTACTATTAATGTTATTAAATCAGCCAATGAGTTCATCCTTTAGACATTAAGACAGCTGTATGTGGACATCTACCTCTTTTATTTCCAGATATTTATGTGATTTTTCAGAGGTTCACTTGGTAATTACTTTAGTCAGAACAATATATATTTATATAATTCAGACAGACGTGTCTCTGAATGAACTGGATCGTGTTTAGAACTAAAATAAAAACAGTTGCGATCTGTGGAAACAGTTATTCGCTTTGGTTTAAAAGATGTTTCAGTCATTTTATGTTCAAAGGTTAATAAACTTTAAACTACACGCTTCCAGTGACTCTAACACCTGGTCTCTCCTCAGGTTTAATAATCTATACATCAGCATGTGTTTTCCTTCCAGAAGCTTAACTCTCCTGAGCCGAAGCTTAGTGGTTAGAGAAGCAGCTCATAGGTTCAGATCCCATCTATCTACTGGTCCTGGGCTCAGTGCATGAATGAGAGCTCACTGTGATTGGTTAGATGCAGAGTCCACGCTGCTGGTGATCTGCATGAAGCAGACATTAACCCCATGAGCCCATGTGGACACGTGGTTTGATCCTGATCCTCCACATCAAACTGAACCATTAGACCCAGTCAGCGCTGTCGCTTCAGGTGGAACAACAAACCCCCACCACCCATCCACCCATCCACCCCTCCACCCATCCACCCCTCCACCCCTCCACCCATCCACCCCTCCACCCCTCCACCCATCCACCCATCCACCCACCACCCCTCCACCCCTCCACCCATCCACCCACCACCCCTCCACCCCTACACCCCTCCACCCCTCCACCCTCGTCCTCGGTCCAATCTAATGTTCAGCTCGACTGCACCTGTGATTTTATTTAACCTGCACGACGCCGTCGCCTGATTAATGCACTACACGCCGAGCAAAGGCAGAGAGAGCGCGGGGAGGGAGGGGTGAAATAAAGGAGTGGAGGAGAGATGTTTATTTTTCCATTCCGTTTTTATTCCCTCATTCTGGGAACACAAGCTGTAGCAGCGAGCCCATTACAGTCTCATTCCCCTGCTACTTCCCTGAACTGTGAAATCTAAAAGCCAGAGTTCAGAGGCGAGGAGCAGGGAGGAGGAGAAATTAATTATTTGGTGGAGGCGTCACGGTTCATTTGGCCCAGAAAAGAGTGAACATGCAGCCGGAGGCGTTCGTCATCGGCCGGCGGCTTCAGAGAGAGATACACAGACTAATCACAAGCAGCAAGCGTCTGAGCTGAAGGGTGTCCACTAATGCATCCACATCAGTCACAATCACAACTCATTCACATGCTACACACCGAGGAGGAGGAGGAGGAGAGGAGGACGAAGAGGCTGTGAGGACAGACAGAGCTGTGTCCCTGCATCCATCCGTCAGAGGATGAAGCTCTGGATGATTAAAGCTCTGCAGCCACCAGAGAACAAGGTGAGGAGCAGCTTCTAGAGCCACCAGCTTCAGGCTGGACTGGTCTCTGGTCTCTGGTCTCTGGTCTCTGTCTCTGGTCTCTGATCTCTGGTCTCTGGTCTGATGGAGGACAGTCTCATCAACGAGCCAACATGTCACTGATGTGAGAAGATTTATCACAAACCACCTGAGATCCAGGAAGCTGTGACCTCAGTGACCTCCAGGACAGTCAGCTGATGGGTCAAGGTTCGTGTGAGAGCTCTTCCTGGTTTTATCTGACATTTAATAGATTCGTTTTTAATGTGCTCGTTTTTAAAACAGCAGGTTTTCATCATGAAAGTTTCACTGAGAAGAAGTTCAGCACCAAACGAACCAAAGGCAGTAAATCAGAACGGACTGAACAACCCTGACTCGTCTATTTATTCACCTCCTGCAGACGCTGGGTCTGACTCCTGATCTCATTCATTCACAGATATTCCTCTAAACCACCGTCCTGGTTGGTTCCAGAGGTTTGTGGCGTCTCCTCCATCTTCTCCCTCTGGTTCCTCATGAGTCTTTACTTTTCTCCAGCTCTAAGTTTTCAAACCATCAGATGAAGTAAAAGGAAAATATTTTAAAACTAAAGTGATCTCAGGATGAATAACACTGAGATGGATCTGAATCTGAATATCTTACAGTCTTGTCCCAGCTCTAGGAGACACGTCAGCGTCTTTGTCCCATGATGAATGAGAACAAGCAGGACTATATAACATATATACTATACATCCTGATGTGAGTCAGCGTCGGTCCTGTTTCAGAGCGTTCTACCTCCCTGAGCTGGTTTTATCGTGTTTAATGAAATCCATCCACGACCCAGGACTGTGTGGGCGTCAGAAGATGAATCAACCTCCCAGGACACCCAGGTCACTTCTAATAACATAATAAAGCAGTTAGTGGTTGGGTCAGTGGTCACGGAGCAGGAGGATATAAATGCTAACCAGCAGAGGAGACTAAATCTCTCTGCCAGCAGCTCTGGACGGACGCCAGCCACCAGCTGTTCCTCCTGTCTGACCTCAGCTCTGTCTCCTCCTGATCTCAGTCCTCAGTCCTTAGAGCTGGAGGACTTTAAATGAGCTGAGGACACCCCGCCCACAGAGGACAGCCAGGAGGACAGCCAGAGAAGCAGACTGGGTTTGATGATGGCATTCTGGACTCTAACATTCACCTGAACCAGGACCAGCTTTAAACACGTCTAACGAGCAGCAGCATTTATTTTTAGCAGGATGGCAGAGAGGACACAAAGCAGGTTGAGTTTATGAGTCTGAATGACGGTAGATCTGATTACTGCACCATGAACAGGTGAACCACGCTGAAGGTGTCTCTGGACGTATCACCATCCTCCGGTGGTTAGCACGATGCTAGCATGATGCTAGCAGTGTTAATAATGGATCCACAGCTGAAGCGACGCCTCCAGAGCTGAGCCTCTGAAGTCAAACTCTGATTTAGAGATTTCCAATAAAGCAGAATCACAGCGAGCTCCAGTCAGAGCATCACAGCAGCAGCAGACGTCCAGGTTCCCACTGAGAGTGGAACTTTAAATAAAGGAATGTGTTATTGAGGACATGAGCAGGGCTGGGTAAATGTCTTTAATACTGTAATATTTAATATCATCTGCTTAGAAGCTTTTGTTAGTTTCATAGATTTGTTTTATAACCGAGGACGGAGCTTACAGAGCAGGAACTATTTATTCTTCAAAGAACATCATTCTGCAGCCTTTTAAATATTTTAATGCTTTTCATATTTTCTTTCTTTGTCTTTTCTTGTCTGACAAAACGTTCAAACAGGATCTGCAGATGAACTCATGAATCCTCAGCTGCAGCTCCTCACACTTTTAAAATACAAATGATATCCTGACTCAGATGGATCATCTCCTCCATCCTCTGGTGATAAATGTTAGATCCAGATCAGGACTGAAGCTCCAGCTCTGAGAGCAGAGTCAGGATTTAAAAAGTCAGAGGACAAAGATGGAGGAGACACCACAAACCTCTGGACCAATGAGGACAGAGAAGAGCTGGACTAAAGATGGAGGAGACACCACAAACCTCTGGACCAATGAGGACAGAGAAGAGCTGGACTAAAGATGGAGGAGACACCACAAACCTCTGGACCAATGAGGACAGTCGTGTCATTAGATCCTGTAACCATCCTGCAGACAGATACTGGTCTGAATCTTCTTGATTCTTGACTCAGATGTCAAACGTTCGTCTCCACGGCTGAGGAGTCAAATAGTCTGAGTGATGGAGGAGCTGGATCTGGTTGTCCCTGCACATGAATGATGCTCAGTGACGGAGCTGACAGTAAACCAGATGACATGTCAGATCATATCAAGCCTCTGGTGCTTTGAGTTAAAATCTCTTTCAGAGTCAAGAAAAACGTTTTGAAACTAAAGTGAATCAAATGGACTGAAGCGACAGCAGCTCTAGACGTGAGCTCTAGTCTGGTCTGGGTTCATTGTCTCATCCTGAACAGAAGCACACAGCAGAAGTCCAGGGAGCTCCTCTTCTGGTCCATCAGTAAATAAAGTCCACGTCTACAGTGAGACAGTGATATCACTGAGTCTTGTTTCAGTCCTGATCATCCTCCTCTGCCTCTGGTCTGGTCAGGACGTGACCACAGCTCTGCTGGACTCAATAGTTTTTACAATTAGGGGCTAAATTGAGCGTCCAGAGTCCAGAGACTCTGACAGAGGGCTGGCTCTGCAGCCTGCAGCCGCTCCAGAGCCGCTGCCAGAACAATTAGAGGCCAAGTCAGGAGTCAGGCCTGGGGTTGAGGTGAGGGGGTGGGGGGGGCTGCTTTGGTTTTAATTACACAGTAAAATGATCCTGAACGTCCCTTAAGTCACGATGCTGGAGCCTCTCTGGCCTATGAGCAGGAGGAGGAGGAGGAGGAGGAGCAGGAGGAGGAGGAGGAGGAGGAGGAGGAGCAGGAGCAGGAGCAGGAGGAGGAGCAGGAGCAGGAGGAGGAGGAGGAGGAGGAGGAGGGAGTGAAGAGTTGCTGATTCTCCATTTAGACTTAATGGGTAAAGATGTCACCAAGGACACATTACACATTTGTTTTATCTCCTTAACCTTTATTTAACTGGCTCGTCCTACGGAGATTAATGTCTTGTTCAGAGAGACTGAGTGAAGCAGGAATTAAAGGTGAAACCACAGGAGATCGTTTCCTGCAGCAGGACAAAGGAAACCATCCACGACGGCCAAAACGCTTCACACTGAATCCATCTCCATATAATAACAGAGCAGCTGTAACTCAACAACAAAAAACATCTTTACTTAACTAAGACGTAAAAACTTCACCAACATAAAGACTCAGCCTTTAACCACAAACCTCTGGAAGCTCTGACTGCACCAGTCTGGAGGAAACCTCTAAACCATGAATCAACTCGATGCAGCGACGTCCAGCTCCTGGTCCCCGTCCTGCAGAAGGAGGCTGGACCTCTCTCAAACGTCCCAACATGAAGAGGAAAAATACAAACTGAAAGTGTCTGCATGGCTGAGAAGACAAACAGTTTCAGTGACTGAGGACGTGGAGTTATTTCCTGATGTTTCATTAAAGTAAATATTTAACCAGGACAGAAACTAAAGTCTGAATCCTTCTGAATCCTTCATCCTGATCATCAGTGCACTGATCAGCTCCTACAGATCTGCAGCTCTGGTTCAAACCAGCGGTTCAGAAATCTCAGGGCTTCCATCTCAAACACCTCCTGACTGTTTGACTGCTGTCTCCATGGCGACCGGTGGCTGCATCCCTCTCTGGCCGTTTATCTCATGAATCGCTGGCGTTCGTTCCTTAAAGCTTTCTCCTGGAGCCTCTCAGCCCCGGAGCCAATCCCAGCGCTCTGCTGACATTAGCGCTAAGCCTCTCTCTTAATGCCTCAAAGACGCTGGAATCAAAAGTACGGCCGCCGTCAAGGAGCCAGGGTGACCTTCAAACTCTCTGCAAACAGCCGGATCACCAGCAAACACAAGGCTCTGACTGCACTCAGTGATTAGAGAACATCAGCGGGAACCTGCTCCACCTTCTAGGATGAAACATGCAGCAAGAGTTAACCAACATCAGCAGGAGGCAACAAACAAAGCAGCATCACACTGGAGAAGCTAGAGAAGGTTTGAAGAAGCGACGCAAATAAAGTAAATAAAGGATCCAGATTGAGGTCAGGACACAAAGAAGGATGCACAGAGACAGGAGCTCCATCAGAAGAAGATCTTCTTCTCCACTGTCCTCAGACTGATCAGCTGACAGGAGGCGTCCACAACCACACACTAAAACCATCTTCACATCAGCTGGTGTTTACATTTCAGTTCATTCTTTCCATCCCATTCATCCACTGATATTTGCTCTAGTTATCTCATATTGTGTATCACAGATATTTTTATATCGTTAGTGTGGACGGCAAAAGAAGAATTTGATTGTAGAGGGAAACGTTTCTACGCTGAGCAATCTTTTACTATCAGCAGCCTGAAAATCAATCCATGAAGAAGAAAAAGAACAAATGAGGACCAGGAGTCCATGTGATCTGCCGTCAGCGCCTGCTTGATCCTGTTTCTATGTCCAGGTTCATTTATAAATATAAAGAGTCTGATTATTAATGATGTTATTTCTCTGTGTGGAGAAGCTGCAGGTACTGAAGCAGTCCTCATTCATGTCTGTCTCCATCCAACTGAACGTTTTATGGACATTTCACTTCAACAGATTAGACTGTTTGCCTCTGGTCAGTGTGGACCATCAGTCCGTCTCCAAACCAGCCCATCATCATCACCATCATCATCATCATCATCATCATCATCATCATCATCATCATCTCACTGCTCCACCCTCCAGCTTCATCTTCTCCATCACTAGGAGCCTCTAGAGTCCTGACACAAACTCTGACCTTAAACGTTCATCCTGGACCCACCATGAACAAATCAGAGTCTGATCTGAACGCTCTGATGTCGATGCAGCTGATTCGTCCATTTCTGACTTTATTAAGATGAGTTGTGACAAAGTGAAGCTGCTCCTCCGTGAAGAACGCTCTAAGATGAATAAATAAAGCTGCTGTGGTGGTCTCTGCTGAAAAGGGATCACTGTCTGCACCGGTTAATATTTAAAAAGCCAGACAGTCTATTAATGGAGACGCTAACACATGCTAACACATGCTAACACGTGCTAACACATGCTCCTCTGTGCCGCCGCTGACTCGTCTGTTCACAGGAAACTTGTGTTGTCAGCCACCAACATGTCAGCGACAGCCAGGACAAATGTCACAACAAATGTTTCCTCAGCTCTGACAGCAACTGTGCAACACAATGAATTATTCAAAGAGCCGCTATTAAAAAGTTTAATTAGCCTTTTGCAGAGAGAGTCTTCCCACCGAGAGTAATCTGGGCAACCTTTGTTCAGACAGATGGCTGCAGTAAATTGCTGCTTACAGTTTGGACTCTTGCATTTTTACGCGTGCATGCAGAATCGATGAGGATTAAAAAAGCACAAAGTCACCGTCTCCTTCTGTCCCGGGCCTCCTGAAGACGCACTGTAAGTTTAAGTCACTGAGAAGAGAAAGTGGGTCACGGGTCGGGTCAGAACTCCATCTGTCGCTGCTCGTTTGGGAAAAGGCCAAGGGGAACATTTAGCTTTTGTCTCAGAAAGCTGAGTCACGTTGACTCATCTGTTTTTCTGCCTCTCATCTCTTTCTTTACAGTTTTACAGACACAGATAAGACCCCCCCCCCATACGGTCTCATTTAAAAGCATTAAAGTGTGTCTGTGTCCTGCAGTGACTAACTCCAGCTTATTTACTCATGTTCTGCTCATACGTATCTGTTCATAGCAGCACAGCTCCTTAATAAACTAGACACCAACAGAAACAAGTTCATTCTTTATGTTTGTTTCCTTCCATTAAATCAGTCGAGCTGAGCCGACATGTTTAAGATCCGTATCTCCTTTATCAGATCCCAGATATGTTTTTATCCAGCTATAAAATCACAGATAATCCACTGGAGGCTTCATATCAGCCGACATCTCGCTGCATGGAAATGTCACCTGCTTTACTGCTGCATTTACTGCTCTTTTACTGAAGCTGATTCATGCAGAGACACAACCAGACCCAGTTCATCCATCTCTGAAATGTTTGACTCCTCAGCGTGGAGCATTTAAGATGTAAGAAGCTAAAGGTTCAGATCTAACATCAGATTAAATCCACTCATTTACACATATTTAGTTTAGTCATGACAGAGATTTCCTCTAAACTATGTCCTCATTGGTCCAGAGGTTTGTGGTGTCTCCTCCATCTTCAGTCCAGCTCTTCTCTGTCCTCATTGGTCCAGAGGTTTGTGGTGTCTCCTCCATCTTTAGTCCAGCTCTTCTCTGTCCTCATTGGTCCAGAGGTTTGTGGTGTCTCCTCCATCTTTAGTCCAGCTCTTCTCTGTCCTCATTGGTCCAGAGGTTTGTGGTGTCTCCTCCATCTTCAGTCCAGCTCTTCTCTGTCCTCATTGGTCCAGAGGTTTGTGGCGTCTCCTCCATCTTCAGTCCAGCTCTTCTCTGTCCTCATTGGTCCAGAGGTTTGTGGTGTCTCCTCCATCTTTAGTCCAGCTCTTCTCTGTCCTCATTGGTCCAGAGGTTTGTGGTGTCTCCTCCATCTTTAGTCCAGCTCTTCTCTGTCCTCATTGGTCCAGAGGTTTGTGGTGTCTCCTCCATCTTTAGTCCAGCTCTTCTCTGTCCTCATTGGTCCAGAGGTTTCTCTCTTGTCCTATGTCCGAGTTGTGTCTCCTCCATCTTTAGTCCAGCTCTTCTCTGTCCTCATTGGTCCAGAGGTTTGTGGTGTCTCCTCCATCTTTAGTCCAGCTCTTCTCTGTCCTCATTGGTCCAGAGGTTTGTGGTGTCTCCTCCATCTTCAGTCCAGCTCTTCTCTGTCCTCATTGGTCCAGAGGTTTGTGGTGTCTCCTCCATCTTCAGTCCAGCTCTTCTCTGTCCTCATTGGTCCAGAGGTTTGTGGTGTCTCCTCCATCTTTAGTCCAGCTCTTCTCTGTCCTCATTGGTCCAGAGGTTTGTGGTGTCTCCTCCATCTTCAGTCCAGCTCTTCTCTGTCCTCATTGGTCCAGAGGTTTGTGGTGTCTCCTCCATCTTCAGTCCAGCTCTTCTCTGTCCTCAGCCAGGACAAACGTCAGACGTCTTAAATCCTGACTCTGCTCTCAGAGCTGGAGCTTCTGTCCTGATCTGGATCTAACATTTATCACCAGAGGATGGAGGAGATGGAGGAGATGGAGGAGATGGAGGAGATGGAGGAGACGCAGGAGCTTTAAAGCAGAGAATAGTGTCAGGAGCTGCAGTTAAGGATTCATGAGTTCATCTGCTGATTCTGTTTAAACGTTTTAATTTGTCAGACAAGAAAAACATCTTTTATATATTTTAGGATTTTAAGAATTAGATCTGGATAAACACTTCTCATTAGAATCAACATTTCTAATTCTAGGATTATCTCCTGACAAGGTGAATGTATGTCTTCATTATCAGTAATATAATAAATAATAAGACAGGTAAACCTAGGTTTGATTAAATAATTATCTACAACTTTAGCTCTGGAAGAAATAACTGAAACTATTTACCTTTTAAATATGCCTTGGACCTTATTATTTTATTTCATATATATATATAAATACATGTTCTGTTTGTATGTTATTGTTTTATTTAGGTCGTGTTAAATAGATTATAATTTGAATTAGAAAGTGTATTTCTTCTAGACGTGTCCTCTGGTGAATATTAACTCCTGTGTGGTGGTATGTGAGTGATGTTTCCTCCACATGTGAGGAAGCAAACTGAATATAAAGGAGGTCCATGTGAAGCAGCTTTCCTATCCCTGCGTCTCACGCGCCTTGTTAGAAGTCAGCCGTGACGGGTTCTCCATCTCGCCCGCTGACCGCAGAGGATAAATCTGAGGCCATCCATCACGCCGCCCTAACGGCGCCCGGAGCCGTGCAGAAATCAATATTGATGCACTTTGATTTACACAGCAGTTCTCCAGGTGAACCATCTATTGTGACGGCCATACGATAGCGATCAATAATCATTTCATTGAGTGGCCAACGAGAGCATAAACCCATAAACATGGAGTCTGAGCCGGCTGTTAATATCGACATGCCGGTTAAACCAGTCAGACGGATCATGTGTCAGTCACTGTGACGTTTAGTTTTAACGCTGCGTCCTCTCCTCAGCTCTAACACACTCGCTCTAAGTCAGTCATCTCTTTTTCTAACTATTCATCTTTGACAAAGCTCCGGTGTCGACATGTGATAGAAAGCACTGATTTAATGTGTTTAACTAAAACCACATTTAGGTGTTTGTTAGTCTGATGAATGAAGCCGTAGAGGGACGATGTTATTCTGATTGGCTGCTGGTCTCAGTCACATGACAGATCTGCAGCAGCTCTGCAGACCATGATGAAGAGGAGACTCTTCACTTATGTCTTCCTCATCAACGGTGGCGTACCACAAGGCTCTGTACAAGGACCTCTCCTTATTTACTAGAAAACATCCCAGAGGAAAAGTCAGATTATACACAGACGATGGTCTGATTTACACCATGGATGGATGGATGAGATGGATGGATGTCATTATTAATTAACTGGGTGATCACTGTTTTCTTTCGACACCACACAGGCCACAGGTTCGTAACGTTTCTCATGTCGTTCATGTGTGCAGATACGTCAGAAGGAAAACTGACACAGCTACAAATATCCTCACGACGACAGGAAAGAATTGGAAGGTGAAAGAGAAACGAATAAATCATGAGGACAGATGATAACAAGCAGAACAAGGAGAAAAATGTGATGGAGAGACTGGGAGGAGGACAGAGGATGGAGTGAATCAGCAGGAATTTAAAGATCCTGAAATAAAACCTGAAGAGTGAAAAATCTGACAGGTACGACGGCCGAGGCCCAGCCAGAGGAATGAGCTTCATTTTCATCAAGCAGCTCACGGCGGGGGGATTTCCATCAGGGCAGCCGCCGCCATCAGGTCATCAATCTCCCTCTCTCTCTGCTTTCACCAGTGTCCCCGAGCCTCTCTCGCCCCTTTTCTTCCCAGCATGCCCTTCTCCTCCTCCTCCTTCAACCACGGCCACTTTCTGCCGCTCTCACTCGTCGCTCTCAGAGATAATTTTAGATCAGCATCGCTCCAGCTGAGTCTGAAACCCGACAAAGCAGCAAACGAGGGGGGGGGGGTAGGTGTATCAAGGAGGAGGGGAGGAGTGGATGGGGGGGGGGTAATAATTTTTGATGGCTCCCTTGGTGCAGTTCACCTCCCAGGATGCCTCAGGATAAATGTGATTTGTTGTTCAGTGACAACGACGGGAGAAACGTCACCGAGCTGTGGAAGGGGGGGGACATGTCTCAGAGCGATGAGGACGTAAAGGACGGACACATATTAGACACAGCTGGTCCACTTATTAAGACGCTGGATGTTTACCTCAGAATACTGGTGGAAAACCCAAGAGCATGCTGGGAAACAAGCAAGACACCTGCCAACGTGAGCTGGTCTCAGGCTTTCAGTCCAAACGCAGAGACGCTCCAGCTGTTAATGTGTCCTATCAGGACCATAAACATGGGACAGCAGCAGCTCCATGAAGCCTGGGACAGTGTCCACTCCAAGCTCTCAGACAGACAGCAGGTCACACCTGCAGCTGGAGGCTGAGGGGATGCTAATGTCCACCAGGTGGTAAATGTGTCCAGAAAGACGTGGACCTGAATCCTTAATGACGCCACAACATGACGGAGCTACACAGACGTCTCCTCACCAACGAGGACACTCAACCTGTCCACATGTCTCTGTGAGCAGGCTGAAGGTCAGGATGAGTCTTTTTCTTTCGTCTTTCATTAAACTCTGACGGTGATTAGCGTCCGTAGCTGCGTCTGCTCCTCACGCTGCTTCTGAATAATCACAGTCAAAATGCAATAAAGTCGCTGCCTGCCGCTCTAATCGCTCCCCCTGCCCCCGGGGGCCACACCAACATTAATCCATCGGTAGGATTTCCACAGAGAGGAGGGGGTTTCCCCAACATGAGTCTTTGGTAAAGGCCCCCCCACAGCACGCGTCCTTTAATCCAAATCACTGGGAAGTGTTTGGAGAGCGGGAGGCCTCAGCGGCAGTCAGAGGCTCCGCCGTGACAACATTAACGCTGCAGACTATTCATGAAGCTGCAGAGAGACGGGACCCTTGGCTGTCTGCAGAGAGACACACGCTGTCAGACGTTCCACGTAAAGGATGCAGCATTAAGTCAACACAGGCACACAGCAGCTCAGACCGTGGAGGCTTTGACTTTACTACCAGTCTGGACCATTGTCTGTCTCTGCCTCCTTTGGTTTTCACTGTTTTCACTTTTCTTTTTTAAACTTTCCTGTTTGTGGTTTTATCTTGATTCAGAGCTTTATTATTAAATGTGTATCATTCCATCCAGTCCTTGGTTTCTTTGGCTCCTGTCACATCTCATCACCTTGTTTTTACTCTCAGCTGCTCTGATGACAGCTCAGGTAGCTGCTGATTTAATAACGCTGAAGCTACTTCTGTAGCTCTTATCAGCACCAGTGATTTACATCTTTTTTATTATAACACAGAAATGATTTAAGGATCAGATTCACGTCAGACTCCTCTGTCTGGAGCTGAGAGCGACTTCCGGTCACAGCAGAGGAAGTGGCGGGAAGCAGCTATGGACGACTACAGATTGAGACTTTAAGAGTCTTACTGGCAGCCAGCTTATCTCCAACCTAATCCAATTATAACAACCAACAGCCCAGTCATAAGGCAGTCAGGACTGTAAGCCTATTACAATAGATCCTGAGGAGGAGGAGGGGTGGGGGCTGGAGTAGAGGAGGAGGGACGGAGGGAAAGCGATATAGAGAGTAACTGGCTTTAGATGAAAGAGAGAGAGAGAGAGAGTATGAGACGGTGATAACATAAAGTTATTGTTGAAAAAAGACAAAAGCTGAATTTGACTATGAGCTAAACAATTACGTTTATCAGAGTCTCCTCAGTTCACAGGATCAGGAGGCTTGGTGAACGCAGACTATGGAAATGACAAAAACCAACACCTGGCCTCACCTGGCCTCACCTGGTCTCACCTGGTCTCACCTGGCCTCACCTGGTCTCACCTGGTCTCACCTGTCCATCTCTAAGTCCCTGTGTGTCCTCATGTGTCCCCAGCCAGCATGTGTTAATGTGACGTCTATATTCAGGGAGAATTAAACTGAACCCAACAGGTTGATATTTACTGAGGCGTCCCTCAGGGCTCAGTTCTTGGTCCACTAACATCTTTCTCTTTTAATTATCTCACGTCTCACGTTCCAGTCACACGGTTAAAACATCTCCTGATGAGCAGCTGTAATTATTCAGAGACTGATCATTTATTGGTGGATATTTTTTAAACCAGATTCATCTGCTCTGACTCCTCACAGGCTCATCATGAAGCATCATTAACGTTTATTTCTTGATGTTTTGGGGCCGTTAGTTAAGCTGAATCATTAGTGTGGACAGAGCAGAAGGTTAACACTGTAAAAACTCAAAGTGTTGCTGGCGCCACATTTATGCAATCACATTTCAGAGTACTGTAATTACTGTAATTATGTCTCTATCAGAAAAACTCAACGGCTTCTAAAAGCTGAGACGTTGAGCTCTACAGCCAATGTGGTGTCATTACGGTAATTTCTGTAGTTTCCTGATTGCACTGCAATTTCCCCACTGCACGAAAATAAAGGTTTTCTTAATCTAAAGTCTCCCAGAAGGCTGTTAAAGTCCTGCAGCATGTAGTAAATATTACTATGAAGCAGAACGGTCCAGGTACAGGCTCTGGTGCTAAAGGGTTAAATAAATAAAGACGTGGTGCAGCCTGACACAGATCTCTGGATGAGCATGTGTTTGCATCAGAGGATCAGGTTTGTGTTAAACACACAAACACACACACAGAGAGTCTCTAATCCTGGATGACAGTCTTTATCCTCAGACCTCTCAGTGACCCTGATCACTCAGAGGTTACATCAGAAAGCTGTCAACCTTCAACATAGCAGCTCCAGCTCAGACCATCACACACACACACACACACACACACACACACACTGACTACCTGAACACTAACACACCATCGAATGCGGGCGACGCCACAGTTCAGACACTAACGGGCTGTAATCAAGCCGACACAGACGATAGATCCTAAAATAAAGAGACGTGAAGCGGCTCCAGTCCCGTCCCACAATGCACCTGTGCACATTCAGAGCCACATCGTTTCATCTTGTTAACCTCTGCTGAGATTCATCTGAGCTAGATTCAGAGTTTAGGTTTTTATCAGGAACATCTGTGCATGGGGTCCACCTGAAGGTCTGGTACTCACCTAGACCTGGACCTGGACCAGGACCTGGAAATACCTGACCTGGATGGAGGACTGAGATCTGGTCTACATCAGTCATCTGAGGAGTCTCTGGACTCTAAGGGACCATCAGAGAACCAGGGTCAGAACAGGTTCCTCCAGGTCCAGGTCCAGGTGATATCAGGTCATTACATACTTCAACAAGTTAATGAACAGAGAAGCTGAGAGGTCTACGGTCTGACCTGGTTTTATGGTTTCAGGTCTAGAGGAGTTTCATTCAGAGCCAGGGTCCAGGCTCATCAGCTGGTATTGACTAAGATGTGCAGCCGTCTGTATTCAGTGAATGTAAACCTTGCAGGGCTCTGCTGGTAACTACCTGCAGACCTATAAACCAGACGCTCATGTCTAGGATTCACGGGGTACTGGTTTAATAAAAGCCCAAACACAGAGGCACAGTTTTATGGAATATCTTCCAGTAATTATATTTCCTCTGCAGTTAGAGAACAGAGAGCGTGCTGAGCCTAGATTAAATTAGAACTTGCTGTAGAGTGATGAGGGAAGCAGCGTTTCCTCTTATAGAAGCAGCAGTTTATTTCTCTGAACAACCATTTTGTTGTTGAATCAGCTGCTCCAGCTTTAGCTGTGCTCATTTGCTGTTTAATTAGGCTGCAATTAGAACAAAGGTGAAAACTGAAAACTTCAAATTATTTATATGCGTGTCATATTGGAAGCGAGCTCCTTCTTTGTACCCTGTGGAGTGCCCGGATCACTCTGTAATTAGACATCCAGATAAGCTCAATCAATCCTAATGGTGTGGGTGATTGGTAAATTAGCTGCGGGTGAAGTGGGACTTATTCAAAGCCTCTGAGAATGTCAACAGTACGGCTCATGACAAGCTTCTGTCTGATCTTTCACATCCTGACCAAGTTTTTTCAGTCGTTAAAGAAGCAGCCTCATCACCGTGGAGTCTAGTCCAGAGCACGAGCTAGCAGTTAGCAGCCATGAGCTAGCCACAGTAAATGCTAATGATAGTTATAGCTTCAAGCTAAGCTAGCCCTCACTGAGTTACTTATTGAGTTTGTTATCTGTGTGAAGGATATATCAGTGTTCTTATGGATCTATAACGTGTCCAGTGTTATAACGTGATGATGTTCAGCAGCAGAACATTCCTTCATCATCTGGTATCAGTTAAAAGCATCTGTCTTTAGGCTTCACATCATTCTCTCTGAACTACAGGAGACATGTTTTTATGAAATAACAGATCACTTCATCCTAACAACCAAGTTATTTATTTGGTTCAGACATCCTGATTCCAGGTTAAAAGGGACATGTCCATCATGTCCACCCTGTCCACCATGTCCACCATGTCCACCATGTCCATCATGTCCACCATGTCCATCATGTCCATCATGTCCACCATGTCCACCCTGTCCATCATGTCCACTATGTCCACCCTGTCCACCATGTCCACCATGTCCACCCTGTCCACCATGTCCACTCTGTCCACCATGTCCACCCTGTCCACCATGTCCACCATGTCCACCCTGTCCATCATGTCCACCATGTCCACCATGTCCATCATGTCCACCCTGTCCACCATGTCCACCCTGTCCACCATGTCCACCATGTCCACCCTGTCCATCATGTCCACCATGTCCACCCTGTCCACCATGTCCATCATGTCCACCATGTCCACCATGTCCACCCTGTCCATCATGTCCACCATGTCTGACGGCTATTCCGTTGTCTTTTGAGTTCAAGCTAAATTCTGCCTAAACGTTGTGAATAAAGTTTGCAGTTCTTTCAGAGACATTGTGAGCAGACTCACAGCTGATTCAGTCGTGTTTGTGCACAGGTGTTTCTGTCCTGGAGTGTGTCCAAGCCTCCTACCGCTACAGTCTGGCCCTCAGCCCAGTCTCCATTCAAACAGCAGAGCCCTCCACGCATGAGAAACCAGCAGAAAAAAAATCATTTCACTCGTTTATTTGTTGAAGAGAAAAAGGAACCTGTCTCCTGGCTGCAGTGGAACCAATCGGCTAAATCATAAGCACCTTTTTGTTAGTGGGACGGAGTCTGAACGCTCACATTAAAGCCAGCGATGCCTCGGCCGTTCCCTCCGACGCTCTGAGGCCTGGCCGGCAGCCATGGGCAGGGCAAAGAGCTGTAGGACATTTGTAGACTGCAGGGCACATCTCTGCATACTGCAGCATCTCACACTAACACACAGCTGAAGCAGAAGAGATAACGGCTAAAGCGACTGCAGTGAAAAGGTAATCAGGTCTGCTCAGCCCTGCAGGGCGGGGGGAGGGGACTTCAGTCGGAAAGTTTTTTAAGGCTTTCCAAAAGTCTCTTATATAAACCTGATGTTCCCATTTTATAAAGTCCCACATGTTTGAACAGCTTATGGATTAAACACCTGCAGGGCTGGTCCGTCTGTGTCAGTGCTGTTTGTTTAACCTGTGCTACACATTCACATGTGTTTATTATGTATGTGTCCATAATGTGTCCATAATGTGTCCATAATGTGTCCATAGTCTGAGTTTGATTAGATGAACATGAACTGAACAGGTCTCATCATAGAGGAACCTTCAGGCCTCGTTCAGCTTCTACAACCACTGATGGAGAACCATTGATGGAGAACCATTGATGGAGAACCACTGACGGAGAACCACTGATGGAGAACCATTGATGGAGAACCACTGATGGAGAACCACTGATGGAGAACCACTGATGGAGAACCATTGATGGAGAACCACTGATGGAGAACCACTGATGGAGAACCACTGATGGAGAACCATTGATGGAGAACCACTGATGGAGAACCACTGATGGAGAACCATTGATGGAGAACCACTGATGGAGAACCACTGATGGAGAACCACTGATGGAGAACCACTGATGGAGAACCACTGATGGAGAACCACTGATGAAGAACATCTAGAACATGAGAAGGTATGAACTGTGGTGGTAAACGTATGTAAGTGAGATAAATGCATGAAGGAGAACAAACGTGTTATTTTGTGATGGAGGTAATAAAATGTGTGATGATATGACAAAACATAAAAGCAGTAATTAGTCTTAATCTCTTAATTATTTAGCTATTAACCAGCTCCTCAGAATAACGTCCTTTAATTGAATCAATAATCGTCGGTGTCGTCTCTGATATCAGCTGGAGTCACTGATCAGCACCTTCCTCTGTTAGTTATACGTCTGTTAAAAGATTTAGTTGATCTTTGATTCTCAGAAAACAAATGAGCTCATATCTTAAAGTAAAATAAAAACTATTTTAACATGTGTCTGCTGATGGAGAGCAGACATGAAGGCTGCAGACACCGTCCAGCGTCTCATGGACATGCTGCTGCGTCTCATGGACATGTTGCTGCAGACACTGTCCAGCGTCTCATGGACATGTTGCTGCAGACACCGTCCAGCGTCTCATGGACATGTTGCTGCAGACACCGTCCAGCGTCTCATGGACTTGTTGCTGCAGACACCGTCCAGCGTCTCATGGACTTGTTGCTGCAGACACCGTCCAGCGTCTCATGGACTTGTTGCTGCAGACACCGTCCAGCGTCTCATGGACATGTTGCTGCAGACACCGTCCAGCGTCTCATGGACATGTTGCTGCGTCTCATGGACATGTTGCTGCAGACACCGTCCAGCGTCTCATGGACATGTTGCTGCAGGCACCGTCCAACGTCTCATGGACTTGTTGCTGCAGACACCGTCCAGCGTCTCATGGACATGTTGCTGCGTCTCATGGACATGTTGCTGCAGACACCGTCCAGCGTCTCATGGACATGTTGCTGCAGACACCGTCCAGCGTCTCATGGACATGTTGCTGCAGACACCGTCCAGCGTCTCATGGACTTGTTGCTGCAGACACCGTCCAGCGTCTCATGGACATGTTGCTGCAGACACCGTCCAGCATCTCATGGACATGTTGCTGCGTCTCATGGACATGTTGCTGCAGACACCGTCCAGCGTCTCATGGACATGTTGCTGCAGACACCGTCCAGCGTCTCATGGACATGTTGCTGCGTCTCATGGACATGTTGCTGCAGACACCGTCCAGCGTCTCATGGACATGTTGCTGCAGACACCGTCCAGCGTCTCATGGACATGTTGCTGCAGACACCGTCCAGCGTCTCATGGACATGTTGCTGCAGACACCGTCCAGCGTCTCATGGACATGTTGCTGCAGACACCGTCCAGCGTCTCATGGACATGTTGCTGCGTCTCATGGACATGTTGCTGCAGACACTGTCCAGCGTCTCATGGACATGTTGCTGCAGACACTGTCCAGCGTCTCATGGACATGTTGCTGCGTCTCATGGACATGTTGCTGCAGACACTGTCCAGCGTCTCATGGACATGCTGCTGCAGCGTCTTCTGTTGATGGTGATGAGCGGCTGTAGCTCTGAGGACATGTCCGACTCATTCTGATCTGATCTTTCCAAACACGGCGCCGCTCATCAGGCGGTGTAATGAAGGAGTGCAGTGAGTGTGATCTCTTTACGTCAGGCCACTGCAGACAACACACTGATTAAAACGTCAAGACAGGAAATTGGAAAGTGAGACAGTCACTTGTGATTTTCACCTCTTTACTCTGGAGGCTGAACAGAACAATGACATGACGCCGCCTCGTCTCTCTGAAGCTTTGTCAGCTCTAGTCTGGAACAAACACAGAAAAGCTCCTCTGTCAGCGTCTGAAGATGAATACCTTCACCTTTAAATGGTTAGAAGATCAGATGTGATCAGGAAGCTCTGGACCTAAAGACATGCTGACACTACTCATCTACGGGATGGATATCTGCTTCTAACCCATCTGAGGATTTATTTGCTCGCTCACATGGAGATTCTTTGGGCCTTGAACCGTTGTTCAGGATGGGAGGAGATCCAGGGGTCAGTGAAGATGTGGAAGCTTCTTTTTAAAGTAGCATGTGGTGTGATCATGCTGAGATGTAAAGAGCTCTCTGAGGCCATCAGGAAGACGTCTGGAGACGAGTAACTTCTCAGATGATTCATAGACTGATCTGGATTTAAAACAGACTGGTTCTTCTGGACTGACTGCAGCAGCAGCAGATTGTGGACCAGATGCCAGAAGTCTGTAAAGACCTTGACAGCCTGACAGTCTGCAGGTTATGTGCTTTCATGGTTAAAAATCAGTTATGCTAATTCACTGAATGCTAACTACCATAGACGAACGCTAGCTGTATTAGCATGAGGCTCTTTATGCGCTGCTACACATCAGCAGCTTGAATAGAGTCGTTTGTTTTTCTGTTCTGACCTCATCTCCTTTAATTTACATAGTCTGTTTATTACACTTATAATGGGAATAACTATGTTGATAAAGTTTGATTTTCACTCTGAGGCGACAGTGCTCTGTCAGGATGTCCACACTGTCTCCACCTGTGTCGTCTCCATGGAAACAGAACCATAAAAATGAGCTTGATTTGTAAAGATCCTAATCAGAGGATTCAACATGACAGGAAGTCTAATATCTGTGAAGGCAGCATGAGCTGGTCTCTGGGAGGCTATCACAGGAAAACACGAGCAGGTAGGAACGAGTCTCAGGACGCCGAGAGAAAACCAACAAACTAACAGAGAGCAGCTCAAATGTTTAATCATCCAGGAGCCACACACCTGAACATCGTTTTATCACGACATCTCAGCCTGGAGGGAAATAACCCAGAGAAGAGGAAGAGGAAGAGGAAGAGGAAGAAGAGGCTTAGCTGTGTCCTTTTCATTAGAGAGAGAGAGGGAGAGCTCTGACCGCAGGAAAGACGAGAGCAAAGTAAAATGTCCTCAGGTTTTACCAAACTCCACCAATAAAGACCAAACCATCAGACTCTGGATGCACAGATCAAGACACCATGCTTAGAGAATAAGAGACTCAAACAACGTCTACACTAATTAAAGAGTTGTTGTTGCTCATCAGGCTGGAAAAGGTTCCAGAAGCATCTCTAAAGAGTTTGGATCCACAGTCAGACAGATTGAAGACGACAGGAGTGGTCCACCAACAAAGATCACTGCAGGAGAAAAGACAACGTCAGGACATCTGTCCATCAGCTGAAACTGGGTCATGCAGCAAGACAAGGAGAACCAAGAACACAAGTGGTTCTACAAGAGAACGGTTAAAGAAGAACCAGATGAATGTTCAGCAGTTACCAGAAACATTTAGGAGGTCACAGCAGATACTGGACACCAGGAGGAGGCTCTGACTTTTACCTGGTGATGTTCTGAGTCATTTCACTGTGAAGGCTCCTCATCTCTAGTCTGAACACATTCCTGCTTTAAAGCTGCTGCAGCTCAGGGCGACACTTTCAGGACAGAGCTTGATCCGAGTCCTGCAGCGACTGGTGGAGGAAACACTAGCCCCACTACAAACACCCCACCCCCCCAGGGACAGACTAGCTGCTACAGACAGGGACTTCCATCTCCTGTCCTCCAGCTCATTTTTCAGCCTCTAGCTCGTCCTCAGGCTGAACTGCCTCCACTAATGAAATAAATAAAATGAGTCCAACGTCTCTGTTCATTCCTGCTGTCAGAGCTTTAACATTCAGACACTAACACAGCCAGTAAACCCTCAGACTAGCGGTCCAGCTGATGCTCTCATGCCATAACGTGGTTTTAGAGAGATGGAGGCAGAGGTGAACTGATCTGAGGTGGTCTACAGGAACTCACAGACTCTGTCAATCATCTAAGGAAGGATTCATGATCAGTGATTCTCTCCAGTGATGTCTCAGACATAAAATGACTCTTCAGGTGTCCAGAGCTTTATTTAGCTCTCTCTGTTTGCAGCATGAAGGCTTCACTTTACAGCAGCAGCCCAGTGGGAAAAAGACCAACGTCAGAACAGAGGAGATGGAGGAAGAGGAGGAGAGGAGTCACAATGAAGATGTCCATCGTGCATTAACACTAAAGCTTCATGTCAAAACTTTTAAAGATGATCCAAACCAACCAGAGTCCACATGAGGGGCGGAGCTTCAAGCGTGTCCCCGGGGTAACGGCTGATAGCTGCTCGTTTATTATCGACTGCTCTAAAACAGGGTTCTGTATAATGATGGCGTGGTTACGTGCTGTGCAGACACCACTTTAGATGCTGCATCAGGAACGCATTCATAAATACTGATGAGGTGCAGCCCTGACGTCCTGAATCTGCAGGACAAGAAGAAGAAGACCTGTCCACTGAGCTCTGTGTCTCCTTTAATCAGACTATCAGGACGGCTCACAGCTAACTGAGTTTATAAAAGTTTTAAAGGAACTTTAAAGTCTACATGAGTTGGTGTCGGACCACTTTTTATCATCGCTGTCAGCGGCTGTGGCCATTTCCTCCTGCAGCCTGGAGACAGAAGCAAAGGAAATCCATTCACAGCTGTTTAATGGTGTCAGCTGGTGGACGTGGAGCCTAATGGAAGACATCTCAAAGGTGAAACAGCAAAACACAGGCGCATGCTTTATTCAAGACCTTTAATCAGTCGCTTTGGTCTGAAAGCAAAACTTTATTAACTTAGAAAGGAAAAGGCAGAGCATCGTATATTTGTTTTTTCTGCAGCAGAACGAGACTTAAAGACAGAAGACAGACTGTGAGACCACTTCATGTCACGTGTCTGCACCAAAATGCACCTGAACACACCACAGACGCTATGAAGCTAGGAAGAGTTATCAGAGACATTTATGACTACGCCACATTAAGCCCCGCCCACACAGTCTCTTCTGGAGCAGAATCAGGTCCTGACAGAGACGTCTATGCAGGCAGGGGACGTCGTCTTTGTCCCAGACTACAACAGATAAACCTTGTTTCAGGAGACGACGCTGCATCAGTTTGAGGTGCAGATGTAGAAATGATTTAACATTAAAGACACGTCTGTGAACATTTGAATGTTATCAGCTGATCAATGACCCGGTGGTTCATGTTTCCTCTGACCGTCTGTAAACATGTGCATTTTAAATCTTGTCTCTGAGCAGCAGTTCTGGTCGTCCTCCTGGATGTGAGCGACAGCAGCGTCAGCGTCAAAGCTTGGTAAAGCAGAGGCAGTTTAAACCTAACAAGAGGTAAATATGGACACGGAGCCATGAATAAATATGAGCCTATACTCTCTCTGAGTCTGAGTCTCAGTGTCGAGGAGCTCGGCTCTGATGAAACATTCATGAGGTTCTCGTAATGAGGTTGACATGGATTCCTCTCAGAGCTGCTGCTGCTCTGATGTACGAGGTGAATCAGAAAAGAGACCGGCCCCCGGTCGGCCTCCAGCGCCACCAGCTCACAGAGAGCCTGAATAAAACACCGGATCAGAAACAAGACCAGCACGTTTCTGGAGGAATGAACGAGCTGACAAAGAGTTTGTAAAGTAGCAACAGAATTAAAGCAAAACCAGGACCAGTGGTCAAATCATATACGCTACAACCTCCTCCTCCTCCTCCTCCTCCTCCTCCTTCTGGGGGTCAAACTGAGGCTAGAACTGGATCCACACTTAGTAAATGCTAACCCACAGAGCTAACGTAGCTAGCTAGCTAATGACAAGCTCACTGAACTAAAGTTTAACTTGAGGTCAGTTAGTTTACTCATTTATTTAGACAGATGCTTTACGCCATCCATCCGTCCATCCGTCCATCCGTCCATCCGTCCATCCGTCCATCCATCCATCCATCCATCCATCCATCCGTCCATCCATCCATCCGTCCATCCATCCGTCTGTCCATCCATCCATCCGTCCATCCGTCCATCCGTCCATCCGTCTGTCCATCCGTCCATCCATCCATCCGTCCATCCGTCCATCCATCAATCCATCATCCATCCATCCATCCATCATCCATCATCCATCATCCATCATCCATCATCCATCATCCATCATCCATCATCCATCCATCCATCCATCCATCCATCCGTCCATCCATCCGTCCTCTTTTCTGCCGTCCGTTAACTTCTTCAGGACCAGACCGGCTTTCCTGGAGTTGACGGACGTCCTCAGAGTCTCTGCATGTGGAGCAGTTGTATAAAATATGTAAACTCATTGAGATGTCCCACAGCGGATGAATTCATGAATGTGAACGGATGCTGTGAGTCTGTGTTGTCTCATTACTCCATCTTTTCTCTGAGCTGACTCAGTTCTCTGGTTCTCTGGTTCATTTTACAGCTTTGCTCACATCCAGGGACTGAAGCTGGGTTCAGCTCAAACGCTGATCTGACACATTTAATTCCTCAACACTGCCTCCTAATTATCAACTCTGAGTTTATTTTCTCATTCAGAGTGAGGGAATAAAACTTCAGCCTCAGGGTTTGGGTCACGCTTCACTTCATGCATTAAAACAAATAATTTCTTCTGAAATGTCCAAACATCCAACGCAGGTTCATCATCTATACTTCATCCAGTCACTGAGGAAGATTCTCTGTTAAATAGAACTGTTTAAAAGTTTAAATGTCCAGAATAAACTGAAATGGTACTGGTCCATGTGGAGCGTCCAGTCGACTGATCTGATCTGATGAGGTTCTTCCACCAAACGCGGCCGACATGTCTGTGTCACTGTGACCATGAAGCTCTACGGAGGTTAATGAAGTAAGAGATGCTCAAAGTACAACAAACCTCTCTGCCTGTCAGCCATCATGTTTGAATAATCTTTACTGAAGCGTCATCATGAACAGAGAAGTCTCAGATTAAGGCCCTAAGATCTGAGCAGCTGTTGGTGACACTGAGATCACATCCACAGAGCCGGCTGGGGACGCATATGGAGACACATTTACATTAAGACCAGGTGGATGGACAGGTGAGACCAGGTGGATGGACAGGTGAGACCAGGTGAGACCAGGTGAGAGCAGGTGAGAGCAGGTGAGAGCAGGTGGTCGGACAGGTGAGACCAGGTGGATGGACAGGTGAGACCAGGTGGATGGACAGGTGAGACCAGGTGAGAGCAGGTGAGAGCAGGTGAGAGCAGGTGAGAGCAGGTGAGAGCAGGTGAGAGCAGGTGTTGCGTTCATTGAGTCAAAGCTGCAGGTCTGTTGTTTCTGAGGTGTTTCCATTAATTTGTGTGGAATATGTCTCAGGTATGATGTCTGTAGATTGAGCGTCACTTGTCCTCTAAGCTTTGACTTCCTCCAGTCCTTCCTGTCTCCTCTCCTCAGAGACAGATCCTGTGTTTGGACCATGGTCATGAATGAATGAATGTATTCATGCTCGTCCTCAGCCAGCGTCGCCTCCTGCCCGGCCGGCGCCGGTCGCCTCTTTCATCTGCATTTCAATCTCTGTGCCTCTGATCCCTGTGTTTACCCGTCTCCCTCCATCTCCATCTCATCACTGATGAGGAGGATCAAGCTTTGATATGAGAGGAGGCGCAGACCTTTCACCTCCACTGATGGAGGAGACAGAGGAGGGACTGATGCTAAGGCTAAAGGCATTAGACACAGCTAGCCCTGAGTCTTTCCTCTGAGCTGAGGCTGATCAATCCTAAACGTCTTTAAGGTTCTTAGAAATAAAAATATCTGGAGCTCATTCATTCACTGGATATTTTCAAAATAAAAGCTGCACAGGACACTAAATCTAAACATTATGATATTCCTTTAAATCTGTTCCTCTAACACGATGGATGAAGACCACGATCACCTGCAGACCACCAGGACACAGTCATGATCTGTGACATCACTTCCTGTCCTCGTTACCATGGCACCGAACGTAAATAAACAAAGATGGACGACGCAGAGGAGACAGATGTTTGATGGTGAAAAGCAAGAGGAGAAAGTGATGAGGAGGAGGGAAAAAGTACACACACACACACACACACACACACACACACACACACACACACACACACACACTCTGAGCCTGTGTGTCCTAGTTGATCGTCTGTGGGCTCAGTTACAGTTTACAGGCCGACGCTGACAGACTGCTGATGGTGGATCCAGGAAACATGCAACCACAGCACAGTGTGTGTGTGTGTGTGTGTGTCTCTGTGTGTGTGTGTGTGTGTGTGTGTGTGTGTGTGTGTGTGTGTGTGTGTGTGTCTGCGTGTGCGTGTCATACTAATGCTGTGGTCACATGATGTGGTCGTATCTCAGTTTCAGGGTGAAGGTTAAAGGTTAAGGACAGACTCTGTGTCTCTGCTGTAAAGACTCTCACATTAAGATCTGATTTATTTAGAGACAAAGACTCAGATCAGATCTAAACCCTGGAAGCTTCATCCTCAGATGAACCAGGTCTCTGCTGAGGAACACAGATAAACGTGACTCTGATGTGAAACCTTTCTTGATCAGTGAGTGAATCAGCTGTTTGGTGTCAAACACTAAAGCATGTTATTAATCTACAGCCACAGACGAGTCAACAACACGCTCCATGTATTCATTCCTGGTTGAGTCCTGAGCTGTACTACTGACCACCAGGGGGCACATCTAATCTCCTCACCCCTCCCCCTCCTGCCTCCCCTCTGTTGGGTCCTTCCTGTCACGCTGGTGTCTGATTGGCATCTGATAATAAAGACCTTCTATAAATATAGAAGGTCTGCACACACACTTAACCTGCACGCAATCACCGCATGACAATTTAATCAGGATGCCAGGCAGCGTCTAATCCACATCAAAGATAAAATTCAGTTTAATCCCCTCACCGCGACCTGAACGCCAGCACACAGCCACAGGAAGGTGTTTGATAACCTGATCACAGCGGCTGATAACAGCAGCAGCTCTCTGGGACAATATTAAACCTCTGCTTGATCCAAGGTGGACAAATGAACAGAAACACCTCAGACCCAATGAACGTTGGTTATTAAAGTATGAGAGGACGTTTAAAATGAAACACAACCTCTAAGGCCTCATTCACACCTTCATCACCTCCTGGTCTCACCTGTCCATCCCTAAGTCCCTGTGTCTCTCCACATCTGATCTCAGTCTGTCTCTAAGAGCAGTGATCAGAACCATGACCATCTCATTGTTGGGTTTACAGCAGACTAGTCATCCGTCCTGATCTTAGATATTTATCATAGCTTCCATCCCTCAGAGTGATGTCAGCGCTGAGCTGTGTGCAGCAGGTCACATGAGAAGCGGTGGCTTTAGCATCAACGTGATTTAATGTGTTTGCTGTGATAATCCACCTGTGACGTCCTGACTGTGTTTTACATCTAGAATATAATCAGAAGCAGCGTCTGATGAGCGTGATGTTAATCAGAGCAAAGCTCGGGGCTTCTTCATGAGGATTACTGCAGATAATCAGAGACTGTAGATGTGATATGAACAAAAGCTTCAGTCTGCCTGGAGACAGGAGGATGGACATGCTGCTGAGGACAAACTGGAATAAGACACTGATGCTGCAGTGGGACCTTCATTCATTAAACACATGTGTCTGCAGCAAACATCAACACATCATTCCTGAAGAAGACACTTCATGTAAAACAGAGTGAGGCGTCTCTGATTAGAAGACGAGTCCACTCTGACCCGGAAACGCTCCTTGAATATTTACTGGGACTGAAAGAAGGAGAGGAAATGACTCGGTCTAGTTTCAGAGTAGCTGCCTCAGTGTTACGGTTCAGTTCTGGTGTTTTGTTTGGTTTGTCTATTCAGTCCTTTGTCAGCTGACTTTAGTTTCCTTTCTTCTTTCTGTCTCTGGCCTTGTTCCATTTCTGTCTGTCCTTCGTCGTTAAAGCAAATAAAACCTTCACTTCAGCACTAACATCTGCTTTCAGGCGTCTCCAGCTGAGCCCATGAAGCGTCTTCTACCAGCGTCCACCAGCGTCCACCAGCGTCCAGTTCATGTCCACCATGACACCAGAGGACAACTGTTTCCTCTGAACCAAGTAGCTGTGACCTGTGGACGCTCTGCTGCAGCCACCACCACCTCCACCATCATTTCATCTCCACCTGCCTCCATCCACTGCTCTAATTACGGCTCTCCACTTGGTTTCTAACTCTCCTCTGATGAATAATTTAGCGGCCGTCATCCATCATGAGCGTTTGCTTTGACTGGGAGCTTTGTGTGTTTTTTCTGCAGCTAAATATAAAACACACTGCTGGTGTTTGAATGATCTGTGCTTTCATGTGTTCAGGAGACGAGCTGACCGCCAGGCATCGTGACGTCTCCCCCGTTTCATCCTCAGATCAAAATCTCAACACTTTTAGTTTCTCTGCGTGCTCCTTTGTGATAAAAGAAACTCAAACGTCCTACTTTCTCTCCTGCTTTTTAGATTTCCTCCAAAAACAGCCTTAAAATAACGTCTTCATGCAGCTGACAGCCAGGAAGTTGGGGCAGGTTATTTTTGTCTCCAGTGGAGATCTTTTGGATACGGCTTGGCCTCCATGCTTACATAACCGCTGCCTTTGTCCACGCTGCAGCTAAAAGAAGGAGGACGACGTATGAGCGTCCTGTTGTCCACGGACAGAGGACATAATGAAGCTCAGCCACAGCTGTCAGCGTGAGCAGTGGAAGTGTTAAAGGCCAGCGCTTCATTATTTATCTGCTCTTTTATCCCTTTGTTGGGTTATTTATGAGCTTCAAACAGGTGGCCTGCCCGGGAGGAGGACAGGAGGCCAGAGGTGGAGGCGACAGGAAGTGAGGAGGACAGACAGGAGAAGAAGAAAAATGTCAGCCGGCGAGAGGAGGCGTCATCGTGATGCTTCACATGGTTAAACTAAAAGACCATGAGGCCTGTCAGAGATTTAATGAGACTGATATTAAATGATGTTAAATGACTGATGACGACGCATCAGCAACAAATAAATAAAAATAAACAGAAGAAAAACATCAGTTTGTTGCTTTAAGGATAAAATAACGTCTCCATCTGCTCTGCTGAGACGACACATTATTATTTATTGATAATTAGAACTTTACAAGTCAATATATTTACTGACAGCAGGGAATAAAAGTATGGAGTACAATATAAATAAAGGGCTCTGGTTGCCTAGGTAACCCTCATATAGACATGCCTAGTGTATGTATCAGCACCAACAACTCCACTCAGTGTCACCTGGAGACAGCGTC